>JAUCMX010000029.1:6999445-7579445 GCA_033459395.1 Hemibagrus guttatus | reverse complement strand
GGATGGATATATACTACTCCCATAGTCACCAGTACTTTGGTATTGTTTTATAGGATGTTTATTTCCAGACTGGCATACCCACTGGTCCCCCTTGAGCTTTTTTGGATTAATTTAGTGAATTAAAGATTTTACTAAAGCTCTTTTAAGACAATTTAAGACCTATATTCCTTATACAAACAGCCTCTTTTCATTCAATGATCACTTCTCATTGTCAGCACCTCAAAAATGATTTTATTATAATAGTAGTAATGGTGCGAGAAGCTAACAGATCCACTATCCAGTTTCCAGTCAGTGTCAAGGATAAGAGATCAGGGTCAGTGTTGAGGATAGGAGATCAGGGTTTAAGGTCAGGATTAGTTTCATGAAGATACTCACCAGAGGGAAGTCATCTGGGTCGATCCAGACGATGCTCAGGTTAGGGTTTTCTGTGTTCTCACGGGCCACCTCCTTCAGAATCTCCAGAAATTCAAATCCATCTAATTAGAGGTTAAATGTTAATCACAAGATAATAGAAAAATATGAAAAGATGTGCTCACTCACTCACTTTTATCATCTGAAAATTGTTCTTTTCAAGTGATAATGAAGTATACTTATTATCATGACATTTTTTATGTGTGTAAAAACACATGTGAAACATGATAACACCCACAAAAAAATTGTGTAAGCTGAATTAATCTCCGGATTATTTTGTCTTTCGATATGAGCAGAATTGCCACTGATGTGATTTACCTGGAAGTCACTTGCATAAACAATCTAGCAAATACAAAGCTCAGATTAAAACTGAACATTTTTAACATTTTTCACTGAAGCCTGTGAAAAGCTTTTCATGCACACACAACTTCTGAACAAAACATTCCGTACATTTTTGAGACACGTCAATAGCTCCAGTTTCCAAAGTTTAAGATTCACTTTACTTTTACAGGAAACTTACTAAAGCTCAAGCATAAGTTGTAAGAAAAAGTAACACAAAGAAAAACAGTATTATCAAGATATTTCTACTTAGAATTGTATCTGCTTATAAAATACATTTTTATGAGATTTGTTCTTTTAGCTCTATACTTCTTATTGCAGTATCTACTGTATGTACACTGTCTAATCTGTTTTCCTCTTGCCTTTGCTTCTACTTTCTCTAAAAAGCAGATATTTCATTCTGTAAGAACTCATCTTATATTCTGTATGTTTCTGCTGCCTGCTGCCTTCAAAACCTGAACAATCTCAACATGAACATAACTGTTTGTTCACCTCACAAGTAGTCAACACAATGGACCTATACTTTAGGTTTAATTTCGTTAAACCTGAGTTCAGTATCCAAAACAAGACAACTGGAGTTAAATAGAAGAAATTATTTCACACAACTTAATTGGCATCCATGTTTTACAGAGAAAGACAAAGATCTTATCCACTTTCAGCTTACCAGGGTCAGATTCTTCGGCAAAGGCTACAATGTGTTGCCCATTAATGTCATCCTCCTAACAAATAAATAAACAAACAAATGAACAAATGAATGAATGAATGAATGAATAGTACAGAAATTATCATTATCTGAATAGTTCATATTAACCAGATGTCAATCTAAAAGATGTGAGACTTAATACATGTGAATTTTCCTGGCTATAAAGGCTTACCCAAGTCTCATACATGTTGTGAGGTTCAAGTTTTCTTAGAGTTGGTCTGAAGAAAAGAGATGCAACAGATTTCCATTTACAGACAGTTTTATTAAAAGAAAAGAAAAGAAAAGAAAAGAAAAGAAAAGAAAAGAAAAGAAAAGAAAAGAAAAGAAAAGAAAAGATAAGAAAAGAAAAATAGAAAAAATAGAAAAGAAAATTCTCATGTCATTTTCAGCTGAATTAAACATATTTCAGTCATGACAACTCTTTTACTGATTGGAATAGACTCTAGGTAGGTTTGGTCTTAGTACGGAAACTTGCCAGTGAACCTGTACAACCATAGATATATTAGGAACAAACTGCTGCACAGTAAGTTTGGAAAAATCCACACCTACACAGGTTGTGCTGGGAAGAAAGAAGGTAAACAGGAAAAACTGCTGCATGCTGAGGCCAAGCAAACAGGAAATCATAGCAGGTAGACTGCAGCACCGGCATCTAGGGAGCTAATCAGGGTGAGGGTAGAGTTTTGTAACTTGACTAGTCATTAAATTAGGGTAGACATTAATCTGTACAGTCACATTGCTTGAACACTGCTCCTGGAACAGTCTATAAAACCTTATGTATGCCCCAGAATTAGTAAGCAGGTCTGATTCTGTAATAATAATGTTATATGCTTCTGTTATACAAATCTACTTTTCATCTAATAAGATGCCAGGCATGAGGACTTACCTTTCATGCTCCTCAATGAAGTCAATTATCTCATCCTCACTGTAAGGTTTGCCTGGGATTGCGATAGGATTTTTCATGAAGGGTTCATAAAAATCCACCTCATTCATTTCTAGTTTTAGTTTATGGGCAATCTGCACAGATAAAGTAGTCAGGACAGTGAGGAATTCAAATAGAGGTATACTATAAACAGTCCAGATCCACACTATTTCCACACTATTCTTAACTTGGCATGCTCGATTCTCTGTCTTTGTTGATACTGTGGTCCATAGTACAACATGTATGTGTGTGAATGGTAAGATTCTATAGAAATTAAGAAGCTTGTTTAGATCATTTTTTAGTGTATTTGATTGATCTAATTTTTTTTTGTGTTGTTTACCAATGGCTGTCAGTATAAGTGTTATGATCATAAAAAAGGCTAGGATTTGTCCTATTTGGTACAATTTGGACTCATTCAGGACTCATATGTTGGATCAAGCAGGGGATGTCTTTGGACAGTGGCTAAATTATCAACAATTAGCATTAGTTTATTTCAAATATTAAATTAAATGCATAACATTAGCTTATATACCAACCACACATTATAATTTTACTGCTTCAAATATGTATGTATATATATATATATATATATATATATATATATATATATATATATATATATATATATATATATATATATACAGTGGTGTAAAAAAGTGTTGGCCCCCTTCCAGTGAGCAATTCACCCACTGCAAATGATCCAAAATGCAGCTGCGCGACTTGTTTTCAACCTGCCCAAGTTCTCCCACACCACCCCACTGCTGCGTTCCCTCCACTGGCTTCCGGTAGCTGCACGCATCAGATTCAAAACACTAATGCTTGCCTACAAAGCCAAGAATGGACCAGCGCCATCTTACCTCAAAGCTCTCGTCACTTCTCGCACTGCACCTCGCTCACTCAGATCCACTAGCACTGCTCGACTGGTCCCACCATCTCTCAGGGAAAAAGGTAGGTATACATCTAGACTCTTCTCTGTTCTGGCACCGAGGTGGTGGAACGAACTTCCCCTAGGTATCCGTACGGCCGAGTCTCTGACTGTCTTCAAACGGCAACTGAAGACTTACCTCTTCCTGAAGTACTTAAACTAGCTCTTATTTTTCCAGTTTACGTAATATGTTGCAACAAAAAAAAAAAAAAAAAAAACCCAACTCAGTGTTAGGCTAATGGTATCCCAAGTTGTGTCTTATTGAACCAGTGTTAATGTATTCAGTGAGTGAGAACTAAAGCACTTTTGTACGTCGCTCTGGATAAGAGCGTCTGCCAAATGCCAGAAATGTAAATGTAAATGTTCCTGATTTCTTTTTTTTTTGCATGTTTGTCACACTTTAATGTTTCAGATAATCAAACACATTTAAATATTAGTCAAAGATAACACAAGTAAACACATCATGCAGTTTTTAAATGAAGGTTTTTATTATTAAGGGAAAACAAAATCCAAAACTACATGGCCCTGTGTAAAAAAGTATTTGCCCGCTAAGCCTAATAACTGGTTGGGCCACCCTTAGCAGCAACAACTGCACTCAAGCGTTTTCGATAACTTGCAATGAGTCTGTTACAGCGCTGTGGAGGAATTTTGGCCTACTCATCTTTGCAGAATTGTTGTAATTCAGCCACGTTGGAGGGTTTTCGAGCATGAACCACCTTTTTAAGGTCATGCCACAGCATCTCAATCGGATTGAGGTCAGGACTTTGACTAGGCCACTCCAAAGTCTTCATTTTGTTTTTCTTCAGCCATTCAGAGGTGGACTTGCTGGTGTGTTTTGGATCATTGTCCTGCTGCAGAACCCAAGTTCACGTCAGCTTGATGAGTGGGCCAAAATTCCTCAGCTTGATGAGTGGGGGTGAGGGGAGTGGGGGGGGGAGTGGGGGGGGTGGGGGGGGGAGTGGGGGGGTGGGGGGGTCAAATACTTTTTCACACAGGGCCATGTAGTTTTTCATTTAAAAACTGCATGAAGTGTTTACTTGTGTTATCTTTGACTAATATTTAAATGTGTTTGATTATCTGAAACATTAAAGTGTGACAAACATGCAAAAAAAAAAGAAATCAGGAAGGGGGCCAACACTTTTTCACACCACTGTATATCTTATACAGCTTATATCTGAGAAGATGGAAAAAGGGATTTCCCAGGCTATTGCCTGTCTGTCACTGTACACAATTTGTCAGCCACTCTACTGCATCCTAGTGGTAAATGACCAAAATTGGACCTTCCCATATGTTATACAGGTGGTGTACTAACCTCAGCACACTGCCATGATACCTGAAGTGACAATGACATGGTAGTACCATAAGGAAAGTTATTGTGCTGGTATCACAAAGAAGTGGAATGATGGGAATTACATTGGTGCTATGTAATTTTACTGACCTCTTGATTACACATTAAATACTCACCAAAAGGCAAAATCTTTATATTTGTAAAATATTCTTAATTGGAACTATCAGTATTTAACCTAGTACAATCCTTATAGCTCAACTATTGTAAACTACAGTAGCAGCCATTAGACACTAAACATGTCTTTAATGGGGTTAGGAATTCCCATCAGAAATTGCTCTGACATAGATTTCACGTTTTTGAGACACACCAACATTGTTAATCCATGACAAATGTCATCGTTTACCTAGCCCTAGCTGTTGTCTTGAACTGGGTATTTAAAATACGTCAACAATGACCTAGATATTTCAAACCCTCCACAGCATTACTGCTGCTATTAACTGCTTCTGCTGATGTAAACCACAGCTTTCACAATTCTACATATGTTTACAATGCAAAGCATACTTATTTGCAGAAAAAATAGAACTGTACAATGGTTGGCTCTATTTGTTTTATGTATCCGTATTGTATTGTCTGTTTGCACTGTCTCTTGTTGCACTGGTTGCACAAGGTTGCACACATGCACTTTATGGTTCATTTTTCTGTATTGTCTTTGTAGCTCTGTGTCTTTATGTAGCACCATGGTACCTGAGGACCGTTTTTTCACTATGTACTGGATAAGCTATATATAGTTGAAATGACAATAAAAGCTTCTTGACTTAACTTGACAACTCTCTTGCACCTGAGGCCACAAACACAGTAACATACTCTCCTGTATCACCAAGCATGCTGTGATAAAATAATACCACCATCTAAATAATGCCTGGTCAGTAGTATTCATATTGTGGTCATTTGTAATGGTTCAGTATTAGCTAAAATATTCTGTGTAAAACAAAAAGACAAAAATGGTAATACAATGAAATGCCTGGAATTTTGCTTACTTTTGAACTGAAAGTGGCAAAGAACTTGATGAACGGATGGAACTCTTCAGCGGCATCATCATATTCAGTAAAGTCTGCAACATGAAGAATATTTGGGATATATGGATATATACAGTCTCAATTACTTATGTAATCAATCAACAGACACAAGACTGAACTAAACAGACCTGCAAAGAATATACAGATACTGTGCCATACTTACGTCGGGACTTCTCGTTCTTAAAGTATCCCACCAACTTGATATCCTCATCAAGGTTAAAAAAGCCTCTTAGCTCTCCTTCGTTGTCAATGATCTCCACAGGATCGTCAATAACCTGAAAAGACAGAGAATAATACATCAGTAATCAGTGAAGTAAAGGAATTTACTTCTGCTTAACTTGTTCATGGTTTCATCTCATGGTCTGACCATTGCCTTGTGGCAGGTATTAAAGCACCATGTTTTTGAGGCATGAAATTATTTCTCGTAACTTGGATGTAAAATGAGGTTTATCAAGAAGTGCATTCTTCAGTTGAAATGTTCTAATCTTTGGTTTGGTTTACATGGGGTTATGATTTGAGTTAGTTCCATGGAACACTGGAATTCTGCACATACAATGTTGGTATTGTACTGTGATTTTAGAGCATCATTCAGACACAATTATGAATAATGGTTATAAAAGAAGAAAGGAATGAAGTGAAATGGAACACAACAGATTTTGCTGAAAATGTTCCTTAATAATCAGCTAAATAATAAAGATGCTATGGTATAAATGCACATTTATTGTTTTGAACATATAATATAATTATTATGGTACAAACTATAATCAGAGTGACTCACATCATAGAGGAATTCCACCAGCGTTTCTGCAGCCATCTCTCCATCGTACTCAATGATCTCGTCATCAGCAAAGATATAAATGCTGTCGACTTCATCCAAACCTGTCCAAAATTGGGGCATACTTAGTTGATTGACACAAAAATAATAATAAAACCTTTTATGATACATCAGTCTAATCTAGCCACGGGGGTCACAGACCAGTGACTACTGTGCCGGGCCCAAACGCGGATAAGTAGAGAGGGTTGCATCAGGAAGCGCATCCGGTGTAAAACATTCCCAAATTTATCCATGCGAATCGTCAGTACTGAATTTCATACCGGATAGGTCGAGGCCCGGGGTTAACAACAACCGAAATTGGGCTACTGTTGGTCAAAGAAGTAGAGGAGGGAGGAGAGTGCGCAGACAGAGAGAGAAGAGGAAAGCTAAGAGTGTAGGACTGAGAATAAGAACTCTGAATGTTGGTACTATGACAGGGAAAGGTAGAGAGCTGGCTGATATGATGGAGAGAAGGAAGGTGGATATACTGTGTGTACAGGAGACCAGGTGGAAGGGTAGCAAGGCTCGTAGTATAGGAGCAGGATTCAAGCTGTTTTATTATGGTGTGGATAGTAAGAGAAATGGGGTAGGTGTGGTCCTGAAGGAGGAGTTTGTGAGGAATGTTCTGGAGGTGAAGAGAGTGTCAGACAGGGTGATGAGTCTGAAGTTAGAGATTGAAGGGGTGATGTTGAATGTTGTTAGTGGTTATGCCCCACAGGTAGGTTGTGAGTTAGAGGAGAAAGAGAGATTCTGGAGTGAAGTAGATGAAGTGATAGAGAGTATTCCCACGGGTGAGAGAGTGGTGATAGGAGCGGATTTTAATGGACATGTTGGTGAGGGGAACACAGGTGATGAGGAGGTGTCTAAGGCCAAGCGGAAAGCATATGATGAGTTGTACACTAGCTTAGACACTAGAGAAGGAGAGAAGGACTTGAGGACTTGTACAGGTTAGCTAGGCAGAGGGATCGAGATGGGAAGGATGTGCAGCAAGTTATTAAGGATAGAAATGGAAGGGTGCTCACAAGTGAGGAGAGTGTACAGAGGAGATGGAAGGAGTACTTTGAGGAGCTGATGAATGAGGAAAATGAGAGGGAAAAAAGAGTAGAAGGGGTGAACTCTGTGGAATAGAAAGTAGATAAGATTAGAAAGGATGAAGTCAGGAAGGCTTTGACGAGGATGAAAAGTGGAAAGGCAGTTGGTCCTGATGACATCCCGGTGGAGGTCTGGAAGTGTCTAGGAGAGGCAGCAGTGGAATTTTTAACTAGTTTGTTTAACAGGGTTGTAGAGAGTGAGAGGATGCCTGAGGAATGGAGAAGTGTGTTAGTGCCGATCTTTAAGAGTAACGGTGACGTGCAGAGTTGCAGCAACTATAGGGGGATAAAGTTGATGAGCCATACAATGAAGCTATGGGAAAGAGTAGTGGAAGCTAGGTTAAGGAAGGTAGTGGAAATTTGTGAGGAGCAGTATGGCTTCATGCCCATAAAGAGCACAACAGATGCAATCTGTTGCAACATATGCAACAGAGAATTTTGATGGAGAAGTATAGGGATGGTCAGAGGGAGTTGCACTGTGTGTTTGTAGACTTGGAGAAAGCGTATGACAGGGTGCCAAGAGAAGAGCTGTGGTACTGTATGAGGAAGTCAGGAATAGCAGAGAAGTATGTCAGAGTGGTGCAGGACATGTATGAGAGGAGCAGGACAGTGCTGAGGTGTGCTGTAGGTCAGACAGAGGAGTTCAATGCAGAGGTGGGACTGCATCAGGGATCGGCTCTGAGCCCCTTCCTGTTTGCTATAGTGATGGACCAGTTGTCAGAGGAGGTCAGACAGGAGTCTCCTTGGACAATGATGTTTGCAGATGACATTGTGATCTGTAGTGAGAGCAGGGAGCAGGTGGAGGAAAACCTGGAGAGGTGGAGGTTTGCGCTGGAGAGAAGGGGAATGAAAGTCAGTCGTAGTAAGACTGAGTACATGTGTGTGAATGAAAGGGAGGGAAGTGGAACAGTAAGGTTACAGGGTGAAGAGGTGAAGAAGGTACAGGAGTTTAAGTACTTGGGGTCAACAGTCCAGAGTAATGGAGAGAGTGGGAAAGAGGTAAAGAAGTGAGTGCAGGCAGGTTGGAATGGGTGGAGAAAGGTGTCGGGAGTTCTGTGTGATAGGAAAATATTGGCAAGAATCAAGGGGAAGGTGTACAGGACAGTGGTGAGACCGGCCATGCTAAATGGTTTAGAGACAGTGTCACTGAGGAAGAGACAGGAGTCAGAGCTAGAGGTAGCAGAGCTGAAGATGTTGAGGTTCTCTTTGGGAGTGACAAGATTGGACAGGATTAGGAACAAGTACATCAGAGGGACAGCTCATGTTGGACTTTTGGGGGACAAAGTTAGGGAGGCCAGATTAAGATGGTTTGGACATGTTCAGAGGAGGGAGAGTGAGTATATTGGTAGGAGAATGTTGGACATGGAGCTGCCAGGCAGGAGGCAAAGAGGAGGTATATGGATGGAATAAATGAGGATATGAAGCTAGTGGGTGCAAGTGAGGATGCAGAAGATAGGGATAGGTGGAGAGAGATGATTCGCTGTGCCAACCCCTGAAGGGAAAAGCTGAAAGAAAAAGAAGAAGATACATCAGTCTGCAATACTGAAGTAGATTGGTGTAAACCTAAGTGATTGGTGATAATTAAACGGTTAAAAACAAAAACAAACAAAAAACGTCTTGCCTATATGCTTTTCTTGATATATTACTTATGGTATCCTTAGTTTGTGACCTAGAGTACCAGTATCAGTGTGTATTCATTGACAGAGACTTCAATGTACTTCTGTAAATCACTCAGGATAAGGACATCTACCAAATGATATAAATGTAAATGTAAAAACTGTATCCTGTAAAGTTGGTCTACATACATTTATTACAGGACTGATCTCTAAACCCTAGCCTAACACTAACCCCAAAAACCCTACACTTTTTGCATTGAAGAACATGTCCCACATTTACAGTAAATACAATAATTACAATGGAAAATGTGAAATATAATGCACCCAAGCTCATGAAAAAATCATAAGAAAATAATCTTCTTGGTTGGTACAAACTTCACAGCATGATTTTATAGAGTCAGAGCCAGGAAAGAAATAATGATCAGTCCAGGATACAGCTCTTTAAATGTATCGATAAAATATGCTACATCAGTAAAATATGCTATCACAAAGCACAAGTACCTAAGTGTTGTATAATGGCTGACTTCATATCCCATGTGGTCAGATTCCACAGAAGACCTACTATAGCAAATTGCTAATGCTGGCTATTATAGAAAGGAATTAGAACACATAGTGATTAACAGACCAATCAGAGTGTCCATGCTGACCATTGTCCACTGCCTAAATTGCATATGAGCATTAGGACTATATATATCCTGAGAAAGTTGTTTATGGCATTTATGCCATTTACCTGTCATTTCAGAACGGTCAGCTTTGCTTTTTATGGGATTTTGTGGGTGTCACCAAAAGCAAATCAGCTGTGTGATGTGTGAACCGGTTAATTTATGGGTCATCAACACATGCACATGACAATGAAAAAAATCTGCGTTTCTCAATTGTCTTTAAATCAGCTTAGCTTACCCTAACAATTCCATGCAACCTTACTAATAGATAACTTTTACCGAAAAGTGAGGCCCATTGCTGGTATATAATCAAAATCTTGATTTTTTTTGTTCCTATTAAAACTATTTTTATAGAATGAAACAAGGAAATGGCATTAGAATTTAATACATCTCACCAGATATTAAATGTATAGTGTTGCACTGTGAAAAACATTGTACTTCTCCTCAGTGAATGGTGTAGGGATAATCATGTTCCTCTGAGCAATTCTAACATGTGACTGAGTAATTACTCTATAATGGAGAACAAGCTTCTCTTTTGAGGATTGTCTTACTTTGGACGACAAGACCGAATGTGCTGCTTGTCCTGCCTTGGAGACATGCACCACTGACAAGTAGGATAAGGAGAACAACATAATGACATTTGGGAAAATGTATTAAGGTACTTGACATTTAGTTTTGCCTCACTTCAGGCAGCACACAGTCAAATGCAATATAGCTGAGTGGATTACATTTTACATTATGTTCCACAGCACTGGTTCTCAAAACTGGTCATCAGGGGCCCACAGTCTTTCCACATTATTTTTCCACACCTGTGTTGTGTGAGTAGAAATAGAGCAAACATGTGGACAGATCATGGTTACATTAATGGATGTATTTACATGTATCACAGATTTGTCATCATATTTTAATTCATGTATTATATGTAATGATTGTAATGATTATACGCTAGACAACAATATACTAGTCACATAGTTAAGATATTGCTGTCCTGCTACAGGTTGGACTGTAGACACGCTGTGAGTCATTCTGCCACAAGAGGGTAGTGTACTCTGAATAATCATGCAAATTATACAGCCATATTCATACAGCAGCTTGCATGAGTATTCACCTTCCATTGAACATTTTCTACTGTGAAATTAAATTGTGATTAATATGTCATAATTCAACACAAAAATGGACTCCAGGAGTTTGTGTAAAACCTGATGTACTTTGCTAGATCACATCCATTGCAATGTCACAGGAACACTTGCAAAACAGTAATGACCCGAGGGAAATATGATATTTTGTACAAAGGAGTTTACACTTTTGTACACATTTGTAAGCACAAATTTGCTTAATATTTAAATAATGGCCTAAAAATAGTACAGAATCTTGAAGAATCTTGATTTTTTTTGCAAACAGTACAATCCCAATTTACACTGTATAATCCCAAATTGCTCAGTTCCTAGTTGTAATACTACAAAAAAGTAGAAAATTTCAAGGTAGTAAATACTAACACTGTATGTCAGCACTTTAATTTTGGGAAATGTTCAAAGGTTGAAGAGTGATTCCTTTAATATTGTTGTTATAATTTTATGTCCACCCTGAGAGGAAAACAGTAATAGTGACTGAGTACTTAAATGGATAATGATATAATTGTGTTGGGGTTTAGTGGAACACATTACCTAGCTTCTTGGCAACAGCAGCATCCTTCTTCGCATCCACCAGCCCGAATCCAATATCCTCATCATCAAAGTCATCAAGCACTTGGGCGGCAAGCTGCACAGTCAAAACATTGACACATTGGTGGACACACAAAGAGAGAAACACACCACTAAGATATAATATGCAGAAATTGATTTACAGGAGAGACATCTTAATACTGACAAATTACATGAAACTATGGAGAATGTGACATTTCTGAATGTTTTTCCTGAAATATTTCACTGCAGAAAGTTTAAGGCTTGTTTTTTCCCATTCTATAATATCCAAGGCCTTTTGTGCAAACAGCATTTTTCACACAAGACATATACACACAGCCCAATCATAGCATTTTGTGATGACCACACATGCCCCGTGATCACCATACAGACCACAGCACACCCAACAGCACTTATATGTAATGGCATGCTGTCTTCCTAAAAACCAGTGTGACACATGCTATAATAAGCTCAACACCTAGCCCAATAAAGTGCATTTTCAATAATTACTCTAATGTAGAACACAATGAGGCAAATACTGGCTGTCTGCACTGTGAAATTAGGACCACTGAGGCACAGCTGATCTGACCGATACCAGAGGCTCTTGGGCTGTTCACAAGGTTGGGGGTGAAACTTGTTTGAGGGTGTTGAAGGCTTGAGACATGGAAACAGGTGGACAAGGGATAACATGTAGCTTGTGGAAATATAGGCATAAAGGTATGTATAGAGATACAAACAAACTTATCTTTTAGACTGAACATGCTGCTGGCAAAGAACTTTTTTCTTTTTTTCCTCATAATACAGAAGCGTGTATTCATGTAATACTGATTTTTTCAATGTTCAACACATACAGAAATGATTTCATATCATCATTTGCCTATGTGATGTTGTCATCTTCTCGCTTCAGCTGCATGACCCGGTTTAATTAAAAATTTAGGTTAAAGTTTGGGTTAGGAGTAGGGTTAGTCTTCAATTTGTATGAAATCTTACAAATTTGCCATTTGTTTATTTAATTTCTTCGACAGTTCTTAAGAGGACAGACAATTTAAGATTTTACTTGAGGAAAAAATCCTGACAGGACATCTTGTTATAGAAAAAGAATGAATGATGTAGTGTATGGGGTCACCATATTATTTTACAGTAACAGCATGACCCAAAGTGTTTTATTTCATTTATACCAATTTGCCAATACTTACAGTTATGTAAAGTATGGCAGGCTGTACATTTGCTTAATGTTGTGGGTTGTCTGAAAAGCCAGTTAGTTCTTGCTAGAACAGCCTCTCTTCTCTTGAAGTTCAAAAGACAAACAAAAAGCACAACACTTAACAAATGTCTGAAAATGTAAAGTAATAGATGTACCTCAGACGGAATGCACTGACACTGGCGAGTCCTTGCAAAAATGTTAAATAAGCCTCAATATATTAAAAATTACCCACATTTGTAGTCTATTTTTGTGGAGCATCTAGACATGATAACATATCAGATTTAGCATGTTAATATAAATCTGCGATTTGCCCTGCAGCCAGAATTACTGAGAATTGAGAATCTTACAGCTGTGGTATAATACAGCAACTGCTACCAATATATCCATCTCAAGCTAGTGGTAATAGGACAGTGGAAGCTGAAATGCATAAATGCATAAGTAAATGAATGGATGGATGGATGGATGGATGGATGGATGGATGGTGGGGGTGGATGGATGGATTAATTGGTTAACAGTAACATTTTTTGGCTTCTTTCTTATGACGTTCCCGAAGCCATGTCTAAAAAAATCTACAATAGCATCGCTCTTCATTTCCTTCCATATTTCACAACTACATAATGCATCAGAAATTGCCTGAAAAGATGAAAGAAGTCCAAATAAAGCATTCCTAGTCAGAAGGGAAGGATGCCATTCAGATTTTTTTTTTTTTTTTTTCAGATCAGGCTTTAGTAAATGGCCAGGCTTTAAGACAATGATCTTTCAGCTCAGGCTTTAATTAAATTATCTTTCAGATCAGGCTTTAGTAATTGGCCAGGCTTTAAAAAATGAATTTGAAAAAATCAGAGAAATTTGGAAAAAGGAAAAGGAGAACAGGATGAGGGCCTGGACATACCTGGTAGGTGAGGGCAGCAGGGCTTGTTAGCAACTGCAGAGAGAAGTTAGGGGACTCTTTAGAGTAGGACAACCAACAAAACAAGTTGACAACTCCAACAACTCCATAGAACAGACAGATGCAGTCAGCACAACACCTAAATATTCAATTTAGCAAGGTAAGGTAACCAAGTAAGACAGCGAACATGGCTCACAATACAGCCAAGAACAAGCAGGTTTGTTGAAGAAAAAATGCACACTGTTACTGTAGTTACTCAATTTGAGAATAATACTCCACAAACACCTAAAGGCTATGCAAGTACAATATATGCAGCACACATCCATGAGTCTTGGCATACAGTTTATTTAGAAAACGAATGACTACAGCCAGTTAACACAGTGAGAAATACATCTTATATGTTGAATGATTATTCAACATATAAGATGTTTTCCAAAGGAAAGCACATGTGTGAATGGAACCATTAACAAGGAAAGTGCATGCAGGGTTTAGGGGAAATTGTATCAACACCTCAATCTTCCTCTGTCCTGAAACTAAATATATACATATGTGCAACAATGACCTAGGAAATAAAATTTCACAGACTGAAATGATGAACATTTATTGCTCTAAAAGCTCATTCTCTGCTGTTTCTCATCTGTAAGTTTAGTACTCCATTCCCAAAGCCTGTTTTCTAACCGCAAGGAAACTTTAATAATTAATAAGAATCATATTGGTATCATATATCTCAATTTGTTTGTTTGTGTTTTGTCATTTAAGTACATCTTGTGTTGTAACATATTGTGTTTAAATGTTACTAGGCATTGGTTTCTGAGCTATTCACAAAATAATACTGCGCATATTTGCATGTGTAACTGTGGCTTGCTATAAATTTTCCTGTTTAGAAAAGCATCTGATTTCTCACTAGGTGGAAATTATTGTGCTGTAAGCATGATATCATTACTAATATTTTTCATAATTTTTTCAATCCATTGCTTATATATTGCTGCAAAAATGACGTGACAGTAAAAAGTTTGTTTATCCAGTTGTTGGTGCATGTACAAATGCACAGAGGTGCAGACAGGCATAGGATTACAAGCTTAATAAATAAAAGCTAATGAAAGCTTGTGGCCAGAAAATGATTACAGCTCTGCTCATGGAACATCTAAGGCAAAGACTAATGATGAAACAGTGTTATTGATTTAAGCTTAACTGAACATTTTCCATGGAAAGTTTCCATGTCTGTCTAAGGATTTGTGTACAGTACTGCAGCTTCATTGATTAATGCTGCATTTGAATTAATTCCAATTTATATTGAATGTAAAAAATCCATTTTTAGAACTATACAGCCATATAAAGCATAATGTAAGCAATGTTGTGCATCTGGAAGATGCTTATGGAAGATGATTCTCTATACTGTTCAGATTGCCTTGACGTTTGGATCTAATCAGTTCTGAACAAATCAACTGGTTGTTGGTTTGAAATTAGATTTACTTGGGTACAGTATGGCACCAGATAAAATGATGACAGATGAAATGACTCAGACATGAGCAACAGCCACCAGCATGCATTCAGCAAGCAACAGAGAAACACAGACCATCTGTTTTTGACACTGCCCACAAAACAAGAAAACAGCACTTGTCTGTCTAAAAGTTTAGTAATGGTGGTATTTTTCTGTTCACTGTCTCCCACAAAAAAAAGGAAATGAAATGAATGTCAAAAAGGAAACGAATGTAGCTCTGCCTTTGGATGAATGTGGGAGGATGAATCACTCATGACCCTGGCCTGATCTCGCTATAAAAAGGCCTTTTGGCAGGTACAAATATTAAAAATAAATTCATTTTAAATGAGAACGTCCAACTGAATGGGTTAGTGGAGGAGAAAAATTAAAACCCTTAAAGGTCTGCAATAAAGGACATTTATTATATGCTTGAAAGCGTCCAAAAGGTCAGAGCTGTTTCAGATCTCAATGGTTTGAAGTGAGCAGTTTTTATTCAGTTCTTTTATGTTGTCAACGCACAATATATGGCTATTGTCACCGTGAGGGTTATGACTTAATTATATTTGACATATTTACAATTTACACCTTACATTTATGCACTCCAGGTCATCCTTGACATTATAACTTCCTGTCAGTGTCCTTAAAAAGCTGTAAGAGTTTTTAAGAAGCTGGCAGGCCTTGAAATCCTCTGTTAGTGCTTAAGTAGATGTATGATTCACACATGAGCAAACAAGACTCACCGTCCTCAACACTGCTTTAAATTACACGTCGTTTTTATTTGAAGGGCTGTGATTAATTTGTATAGCACTCTAGTACTAGCATCTCATGGTTAGTCATGGCTCTCCCTGTTCTTCCTACGACTATGTGTGTGTGTGTGGACGTTGCTGGTCCCTTGGTGGTAGCTTAGCCTTGTAGTACTTATATTTCTGTGTCAGTGAATTCAGAGTCAGATACAAGTGCATTTGGTGACGATGATTTCAGATGAAACGCATAACCAATACACAACCTAGGTCTAAAAATTCGGTATGAACATGAAATCTAAACTACGAAAATGAGGCAAGCAGACAACTGATAACCCAGGACAACTGATAGGCAATGGAACACACATGAAGTTCTGTCAGGTGTGATGTACAGGGGATGACAGTGACAATTTTCAGCAATTACATGACAGAACCTTTCCCCGAAACTGCATCTCCAAAAGTGCAACATATAGTCACAGGGTGTTCCTGGACCACCAGTTGATAATATCAATCTCCTGATGGCCAACAAAGTCCAAGATGATACCCCTAACAGGGCACACCAAAAGGGCAGTATCCTCAGATGAATATTGACAGTGAGCCACGTCCTCAACAGAGCTAATGGCTGGCACAATGGCTACAATTATCTTAGAAGGTGTCGATAAGATGGGGGAAAGCTAGAGGGGTATCCTCAGCAGAGTAGGTAGGAGGAGCAATGTCCTCAGCAGAGTTTGGAGGTGGCATAACATCCTTAGCGGAGCCTGAATGGTAGTAATGTTTTCGGCAGAACTGGTGTAGTGATGTCTGTGACAGTGGAGTGACATCCTTAGCAGAAGCAAGAGGCCTGGCTATGTTTTCCACAGGGCAGGGGGACAGAGGGAATGAGACAGCACCCTCTGCTGGGTCCTGTGAGTTAGGAAAGGAGGACGCCCACTCCACCTCAAAAGAATCCTGGAGGACCCATTCCAGGAGTTAGTCCAGAGTCACACTTGGTTTAGAGAACTATTGTTTTTGTTTCCTGAATAAGTGGTTCAGAGCCTTTACAAGTTCCATTGATACTGCATCCATTGATTGATCTGGTGTTCTGTCAAGGAGTTGTATGCAAGTGCAAGTGAAACACAAACATAAACATTGCAGAAACTAGGAGTCTAAACATGAGCCATGGTTACAAAAAATAAAATGAGGTACACAACATACACACAGCAAGTAACAAAGGACAAAGGAATGTACATAAACCAGGGTTTGAACACAGTTCTAATTAGGTGCAACCTGGAATAGGTGTTCATGACCAGTGAGGTCATGTGATGTGCAGCGGATGATGGGTAGTATAAGTACAGTGACACTCTGCATTGACTACTCAGCATTGCACTGTGCATTGCCAAATGCTTAGAGTGTCTGCTGTCTTTCTTGTAAATGTCTGTCAATGAATAAATATAAATGTAAATATTTTCTTGTTTTGATTCCAGAAATTTATCAAGCTTCCATTACTGGAACGCATTTCCTTCATGTTTTCCTAACCCTACCACCATCCAATAACACACATGAATCATCTGTTTCAGACATCATCTCTGTTACAGCTTGCTGCTATCTCTATCTGACTCAAAGGACTA
This sequence comes from Hemibagrus guttatus, assembly GCA_033459395.1. Classification (NCBI taxonomy): domain Eukaryota; kingdom Metazoa; phylum Chordata; class Actinopteri; order Siluriformes; family Bagridae; genus Hemibagrus; species Hemibagrus guttatus. The sequence goes on along the minus strand of JAUCMX010000029.1, from coordinate 7,562,002 downwards.
GGGAAGCACTGCTATACACTGCTCAATTCCTGATGTTTACCCATTCCTGCCTTTCAAAATGATAGTTCAGAGATCAAGTACATTGCAAAATCTACACATCTGGTCTGAGAATTTTGCTCAAGGTCTGCAAACAACAATTTTACAATTATAGAATACTTAATTTCTTGAAGTTAATTTTATATAACATCTGCTGTTAAGAGCATTTCTTTACATATTAAAACCCCATTGCACCATTAAATTAAAATTTATTAACCCCCATCAACGTTTAGCTTCTACATTTTAAACGGTATAATAATAAGCGGTATAATAATAAGCCTGTTCAACTGAAAGCTGTTCAACTGAAAGCTTGAAAAAAACGAGATTATTAGATAATCACTCTGAGTCATTATTCTATTTAAGAACTGCACATTCAATAGCATATGCTTTTTTAACAATACATTTTTGCAGTGCACGTATGTATAACCAACTGTTTCCACCTCCATTGAAGTAAAGAAGCAAGAAAACAAGAAGCTTTCCATTCAGATGAACACTTCAGTCACCAAGAACTGGATAGCCATCCTTTGCTTTGCAAAGCAGTCATGGTGCAAGAACAGCTGCTCAGGGAATTTCAGGAAGAATTGGTCTATCTTGGAGGAGACATTCAACTATGGATTACATCCTGAAGCATCTTCAACAACTCCCAGCCCAACCTTCCACTCACCAGACCTATGGCTCATACATTCATTCATTGTCTACCGCTTATCCGATCTATTCTCGGGTCACGGGGAGCCTGTGCCTATCTCAGGCATCATTGGGCATCAAGGCAGGATACACCCTGGACGGAGTGCCAACCCATCGCAGGATACACACACTCTCTCTCATTCACTCACACAATCACACACTACAGACAATTTAGAGATGCCAATCAACCTACAATGCATGTCTTTGGACTGGGGGAGGAAACCGGAGTACCCGGAGGAAACCCCCGAGGCACGGAGAGAACATGCAAACTCCACACACACGGCAGAGGCGGGAATCGAACCCCCAACCCTGGAGGTGTGAGGCAAACGTGCTAACCACTAAGCCTCCAAGCCACCATGCCCACCATCATTCAAGAGCTCTTGAATAATCATCCAAACTCAGAACTCTGGGAAAGACAGTGGCAGGAGATATCATCTTATGAACCCTTTTAGATATCTTTTAGATCCATGTTTTTACCATCCAACAGAAGGGAAGAACTGAGGTGAGAAGCTATTGCATTTTCCCAGCACAAATCCAGCCACTGATTAGATCTTATGTTTCTGCACCATTGCAAGCTTAAGTGAATGCAATGAGCTGACTCTCTGTATCCTGTACTTCAATACCATGAAGGATGGATGTTCAAATAAAATTAGTCTCATCAAGGCCTCCATCAAATCAGATAACCTGCTGAGAGATCAGATACCGACAATAACCAATGCAATTACCACAATTGTTCCATAACAAATGATAAATAAGAAAAAAGAAAAGACATTTACACTTATTGGTTGGTCATTTCCACTGTCTAGATGATAAATTCTAAAATACCAGTAACTGTTCACTGCCATGATCAATGTTATTACCTATCATTCTAAACATAGATGTGATAAGGAATTTTATAGATGAAGAGCTTGAAATTGCTAGGTTCATGCAGAATGAAGAGGGCTCCAAAACCAATTCCACAGAGGGAAGGTGCCACCCACAATTTGACCTCATTAATTTCCCAACATATCAGATTATCATTGGTTTACCCTAGTTGCAATAGCACAATCCCACTACAGATTGTGAGCACAAAGCCATTGTTTTGGTCTGGCAGAGGATGACCTCTGGCCTACGCATTCTAATCAGCATTCCAAGTTCCTCCATTCTCTTGTGAGTTTCAGATTCCTCTCATGAAATTGTTGTACTACACTTGTCAGTAAAGTGTTCAGGAAAACTGAACCACTGATGTCCTGTCACATAGGTCTGGGGATTGCACAATTATATTTTAGGGGCTAACTTCTACCTTCTATCACAAGAACAAACGAAAAAGATGGATGACTTACAACAAGGTTTCATCCATCCACCTACATCTCCAGAATCAGCAGGATACCCTTTTTCCACAGTCAAATAAAGATCATCATCTTCCTTTAGTCCACTTGGCCATCAAACAACTAATCTATGAAGCGCTTGGAGAGGGTGATGAATTGAAGATGTGCTTTTCCCACTCCAAAGTGCACAATGACTACTTGGTGATGTCATAAGGCTTGATCAACGTCCCCTCCATGTTTCCTTGTGTTCAGTTTTTATTTCATTATTCCACAGTACCTGATTCTAAAATGCTTTCTGGGTTATACAGATATTGTTTTGCATACATCACACAATCAATTTTGTGCTTTCTGATGACTCTACATGTTTGTGCAGGAAATGCTTCACAGTAGAATGGGACACCTTTACTCCTGTGTCAGCTAAACATCCTGCAGGCCTATGGTACCGTTTGAGGATTTTGCTTTGCCTTAATAAACAGTATATGATCAGTTCTTACCTTGACTTTCACAGTTCGCTTTAACTGCCATTTTAATGATATTTTGGACGGTGGAAATTGTGACAAGAATCACTTTTTTTTTAGCGTGGTATAGCTGTCTTCTGCTTTGTAAACATCAGTTTAGAACTGCTAACCCTAACAGGTTCCAATGAGCTAATTGAAAGTTGCTTTCAGCTGCTCCCTGCTCAGGGTCGCCACAGTGGACCAACTGGTCCGCACAACAACTTGGCAGATGTTTTACGCCGGATGCCCTTCCTGACGCAACCCTCCCATCTTTCCGGGCTTGGGACCGGCACTGCATCCAGTGGGATGGGAATCGAACCCGGGCCTTCCGCATGATAAGCGAGAAACCTACCACTGAGCCACCAATGCCCCCAGGTTCCAATGAGCTAATTAAATTATTAAAAAAAAGATTGTACTGGGGTTGTGTTCACTTCAATAATCAATAAAATTTGTAATTGCTCATGGGTAACCCAAACTTTTACATAAACTGTAAATAATTGTAAGTGCTTCTCAATTCAAAATTGCCCATTGAGAATGTTTTCCTATACTACGGTAATGATTCACTCAAAAATAATTTCACTTTTTGTCATCAAGAGCAGGGGACATTTCTCAGGAGTTACTGCCACAGCCAGCAAGTCCAATATGTTCCTTCCTTAGGATGAATATGCCTAGGATTCACCTCTAATATACTTTATTTATACAATTATAATACAAGTGCTCACAAATGTATCCAATGTCTGTTGCACCACCATCTCTTTTACTGCCCTAACCAAGGTATTTATGTGAATTTGTGGGTCATAATAATATTAAATTAAATATTGTACATCAACTTAAGTATAACCTGATGTATTTTGCATAAGATGTTTGCAAAGGGTATACTACAACAAGGCAAAAATATATAAAGGTGCTTTATCCACTTGTCTCTGGGACTTCTTCAGTATTCAGAATTGTGGTTTTAAAATTAAATTCATGTTGCTTGATGCACCCGAGAAGTAAAGGAGTGTTTCCATAAAACTAAAGACAAATTAGTTAATAAAACATCTTTGAAACTCAATTTTCTTCCAACAGGAAAATGTGAGGCAGTCTGGCTGCACTGATGCGTCCCGCAATGCAGAATTAGTTTATAATGTTATAATGTTTATAGTTTATATAGTTATAATGCTTTTACATCTGGCTACGAGCAGAAACAAAGAACGATTTGCACAGCTCCATACACAGTCATTATCAGCAACAGTTTTCTTTACGTCAGGCACTGTGTAACTACATTTTAGCTGCTAAAAGCCCTGTTGCTTAAATACAACAACATAACTGTGTAGGTTTACATATTTACACCACAGGAAAAAGGTTAATCACACCAATTTTGTAAAGATCTGTGTAACAGATGTAATTATAATGTTAATTAACACTGTTTAAAATTGCTAACCAGTGGTGTGTGGCATGGCCTACAACTTCTATATACTGTATATATGTACTGTATGAGACTGCAATTAACATAAAGCATTGTGGATGGTCAGGCTTGTGACAGTAGGACATCCATCTATGCATGTCATAGATGGTGCAAGAGACCAGGGGAGTGGAGAGGCCTGGATAATGGTGTTGGGCTGTGCACTCGTTTATATGGTCATCGATGGCGCACATTTCATGTGAACAGGAGAAATAAATGTATGAAGCCACAGCAGTCTAAGTGATTACAGGACATTATTGTAGTTTACCGTTGGTTTCAATGGCAGTTTAATTTCAGGAAGTACTTATCTATTTTATGAAATATGAGACAAAGATTTACATCATCTCCTTGAGGTGAATATACTTTTTTGCACACTTACATTTTCATCTTACAATCTCAGGTGTTCTCAGAAAAGGTTAACACTAATCACTATGTTTGTAATTAGTGAGGGGAAAAATAAGATGTTGGACAAACTACAGACCTAATATGGTTATGCACACTACACTCAAGTGCTGAGCTCAGGTGTGCAACTGATGCAGAACGTTTGCATTCCCATCTAAGATCAAGGCTGCAGCTCCAATCATACCTGGGACCAATTGGCCATTTCTTGAATGAGGAAGTTTGGAGTCAAGAGTATTTTGGATTATTGAATGGCTGTGTGGTGGCTTAGTGGTTAGCACGTTTGCCTCACACCTCTAGGGTTGGGGGTTCGATTCCCGCCTCTGCCATGTGTGTGGAGTTTGCATGTTCTCCCTATCCCTCGGGGGTTTCCTCCCGGTACTCCGGTTTTCTCCCCCACATGTGTGGTAGGTTGATTGGCATCTCTAAATTGTCCGCAATGTGTGCATGCCCTGCGATGGGTTGGCACTCCGTCCAGGGTGTATCCTGCCTTGATGCCCAATGACGCCTGAGATAGGCACAGGCTCCCCATGACCCAAGAATAGTTCGGATAAGCGGTAGATAATGAATGAATGAATGGCTACGTGACACTGTGCCCATGATTATAAAATATAGCACTAACACAGATGATAGAATCTTGCTGCATTATTATTTCATAATACGACAAACAAACTATGTGCACTTACTTTTTTGTTATAGCTTCTTCAGTACTCACTACTCCATGACATTTTTGTTCCTCTTGTGTTTCCATGACATTTTTTAACACGTAGATAGTAAAATAAACATGCATTTTCTTGCAGCAGGCTATGTATTAATCATTGCAAACTGTTCATCTTTCCATTTTGTGATGTCTCAATGGATCTTTAAAGGTAAAGGTGTATATTCCATTCCATCGTGTTGTGTGATTTTGTTTTCCATACACTCATGACACACAGCAATGGTGGGTTCATATTGTAAAGTGATGCAGCTGCTTATGTAATAATCAGCACATACATGCACACATACATTTGCAAGATCTAAATCTACAGCAATAATAAATAAACACACACACACACACACACACACACACACACACACACACACACACGCCTCACTAGTAAATCAATTTTCATGGTAATCAGGAAATATCTTATAGGCAATAGAAAATGGCATAAATGTTTCATTTAGCTTATAAATGTATGGTCTATTTTCATTTACCTGACTGCAGGGCTTAGACCAGTATATTATATAACAGCACTGAGTCTATTTGGACGGAATTTGTAAATTAATTTTCAATAACTTTTTTAACATCATATGTAAGAAAAAGAAAGTGAGGGAATGAACGTAGCTACTATAACGTAGGTGACAGAAATGAATTAGTCTCATACAGACATTCCACAACATTAAATGTATACATGGCTTAAAAAGCCTATTGTGTTATTCAGTAATAGATTCATAAAATATAATGTCTGGCAAATTGTTGTGGTGTAAGATGAATAAATCTCTTCTTACATGCTGTTACAGGAACTGTGCGGTGATGGTGGTGGTGGTGCTGCTGCATCTCCACCCCCAGAATGCCACCTTTCTTTTAACAAATGCCATTTTGTGATTAATTCTAACTCAGCCTATAAATTTTAACTTTTCTTGGCTGTGAAGTCATTGCAAGACCCAGGTTAACAGAAATAGGCAGCGTAAGTCCTAATATTGATATATAAGATGTGCTGGCAAAGGGGAAAAAAAGACCTTGGACTTTGCTGAAGACATAATTCTCCACAGTAGAAGGTACACAGTGGAGGAATGTCAGGGGCTTTGGAGAGGTGGTAATAGAGGCTAAAATTATCGGCTACTAGACAGTCACCAGGCTAAGTCCAGCAGGAGCTATTCTGGCATGTTGAAGTATTTTGGCACCTCTTAAAACCTGCTGACATGCACAACAAGCTTCAGTTTCTCCTCAACAAGCACTACAGAATTATGGGAGGAAAAGCACATTCATCATGACACAAAACCCATTAAATGTTTATGATTTTAACTCTCTGGATGTATTAGGTGACTTTCCACAGGGTCACTAAGTTTAATGTTTTAATGCAACAGTAGGAGTATCAAACTCAGATCTTGGATCTTGCTGAGATCTGTGTGTTCCTTCTTTTAAAAGCCTTGGTAATTAGCTAATGAGTCAATCGGGTGTGCTAAATAGGGTAGATAAAATGTGTAATGCTGTGTGCCTGTCTGGGGGTCTGACACCACTGTTCAAATGTATTCATTTCTATGAGGCTACATAATATATCTGCATCATCTATTTCTCATGGAGGTTCCATAATTGCACCTTCTATTCATACTGAATTATTTATTTTCAATGATTAACATTCCTTTCCTTTAAGGAACAACATGAACTGATAGATACAGGGGTAAGTTCTAAATCTTTTTATGGTAACCCAGTTCTCTGGAGGCTAAAATTAGCTGCTAATATGTCTTGTGGGATAAATAAGTTGCATGATTTTAGCAGCTGAATTTTTGTCTCCACAAGCCTCTAGCTATATACAGTGTGCACCCAAAAACTTTGCTAGCTTTTACACTGGGTCAGTCACTTGCTAGTATATATCAACTAGTATTATATCAACTTTTGTGTGAATACTGCAGCGTCATCTAAGACTGTTGGTCTTTATGTCACCAATGACCAGAAGGCCCTAATGAATGAAGGCAAATGGGCTTTTAAGGTACTGTAGGTAACAAAAAGGAAGTGTAAACAATGAGAGCTGAAGGTTAAAATCAAAAAATGTAAAGAAGCCACAGAATTGGAGGACAATTTGCAGGGAATGGTCATGGAGGTGGATGAGGAAAATTTCAGGTGTGAGCATCAGAGAGAGAAGAGCTTGGGAATTTCTTTAATAGATTATATTTGCCCATTCCACCTGACTTTTTCCCATCATCATCCAGTGTAACTCTGCTGCACACCCCACAACTGGACAGCTGCCACCTTTCTGCCCATCCAACCAAGGCAGTCCCCAACCACTACTTCACTGGTCCATCATCATCACGACCATCAATAGCGTTGATATACCTTCACTGCTCCACCCTCTCCTCCTTCCCCCAGTATAGTCATTGCAAGTGTCCAGATTAGGAGAGAGCTAAGGAGACACATGAGAAGGCAGCAGGGTCTGATGGTGTCAGCTGTAAAGTGCTGAAGACCTGGCCAGACCATGCAGAATGTTACAGAACATATACAACCTGACTCTGAGACTGGAAATGGTCCCAAGTCAGTGGACGACATTCTGCTTGGTACCTGTGCCTAAGAAAAATAACCCAGAGACTCTGAATGACTAATTCAGAATTGTAGTACTGACTCGCATCTGATGAAGACCAAGATCCTTAGTCCTTGATCACCTTGAAAAGACTAAGGAGGTGGAGGATACTGGAATTTTTCTGCTACACAGAACTTTCTCCCACTAGAACACAGAAAGCACTGTGAGCATCCTACTTTTTGACTTTTCAAGTGCGTTTAACACCATCCAGCCCACACTCCTAAGGGACAAGCTGAGGGCTGCCCAGGTGGACAAGCCCTTCGGTACAGTGGATCAAGGACTACCGGACTTGCAGAACTCAGTATGGATGGCTACAAGACTGTTTCTCGGAGCAGAGTATTGGCATCACTGATGCGTCTCAGGGGACTGTTCTGGTTCCCTTCCTCTTCATTTTTTACACCTCACATTTCGGGTACAGCTCTGAGGTGTGCCACCTGAAAAGGCTTCCAGATGACATGGCTGTGGTGTATTAAAGTGGGAAAGGAGGAGGAATACTGGAGTGTGATCAACAGCCTCATGGAGTGGTGCCAGCTTTATCATCTTCAGCAGAACGCAAGAAAAACAAAAGATATTGTGGTGGACTTCTGCAGGATGAAATCATCTCCAAGGCTGGCCACCATAAAGGGTGATGGCATTGAGATGCTACTGACCTACAAAAACCTGGGTGTAGACCAGGATGACATGCTGAAAATCACAGCCTGTCAGGAAAACAAAGACAGAACAGGGCAGAACCAGCTCTAGTCTCTGAGTCTGAGGTCCTTTGGTGCATGAGGTCTACTTTATGCCTCGTATGAGTCGGTTTTGTCAAGTATCATCATATATGCAGCTATGTGCAGCTTAAATGGTAAAACACCACCAGATGGCTGAGAAGAGAATGCTAGCCCAACTCTCAGTCATCAGGACCAAACCCAACTGACCATTCCATGCTGAAATTATTGCTCTAAAGAGTACAATGACCAGCAGGCTACTTTTGCCTCAGTGCAAGAGTGAACATTTACACAGGTCCTTCCTTCCAAAAGCTATTAGACTGCATAAATGTGCCATCACTCTTGTCATGTAGTTAGCTCTTCTGTTAATTTCTTACCTGCACAGAAGTCTGTGTTTTCCTCAGTCCAGCGCTGCACAACAACATTTTTGCATGCTGTTATAAATCATACATAACAGTTCACTTATCATATCCTACCTCATCTTGCACAGATAGCTATAATGTTTATTTATACATGCAGTTATGTATAAAATTGTACAGTTTTAGTCATTTTCACAAATGGTAAATTTTGTGTAGTTGATGTGTAGTTAATTTAATGTTTTAACACTCTCCTACGGAGATATCTGTATAGGTTTTTATATGACTTTTTCTTATATTGTCTGTTGTGTGCTGTAACACTGGAATTTCTTTATATTATTTTATGTACCAATTATGGTAATTTGGCATCTAAATTATTTACTTGCTTAAGTATTTACACAAATCTAGAGCTAGTACTAGCAAAACATTATATTAACATACAAAGATATTATGTATATATATATTTGTTTCTGCAAAACCTAGAATATATAAATATATAGAAATATTAAATATAGAATATCTAAAAAAATATTTTACAATATAGAAACAAGCCAATATATGTCAATATGCCCCATGTCATATGAACATAGAGTATAAAATCTTATTCAAGTAGTTATTTTATATACAGTATAACTGTAAACTGTGTTCTAATCCTGTCTGTACTGAGTAAACTGTGTCACCTGTTCTGTGTCTTGAAGCTATTTCAAAAGTTATACCCTGTTTTATATATTTCATTTTTACTAAGTCTTATGGTCAGCCATTTCTTTCCAGACCCTTTTTGAACCATCTCCATGTTTCCACCATGTTATGCATATGAATTATTATAGTCTGTTGCTGTTTTCCTGTTTTCTGATCCCTGCAATGGACTTGGCTTTTGCAGCAATGTTAGTCCAACTGCTTTATTTAGGCAAAAAGGGATCTTTTGAAAGGGATACTATTTCCATTTGTGAGACTCCATACATTCTGATATACTTTTCTGATTATCTTTATTTTCTTTTTGAATACTATAATAACAAAAAAACTAACACAGTATTGCCAATTTTAAGATTATCTCATACACACACAGAGTGATTCAAGTCATCTTTAACAAAATTTCTATATATGTTTTTCTAATTGTTTGAGCTCTCCTTATGACAGCTAATAAGAGTCTGCCAGAAAGTGAAACCTCTGGTGCCTTTTAAAGTGAGAACGTTAGCATAGCACTACTATATAATCATGTTGTGGTTACCATGACAGGTCTGCAATAGTTTAAGGGACTTTCTTTATTGAAAACAACTAATGAGAAGGCAAATCAAATAGATTAGATAATGAAACCCAAGTCTGGCTGTAACACCAGCAATGAAACTCAGCAAACACACAGATTATGGCTTGTGGGGGTTGGTCTAAATGTTGCTCAATTACATTGGCCTGTAGTTTAATATAGCATGAAATGAATAAACTAGCTTCTTGTTAGCTGCATAGAAAGTCTAATAAGAGTTATGAAATTAAGAAAGCAAGCCACAAGCCTAATTACAGAAACTGATTCCTATACTCAAAATTATATACTCAAAACTATTTAAGTAATATTAAGTTAATCTAGGAAAATTATGGAAGATTTTTCTTCAAATTTGAGAAAGGAATTATCTTCCAAATAGCTATGATGAAACCGATGATGACTATGGGGCTCTATTTGTGTGAAGGTCTGGAAAATAAATAATCTATAATATCTAATAATAATAATAATAATAATAATAATAATAATAATAATAATAATAATAATATCTGTAAAATAAATAAACTGGATAAGTAAGAAAATATTTCCCATTGTGATCCTCAACTAGTTGTGTGAAAATGCACTTCAAGATGCTGACACTTAAGAGGGAGGTTCTGTAACCTTGGTCTAACATTGCTATCATTAGCAACTGCGCATAGCATGCTCTAAGTTTCTCACATGTTTGACTTTCAGCTGAGGTGTAGGTATTCTGAAGATGTCAGCACGTATCACCATTTCGCTCAGTATTCAGGAGATAATGCCCTTGCCACTAGGCAAGAGACAAATGATTAAAGTGATTTGTGAGACTGTAAGACATGAGCCATCTGTTGAGCACTTTCTCATGGAACTATGCTGAAATATTTTGTTCAGCACAATTTTAATTATTCAATTTCAGTGTTGAATGGAATTAAAGTTAAAGCTTTAGTTGTTTGACCCAAGATCAGCTTCGATCAATACACCAAAACAAATTGCTAAATGATGTTTCTTGAAACACCCCTACAGATTCATAGATAATTCAGTTACTCACAATGTTCCACAAAATTCCAATCCTGAGTGGCAACCAGATGTTAGATAAATCCAGTAGTCCATAAGATTAGCTGTTGGATTAACTGATTAACTGTCTACTGGGTATTGGAATTCTAGGACCACCTTAAAGTAATCCTTGGTAACCAGCTAACAATCTAGCCATGCTAAAATTAATCTTTGTGTTATCTTCTTTCTGACATTTTTTGGATTTAATTAGCAAAACCCTTGATATGTAGTATGTAGCATATATTTAGTACAGCTATATACAATTGCTAGCTTACAAAGGCCAAGAATGGTGGCAAGAATATATTTTCTAATGCTCAAGCATTACAAACTAGTGCTAATAACTTTGAGGTGGCTAGTTAGTAAGGTTGAAGCTGTCACATTTTGTTTCACAGACTAGGGCCATGGAGTCTAAACAGATAAGACATCTGTTTTGAAACTGATGAGTTTGCAAATGCAACTGTTCATTGAATTAACTGAAAAGTAATTATCTAAAAAGTTCCTATTTCTGTTAGCAATAACCCACATTGTCATCTTGCTGAACAGAGAAAGTAAATAAAATTAGAACTCTGTAAAAGTCTGAACACTCTATCCTTTCAGAGCTAATCTAGTGTCTAGCCCTGCAGGTAGTCATTGGTCTGAAGAATAGCCTTCAGCTAAATATTTGAAACAAACATTTGTTATTAGATAAGCCTCAACAGAGCTTCTGCTCCAGCCCCCAAGTTGGTTCATATTTAGAAAACTGGAGTCACTGAACTTCAGCCAGGTTTTCATGGACTTATCAACTCTGCTACAAAGGTTTAATCTAAATACTTGGTCTTGGTTTGCTGGGTCTGCATTCAGTTGATGACCCTTGATATATAGAATATAGGACAATATAATTTTCTGAATTCTTTGTGAAGATCCCTTCTACCAAAGAGGATTAAAAATTAAATGAATTAAAAATGTTAAAAATTCAAGGCTATGTAGCTTCTAGGAATATCTGTTTCAGCTCTTTAATGTGAGAGATGGAAATACTAGCTTTTTGCAAGGCCATCAGTTTATAGACAGCAAGAGTGTTGTTGCTATGAGCCTGGAGCTCAAATTGGAAGTGAGTTAAATCAATAAGATCTAAAAACAACAAAATTGATTTGAATCAAAAAGGCAGACATAAATGCTGGTGATTTGCGGTATCGATTCCTGCATTAAATGCAAGATGGTCAAATGAGAGATGAGACGACAAACGAGACGGTGTGAGTTACAGCTCTTATCCTCAGAGTTTTCTCTCTGTACTATTGTCCAGGATTTGCTAAGGTTACCTTAGCTGGCCTAAAATAAAACACTCACTTTAGGGGATACTACCTGTCTTCAACTTTCATATGTAGGTCTAATGAACATGACATTACTACTTGGTTACAAAAAAAAAAGCAAAATTTATAATATCAAATTTATACTGTGAACTTACTGGTGAAAAGAAAAATATGGCTTGGGTAAAAGTCTTTCTTTCACTGACTGGAATTTTCAGGTTCCAATTAAACCTTTATTATCCATTAAAACATTCATTGGAATAGCTGTCCTCACTTCTCTGTCGTCACTAAACACTTATCGTGCAAGGTATGAGGCTTATTTGAGTGACAGACTATCTGGTTGATTTTAAAGGTTAGGCAGGACTTTCTGCTGACAGGCTAGCAATGAAAGCCATCACAAACTACTAGATAGCCATCTGGTAAAGACACTACATACATAGACAGGTTCCTCTTAAAACCACTTGGATCTTATTTCAGCCTCGTCGGGGTATGGCATGGAAATGTGAAACGGATCACTGGATGGATTCCACTATTCCACCATATTGGTCATCAACTGTAATGTGAACTCCTAACATCTTGATCTTCTCTTTGCTGAAACATGATGCTTTCTTGCCTTTTAAGGGCCAATTAAGGGCCAATCTAGTCAAACCTGGATATTTATTTTTGACTAAATATCCATCTCCAATATGCCTAATCCTTTAACATGATTTCTTTCCTTTCTTTCTACAAAATATATTGTAGCCATTGAACGCACCTCCAAAGCAAGCTCTTCCACTTCAAACTGCCTCTTGGCCATGCGGTTTCCTCCAACAGCTTTGTGATAGTAGATCACCATGACATCATACTTCTTCATCACAGCCCTGTAGTTTTTGCTGCTGAGCTCATGGACACGATCTTTGCCATCATACTCAGGGATGTCCAGGACCTTTACTCCCCAACAGAGAATTCCACAGGTGAGGAGAGAAACTCCAAGCCACACGCCCCACTTCATTTTCCCGACACTTCAATCAGCAATAAAAATAAAAAGAGTTTCCTTATTTTTTCTTGATTTTAGCTTTGTTCCTAACAGCAGATCAAATAAACAGTTAGGAACAAGGTCCAGTCCGTGTGTCTGCCGCCCTGAAAAGAGCAGGACTGATAATTCAAGTGTCCTTTTAAACACACACATACACACAAATCATGACTCTGGGAGGGGGTGAGGGTGCAGAGGGGGGTAGCATTGGGGCAAATTTGTTGGAGTGAAGTTGGACCTGTATAGGCAACATGATGGAAGCAGTGGAAGGAGCGGCATATAATCAGACCCAGATGTGATTGGATAGTTTGACAGGATAAGGGGTGGGATATGTCAAAGGAGGTGGGACTAAATCTGAGCACCTGTTTCAACCAGTAGAGGGGTAGTGGCGTAGTGAGATGGACACTGATATGGTCCCTCAAAGGGAGATAGGTACAGTTGAGCCAGAGAGCAAGGCAATAAGATTCCATTTCCATATTAAGTTTTGATGAGGGCTTCAACCCTCACTAAAAATAAGAGCTTGCTTGGATGGTGAAAACAGGGAAGTCTGTGTCTCTCCTACTTGTGCTGATCATCCATTTATTTGCCTCACAACTTCATTTGGCCTTGTTCCCATTGTAATACACCAAAAAATGTGCATATGCTAAATTTCAATTATAATTACTAATCCAAAGATTAACCATGGAGTGTATGTGTATGTGAGCCTGAGCCACACAAAAATGTAGATACAGACTCAGAGAGCTAGATCAGGCAGTGTCAAATTTGCAGAGTGTAACTAGAGACTAGGGTTATTAATAAGTTTGACATATGACCTCTGTTCTTTTATTCTGTTGACTCAAACAGAACATTGCATTTGGAGAGGTCAGACAGGGAAAGATGTGGAGTGTAGCCAAAAGGTATGCAAAAAAGCCAAAAAGTTCATTTATTCAGGTAAAAGAGACATTAAATAAGGTACTGTATGCATCTGTGAGCTTAATGTAAACGTATTCACATTCTCTATTAAAGATATGTAAAAGCCATAACAATAGAGTAAGAGAAGCTATGATTCCTTAACTTTTTTCCCAGATATATTTTGACAAATCAAAAAAGAAGTGGTTTTCAATGTGGGGTCCATGAATAATAGCCAGGTGAGCCACACATTTTTAAATATATTTTTTTATTTATTATAATTTGGCTAAAGTGCTGGAAATCACAACCCACAATTATTGAATTTTCATTTATCATTGAGCTCTTATACTGTAGAATGTTAGCTTATTTGCTATTAAATAAACTTTACTATTATTACTAATTACTATTAATGCAAACTTAAAAATGTAAGCATTTAAATAACCTAAATTATGTCAAATTTAAGTAATGCCAACTTGGATCTAATGTGTTATTTAGTAGACATTTGAATAGTTAATTAAATTTTTTTTTTTTAAATAAATAAAATAAAATGATAAAGTGAACTGAGGTGGTCTGTAGAGATTTTTTGACCATAACAGGTTCCTTGGCTGCAGAAGAGATTGAGAACTCCTCATTTAGAAGACATTCATAGGCACATGGCTTCCTAGACATAGCAGTAGCTTTAAAAAGGTTGTGGCAAACATATACTGATGAGCTGTAATATTAAAACCACCTTCCTAGTATTGCCAAAACTACTCTAACTCATCGAGGCCACTAGTGTACTACACAAGACTTTTAAGGTTTGCTGTGGTTTCTGGAACTAAGACATTAGCAGCAGATCCTTCAAAACCTATTTGTTGCAAAGTGGAGCCTCCTTGGATCTGACTTGTTTGTCCAGCACATCCCACAGATGCTCAATCAGATTGAGCTCTGGGAATTTGAAGGCCAAGTCAAAACCTTGAACTCTTTGTCATGTTCCACAAACCATTCCTGAGCAATTTTTGCAGTGTAGCAGGGCACATTTTCCTGATGAAAGAGAACATGTCCATTAGGAAATACCATTGCCATGAAGGATTATACTTGATCTGAATGTGTAGGTAGGTAATACTTGTCAAAATTGCATCCACATGAATGCCAGGATCCAAAGTTTCCCAGCAGAACATTGCCCAGAACCTATTCCGACTTGCCTTCTTCCCATAGCGCATCCTGGTGCCATCTCTCCAAGTTAGCACAACAGCACCACCAATGGTCATTAAGAAAAATACACAGGATTGTATAAGAAGTGAGGATGAGGCTAGCAGTTTTCTAGCTCCAGCTGTACGTTCATGCAGCCTATCAATTCAGTTGAAGTATATTCCATTAAGCTTTTTTGTATAGTGCTTTTCATCTATTCCACATATTTGATTTTGGTACAGGTTTTACACCAGATGCCCTTCCTGATGCAAACTTTTCTGATGCGAGTTAACCCCTCAGTGGCTGGGTTGGTTCCATGCCGGGGACACAGCAGTGAGAACATGGGATCCTCCCACTGGACCACCAGGAAATACCAAAATATGAATAATTTTTTTTCCTAATGAGCAAGCCAGAGGCAATGGTAGCAAGGACAAGCTCCCTGAGACAACATCATGAGAGGAACCAGACTTAAAAAGGGAACCCATCCTCAATGACAGTCATATCAGAGAGTGAAACACACCTTAAATTTCAGTTTCAGTAGCAGTGATTGTGAAACACAGGAATGAATGTAAATTATGTGAAGTGTGTAATGAATGTGAAATTCTAGTTTTATCAAATGCACTTGTCTATCTATCTTTAGGAGTGTGTGTGTGTGTGTGTGTGTGTGTGTGTAATAGCTTTCCCACAAATCATGCTTATTATGCCAGCCACGAGAGACCTCATATTATGATGCATTACTCAACCCTAATAGTTTCACTGTCAAGCTACTGATAGATTTTTTATATCTTGACCAGCCATCACCACTTTCAACAATGCATAATATACCTATACCTAATATACCTAAATATACCTAAAGTCCATATGCCTAAATGTGTGCAACACAAGTGTGCTGAAGGTGAGGCTACATTGAAACCCAGCTATCTCATTTTATCAGAAAAACAGCAATAACAGTGGATTGGAAAATCATAATTCATCTGCTGTACAGTGTTTGCATGATTAGAATGATTCTGCATACAAAAAATGTCATGCACCAGGTAGGGTGTTGCATTAAAAAAAAGTGATTTGCAAACAAGGGGTGATGGAAACAAGGTTCAATCACATATACCCTATGCATGAAGGAGAATCAGGGACGTAACTACAGTGTAATTCTGTAATAATTTGGAAACACACTACAGCGCCCTCACATGGTAGAGTCAAAATCAAATCACTTTCCAGCTTGTATTTTTGTATCCGTGTATCTGATTTTTGTGTGTGTGTGTGTGTGTGTGTGTGAGTGTGTGTGTGTGTGTTTGTGTGTGTGTGTGTGTGTGTGTGTGCGCACATGTTTGTGAGTAGGTGGCTATGTGGGTGTTTTCTTGTGTATAGCATTTTTCATTTCTTAATCTCTGTCTATGTTGAAACCAGCACTTGTCTGAAGCTGCATTTAAAACATACACTGTGGACTAAGCCAAATAGCACCAAAGCAATGAAAATGATTGTACTGAACTGCAGGTGCAGATGCACAGAGGAAGAGGAAGGGTGAGAGAGATAGAGAATAAATCGCACACCTAGAATCCAAAGAGTTTATTAAGCGAATCAATAGTCGTGACCATGATGGTGCATTTGAGCCTCTGGGAGAAAGCTTCTGTTTGTGCCAGAATGTTCTCTTCGCTTTTCTAAAATAACAAATATATAGCTACATTAAAATCCATGCAATAAATAAAAATCAAATACTATTATTATGACATGCCTCCCATAAATGTATTCAAATTTCACATATCAGGAACATATAGTATCTAGGAGCTTTCCCAGAAATTGACCCGAAATTTAGTAAACCTTAACTATCGTTTGGTTTACCAAATTGCCAGTCCTTTTGACCAGTTCCCATTAGAAACTAGGACCACAGGGTTGATCCAGTCTCCTCAATGACATGAGAAGACTACAGAGAACGGTTCGGACTGCTGAAAGGATTATTGGTGCTCCCCTGCCCACCCTTCAGGAACTGTATACATCCAGAGTGAGGAAAAGGGCTCTGAAAATCACTCTGGACCCCTCACATCCAGGCCATATCCTTTTTGACCTTTTGCCATCTGGCCGACGCTACAGAGCAGCAAATACCAGGACAGCCAGGTACAAGAACAGTTTCTTCCCCCAAGCAATCTGTCTTTTGAACAGTTGAATGTTCCCAGCATTGGGCAATAATAAAAATAAAAATTAAAAGTGCAATAACCTCATATTTATTATCACACCCACATCCCTACATCTCAACTCATTCTATTCTATTCTGTATATACAAATACTTTATTTTCTTATTTAAATATGTGTATTTTTTATTTTTTATTTCTCATTCTATTTTCTGTTGTTATTTGTACTGTTATTGTTATCTCTGTGCACTGGAGCCTGTTACACTAAAACAAATTCCTTGTATGTGCAAACATACTTGGCAATAAAGCTCTTTCTGATTCTGATTCTGATTCTGATTCAATTACCCCCATAATAGAAAAATGAAACACATTTTTTTTTGCATTTCAATTCAGACTTCAATGTAGATAGTAAAACCAGGTAGAAAAAATACCGGAAAGCTCTGTTTGATGGTGAGTGTTGGCCTCCGCAGGAGTATGGACTATTTTGGGATTTTTTATCTTATACAAATGTGTGCTTCTAGTTTTGTGGTAACAATGGGGAAGACTCACATATACAGTGGTGTGAAAAAGTGTTGGCCCCCTTCCTGATTTCTTATATTTTTGCCACACTTTAATGTTTCAGATAATCATTCATTGTGTACCGCTTATCCGAACTATTCTTGGGTCACGGGGAGCCTGTGCCTATCTCAGGCGTCATGGGGCATCAAGGCAGGATACACCCTGGACAGAGTGCCAACCCATCTCAGGGCACACACACACTCTCATTCACTCACACAATCACGAGATGCCAATCAACCTACCATGCATGTCTTTGGATTGGGGGAGGAAACCCCCGAGGCACGGGGAGAACATGCAAACTCCACACATGGCAGAGGCAGGAATCGAACCCCCAACCCTGGAGGTGTGAGGCAAACATGCTAACCACTAAACCACTATGCCCCCCTTCAGATAATCAAACACATTTAAATATTAGTAAAAGATAACACAAGTAAACACATCATGCAGTTTTTAAATGAAGGTTTTTATTATTAAGGGAAGACGAAATCCAAAACTACATGGCCCTGTGTGCAAAAGTGTTTGCCCCCTATGCCTAATAACTGGTTGGGCCACCCTTAGCAGCAACAACTGCAATCAAGCGTTTTCCATAACTTGCAATGAGTCTGTTACAGCGCTGTGGAGGAATTTTGGCCCACTTATCAAGCTGACGCGAACTTGGGTTCTGCAGCAGGACAATGATCCAAAACACACCAGCAAGTCCACCTCTGAATGGCTGAAGAAAAACAAAATGAAGACTTTGGAGTGGCCTAGTCAAAGTCCTGACCTCAATCCCATTGAGATGCTGTGGCATAACTTTAAAAAGGTGGTTCATGCTCAAAAACCCTCCAATGTGGCTGAATTACAACAATTCTGCAAAGATGAGTGGGCCATAATTCCTCCACAGCGCTGTAACAGACTCATTGCAAGTTATGGAAAACGCTTGATTGCAGTTGTTGCTGCTAAGGGTGGCCCAACCAGTTATTAGGCTTAGGGGGCAAATACTTTTTCACACAGGGCCATGTAGTTTTGGATTTTGTTTTCCCTTAATAATAAAAACCTTCATTTAAAAACTGCATGATGTGTTTACTTGTGTTATCTTTGACTAATATTTAAATGTGTTTGATTATCTGAAACATTAAAGTGTGACAAACATGCAAAAAAATAAGAAATCAGGAAGGGGGCCAACACTTTTTCACACCACTGTAGGTCTAATGGTCAGTGTTCACAAATCTTTGGCCATATGATGTATATTTAGAGTGAGTTTCATCTATTTGTTTATCATACCTTATAGTCAACTTTCAGTTTGAAAACAAAGGCACTTCCAACTTGGTGACTAATTTAGTATTTGATGTGGGCAGTAAAGCGAGTACTCTATTTCCCAGTACAAACACTTGAAGATAAACAACCCTGTTGTTCATCCTGGGAATGCTGTTTCTGGGTCTTTAGGAAGTTCTGAATTAAATGACCCGATGTTTGGGGTTTTGCCCTCTGGTCCACAATATACTGCATTTAGTTCTTGCAGTGTGATGGTTCATTCTCTAGCATCATTCTAGTCTTCTAGCATCATCAACAGCAAACTTGCAAAGCATCATTTTTGAGGGCTTGATTAAACCATGCATAAGTTTTCTCATTTTTCACCATAGCTCTCTTCCTAATTTGCTGTCAAATCTGTTCCATCACCACTAAACCTGATTGAGAGATCTACATCAATCATATTTACATGAAGTGTTCATATTATCAGTCCTTCCTACAGCGTATAACACTATATTTCTGGTCTGTTACCAAGTAAAAAAGATATCTGCACCCACACATCTAGGCTGCCAAGTTGTAGCTTCAGTGTTTTACTTTTACTCAAGTAAAAGCCACTACTACCAACAAATGCCCTGTCAAAAATAAAAGCATGTCACTTCTACTATCATTAATTCACTCTCTGGTAAACCTCTGCTCTAAACCAAGCTGCAGGGGGGAAGAAGCTTGTGCACATGGCAGCGCTACATGTTGGGGCTTGTTGATGCCTGATATGTCTCATGGTACCTGGCATTCATCCTTGCTCACCCTCTGCCAGTCTGTGGGATCATTGTGGAGACAAACACCATCGCCCACTGGACTTATGAGAGCCAAACAGGCGCTAAGAGATGTCTGGGGTGCTCAGTGTTTGGGGCCTAGACAAGCTGTTGACAGGCTTTGGTGCCAGGATAAGAGGGATGAGGGCTAAAAAAACAGCAAAGAAAAAGCTTTTAGAAGGTTTTGCATTGCATATTTAATCTAAGATAAGTGTGCTTGGTTCTGCTTATAATTCTTTGTCAGTATTACAGGAATAATCCCGTTGCCGAGCAACTGCAGCCCTAATAGATGGCAGTCCATGGGAGATGAATCAATGTGGAGTTTTGTTTTTGTTTTGTTTTTTACATGCTTGTGTTTATAGATTTGTATAGCCACTTCAAATAGGTACTTCAAGTCTGCCTCACTTTACAAGCCTGAGTCTTGGGCTTCTAGTAGCTCTGTCAATATGGTGTGAGTTTTGAAACATTGCACACCTAATACAGATATTTTGAAAGTAAATGTCAGTAATAACTGCCAGTTATAATAAAGGCAGACATTTTGCTCATGGTTCATATAGCTCAGAGAGCCTTTGAGAAGGATGCCAGAGAAAAGCATAAGGCTTCACAATGTAACTGACTTGCTAATTACAGTTTGAATTGAATCTACAGCAGCTGTAACTAACAAGAGGTTGGTAAAGGCAGCTGATTAGTCTATTAGCATGGTAAGATGGCACAGGAAGACCTGTTTGCTTGCTTCGAGGTATGGAGGACATGCCCCAAAAGCCTATTTACAATATACAGGTGCATCTCAATAAATTAGAATGTCATGGAAAAGTTCATTTATTTCAGTAATTCAACTCAAATTGTGAAACTCGTGTAATTAAATAAATTCAATGCACACAGACTGAAGTAGTTTAAGTCTTTGGTTCTTTTAATTGTGATGATTTTGGCTCACATTTAACAAAAACCCACCAATTCACTATCTCAACAAATTAGAATATGGTGACATGCCAATCAGCTAATCAACTCAAAACACCTGCAAAGGTTTCCTGAGCCTTCAAAATGGTCTCTCAGTTTGGTTCACTAGGCTACACAATCATGGGGAAGACTGCTGATCTGACAGTTGTCCAGAAGACAATCATTGACACCCTTCACAAGGAGGGTAAGCCACAAACATTCATTGCCAAAGAAGCTGGCTGTTCACAGAGTGCTGTATCCAAGCATGTTAACAGAAAGTTGAGTGGAAGGAAAAAGTGTGGAAGAAAAAGATGCACAACCAACCGAGAGAACCGCAGCCTTATGAGAAATGTCAAGCAAAATCCATTCAAGAATTTGAGTGAATTTCACAAGGAATGGCCTGAGGCTGGGGTCAAGGCATCAAGAGCCACCACACACCGATGTGTCAAGGAATTTGGCTACAGTTGTCGTATTCCTCTTGTTAAGCCACTCCTGAACCACAGACAATGTCAGAGGAGTCTTACCTGGGCTAAGGAGAAGAAGAACTGGACTGTTGGCCGGTGGTCCAAAGTCCTCTTTTCAGATGAGAGCAAGTTTTGTATTTCATTTGGAAACCAAGGTCCTAGAGTCTGGAGGAAGGGTGGAGAAGCTCATAGCCCAAGTTGCTTGAAGTCCAGTGTTAAGTTTCCACAGTCTGTGATGATTTGGGGTGCAATGTCATCTGCTGGTGTTGGTCCATTGTGTTTTTTGAAAACCAAAGTCACTGCACCCGTTTAGCAAGACATTTTGGAGCACTTCATGCTTCCTTCTGCTGACCAGCTTTTTGAAGATGCTCATTTCATTTTCCAGCAGGATTTGGCACCTGCCCACATTTGACTGGCCAGCAAACTCACCAGACCTGAACCCCATAGAGAATCTATGAGGTATTGTCAAGAGGAAAATGAGAAACAAGAGACCAAAAAATGCAGATGAGCTGAAGGCCACTGTCAAAGAAACCTAGGCTTCCATACCACCTCAGCAGTGCCACAAACTGATCACCTCCATGCCACGCCCAATTGAGGCAGTAATTAAAGCAAAAGGAACCCCTACCAAGTATTGAGTACATGTACAGTAAATGAACATACTTTCCAGAAGCCCAACAATTCACTAAAAATGTTATTTTTATTGGTCTTATGAAGTATTCTAATTTGTTGAGAGAGTGAATTGGTGGGTTTTTTGTTAAATGTGAGCCAAAATCATCACAATTAAAAGAACCAAAGACTTAAACTACTTCAGTTTGTGTGCATTGAATTTATTTAATACACAAGTTTTACAATTTGAGTTGAATTACTGAAATAAATGAACTTTTCCACGACATTCTAATATATTGAGATGCACCTGTATCATGAAATGAAAGATGAAATTCTGATCTGTCAATTCATATTCATCATATGATCTCAAACCCAAATGTCTTCAGTGTATAGCAAAAACAAAGAAATTGACTTGCTGTTCCAAAACTTTCAGATGGAACTGTAAATGAACTATGAATCAGACAGGAAATTAACAAATGACTAGAATTCAGGAAATGGTGACTCTCCTGGGCTGTTGTTGCAATAAACATGTTTCTAATAGTTCTGATTACAGCTATAGGTTATCATAATACAGTTTTTTCCATATTTTACATGCAAAATATAAATGATAAACATATGAGTAGATGTTTTTATGAGCTATCTGTATTTTAAACGATTCACATTGCAACAAACACCTAAAATTGTGAAGACAAACATGTTGCTAAATCACATTCATCATGTGGCTCCGCTTTTTGCGTTACTCCTTTGGGTGTCAGGAAGAGAAAGCTGCACTAACTGCAGACAAAGAGGGTTTGAAATGACTCAGCATTTTCTTTGTTGCTTTTTCTGTTGATTCACTCCCTATTCAGGCGAGCACATAAAACACACACACACACACACACACACACACACAAGCACACATTTGTCTTACTGTACATATGAGCACCTTCTACTGAAATATGGAACTGTTGCAGTTAATTGCAGTTAATTAACGCTGTGCCTAAATTTAACCTCAGTAATCAAAAGGAAATCTTTGGGTGCTTTTTTAAAAAAAGATTTTTTGGGAGGGTAACAGTCTCATAAGGTCCAGTCAAATGTCCCCACAAAGTCAAAGCTGTCATATATTTCTATCCTTGTGGGGACATTTAATATTAGATATACAAATTGATGCAAATCTATACTCGAAAAATGAATAATTTAAAGCTTATTGTTTCAAAACAATGTCACAATGTCATCAAAATTTCAGCATGGGCACATTTTTGGTAGAGAGATAGAGCGGGAGATTCATGACTGCACACAACAACAAGCACTTCTTTCAGAGAAAGAGATATCGCAGAGTGTGTGCAAGGCAGAGGAACATTCCAGAACATCAGATGACACACAGGCATGTGCTCTCTCACTCTCTTTCTTTTGCCCCATCCCAATTTCTTTCTCTTTTTTTCTCATAAATTGTGAATAAACACACATTCACACAGAAAGAATCCTTGTAAGTACAAATGAGAGCAAACTGAGTTACATTTTTATGCTGTAGAACATCCTCAAAGAGCATTCAGTCTAGCAGTCTCAAGCTTTTCATGTTAACAAGAAAAAGGCAATCGTGTCTGTCCTGACGACTTTCCTGTGTTGCAAAATATAAAGGGACAGATTTACTTCTGACCTCAAAGCACTAACACTGGAGACTCCTTCCAAAAGCGCTACATTAATGACTCATCACAGAAGACCATATCAACTATTACACACATTTTTAATCAGTTTGTGTGAAACATCGGATTACGAGTCTCTAAGAAAGTTGCTTATTATTATGTTAAAGATTATCTGTTAGAACAAGTGCATTAGCCAGAACTAATGTCAAAGCAGCTGTGATAGAAAATTAATAACACCTTCTGACCAATCAGAATCAAGCCTCTAACAGCATTGTCCTATAATAACGTTAACATTCATTCATTGTCTACCGCTTATCCAATCTATACTCAGGTCACAGGGAGCCTGTGCCTATCTCAGGTGTCATTGGGCATCAAGGCAGGATACACCCTGGACAGAGTGCCAACCCATCACAGGGCACACATACACTCTCAATTTAAAGATGCCAATCAACCTACAATGCATGTCTTTGGACCGGGGGAGGAAAGACCCGAGGCACAGGGAGAACATGCAAACTACACACACACACACGGCGGGGCAGGAATCGAACCCCCAACCCTGGAGGTGTGAGGCAAACGTGCTAACCACTAAGCCACTAAGCCACCATGCCCCCCTAATGTTAACATAATAGTTCAAACTGTTCTAATATTGTACATTACTGTCAATGTTTTAATTACAACCCTCAGTTAGGAGCTACTTTTTATTAAACCTCAACATACTGTTCATATTTCATGCCTTCACAATGTCTATAACAAATATTGAACTCCAGATTGATTTAGACTGTATAAATAGCCTATCTGAGATTAATAAATGGGTGATTAATGCTTATTCAATGACTCAGAGAGCAGGGAGAGTGCATTTTTTAGGATTTTACACCACTCATTTTTGGAGAAAAACATCTACTATCACACAAAATCATGTCCTGTTTTACCTAAGACATGAAATCATAACAGCCATAATGATTTAAATATATATTAATTGAATAAGTAAATGGCAAGAACCTTCTAGAACTGTTGGGATATATTATAAAGCCATGTATAACCATTATAACTGTTAAACTACCACTTATATAAATATTATTTCAATCTATATTAGCTCTTAGAGTGTTAAAATTATTTGTAATATTGCTATTTTATTATAAAAGAAATACAATAGCATTCCTGACTATGCTTTTTTAATCTCATGGCATAAAAAAAAAATCTACTAATATATGTAATAAAAATCTACTTTAAAATATGTTGAGTGTCTGCCAGTTACATTCAAATGAGTCAAACAGAGTCCTTGTTTCCTCTGCTTGTCCTTGATCCTGTGGTTCCTGACTGTGGTTCTATAACCAACCAATAATGGCTGAAAAAGCTGCACTACACACTTAATAAGACACACGGTCAAAACCTGAAGCTGTGTATTTGATATAGTCGCACAATAGCAGCAGCTCTCATTTGCCGAGTGCCTCACGGGCTTTCAATTAATCAGTATTACAACGGTCAAATCCCCTCACCTTCCCTGAGAGCTACACTTCATAAGATGCAACCCAGAGAAACACAAACTCAAGCACAAACACAACACAGTCTATTGCTCACTCTGTTCAGATAGAAAAACAAGAGTTAGCAGTTCTGTTTTGAAACTGATTTTATTATTTGCATGTAACCGCCATGACAGTATTCAAATCTATAGTTACTGATCTTAAGATTACAATGCAAAGCTATCTTTATTTCACTTTCTGCCTGTCTTTACATTTCCGCTCTCTGTCCATTTCTCTGTCTTTCTTTCTTTGTCTTTGCAGATCATATAAAGTGAGAAGAGTGTTCGAAAAGAGGCTTCAATTTCCTGAGGCATGTATATGTTAACAAATATCCCTTCTTATAGCTATGAAATGAGGCTTTGAAAATGTTAAATGGACTGAATCGAATGATGTATTCTGTATCTTGCTTGTAATCAAGGTGCATGTATTGTCTCTACAAGAAAGAGCTGAGCTTCTGTCATAATGGAGTTACTTTGCTGCAAAAATACACACAGTTTTATATATTGTTTGAGCTCACAAGGACATTTTTTGCTCTTTTGTGCTCCTGTTAATTAGCTTAAAATATGTATGAAATCATATGTGCACGCTATGTCAATCTATCTTAATCTCATATCAATCTATGTTGTTGTCATACAACTCTCTTTGCTTATAAAATGCATAAACCTGCCAAAATTCATCTTAATTCCCCACAAAGGTCTAGCGTGGGGTACAAGGTAGACATGTTGCCCACACTATAGTATATTACACAATACTCTTGCATAATAATGTTGCACGATAGTGTGCAATAACACGTTGTTTTTGTTGTTGTTGTTGTCGTCCTTCAGCTGTTCAGCGTCACCACAGCAGATCATCCGATCTGCATATATTTGATTTGGCACAGGCCTTTTTTATGCCGGATGTCCTTCCTCACACAAACCTCCCATTTTATTCAGGCTTGGGACCAGCACTGAGAGTTAACCCCTCAGTGGCTTGGTTGGTTCCTTCCCCCGGGGAAATGTGCAATAACACAAGAACTCTAAAACTCTACTGCAACTCAGACAAAACCATGCTAGCTGAGTAAATTTTTTTTAACAAATAAATACTCAAACTATACTCTTATTCCTCCAGTTTTGGACCTACCATCCAACCCAACATTATATAAACAATATGGTCAAATAAATTCCGTTTCAGATATAGCATTGGCCCAAAGCATAAACTCTGGTACAACCAAAGAAAAATTATAGCTTGTATATGTGATACTGTCGTACTGTAGCACCAGTCAAATGAGAGACTGTGCTAAGGATTGAGCAAGACATAGTGTGGGTGTATATTTTTCCATGAAATCTGCAAGGGACCAGAAGGAATTCTGCTGATTACTGATTAAACTATTGTCCTCATCACTTTTGGCACAAATGTGAAAGCATACTTGATCACCGTCTGTACTACACCAAGCTGAGATTGAATAGCTGTGTAAAAAGTCCAGTTCGTTCTGACCTCGGAGTACAACTGTTGCACTGTGAACGTGAAATCATGCTTACATCACGTGTAGCATATGGCAGAACCAAGTGCCTTATGCTGTTTTGAAGGTTGTGATCCAAGCCACACTGTTCTCTGTGGTATTTTTACAAATGTTGGAGTGGTATTAGCATTGCTAAACATATAATTCCCAGATTGTTGGCAAGCTGTGAGTAAAGTTTCTGTGCTAATTTTGAGTATCCATATCCTATTTTGCAAATTGGAACGGAAATGGGATACTAGTGATATTTCACAATGCAAAACAACAACGGTTTTGTTCAAGATGTAAAATAAAGAGACAGTTTATTATTGACCAATGCCTACGGCTACATAGTACTAATAGGATATTAATGCAGGATATAGTACTGTATATCAGAATGTCAGGCTCCAGAAGGTTAAGATCCAATTTCCAAAACATCTACAGCAAGTCTCATTACATATTTAATCACTGGACATTCTTGCAGCAAGATGACCTCCAGCCAAACAGTCACAACCACACACTAGCTGTGTCATTCATTCATTCATTCATTTGTTCATTTTTCTTTAGCTTTATCTTGATCAGAATAGTGGTGGCTCAGGAGCACCAGTTGTGAGGATGGACAGGATGTCACTCCATCACAACTTTCATTTCATCCTGCATAGAGCCCTGACCTCAGGATGAACTGGAATGGCGGGCGACTGCTTCCCAGGTCTTCTCATTTGCAAATCCTGACAGCTATGCTCCAAATTCTAGTGGACAGACTTTCCAAAAGATTGGCAGTTATTATAACAACAGTTACTAAATCAGGAATGGGATGGTCAAAAAGTACATATGGGTGTAATCATCAGGTGTCCACAAAACCTTTGACCACATAGTGGACAAATGGATGGACATATATACGTTTAACAAAATGTATACAGTTTTTTTGTGATATTTACAGTCCTGCTCACCATTATTGGCACCTTTGATGGTTATGTAGATAATGTGGAATATCTCCTGAAAAAATTAATCAAGTGAAACAGCTTTTTTCTATGTTTGATACAAAAGAGCTGATAAACAACAATTTAAAAAAACAATAGGAGAAAAAAAAATAGAAAAACTGAAAGCTTGCTGTGACACTGGTATTGGCACCCTTTACTATAAATACATTTTTATTATAAATACATAATCACCTGAGGTAAATCACAAATGAGAATCACCTGTGATGAATTGTCAGTCCCATGTGGCATAAATTATCCAATGAATGATGACTTCAGTGTTTTAAAAAGTTCCTTTGTCCTCCTGTTACTTTTTCATAATGGTGAAGACAAAGGAGCTGTCTGAGGACATCAGAAGTGCTATTATTAGCAAACACAAGACCTCCAAAGGGTACAAGGCAATCTCCAAAGACCTTGGTATCCCTGTTTCAACAATACGCAATGTTATTAAGAAGTTTGCCAAGCATGGAACTGTCAAGAACCTCCCTGGATGTAGGGGAAAGAGGAAAATTGATGAGAGAACTCTTTGACGGTTGGTGCGAATGGTGGAAAAAACACCACGTCTAACATCCAAAGACCTGAAGGCCAACCTGGAACAGTCTGGGGTCATGGTTTCAACAAGTACTATATGCCGCACACTAAACCAAGCAGGGCTTCATGGGCGAAGGCCAAGGAAAACAACATTGCGGAAGAAAAGACAAAAAGGAACAACTGGTCTTTGCCAAAGAGTACCTGGACAAAGCACAATCCTGGGAAAATGTTCTGTGGACAGAGCTTTTTGGCAATGCGCACCAACAGTTTGTTTACAGATGACGTAATGAAGCTTATAAGGAAAAGAACATCCTACCAACAGTTAAGCATGGTGGAGGATCCATAATGCTGTGTGGCTGCTTTGCTGCGTCTGGTACTGGAGGCCTTGACCGTATCACAGGAATCATGAAATCAGAGAATTACCAAGAGATTTTGGAGCGAAATGTCCTACCTAGTGTAAGAAAACTTGGTTTGAGTCGAAGATCATGGGTCCTCCAGCAAGACAAAGACCCAAAGCACACATCCAAAAGCATGCAGGAATGGCTGAAAAGGAATTTTTTTTTTTTTTTTTTTACATTTTTTGACTGTTTTAAAATGGCCAGCAATGAGTCCTGATCTCAATCCCATTGAAATCTTTGGGGTGAGCTTAAATCTGCCATTGGAAAAAAGAACCCTGCAAACATTCAAGAGCTTGAACAAACTGCAATGGAAGAGTGGGAGAAAATAACAGCAGAGAAATTTATGAAGCTTATAGATGGCTACAAGAAACGTTTGGAGGCTGTAACTGCTGCAAAAAGGGTGTACAACCAAATATTAAGGAAGGGTGCCAATACCAGTGTCACAGCAAGCTTTCAGTTTTTCAATTTTCTTTCTCCTATTGTATATATATATAATTGCTGTTTATCAGCTCGGGGGGCACAGTGGCTTGGTGGTTAGCACGTTTGCGTCACACCTCCAGGGTTGGAGGTTTGATTCCCGCCTCAGCTGTGTGTGTGGAGTTTGCATGTTCTCCCTGTGCTTCAGGGGTTTCCTCTGGGTGCTCTGGTTTCCTCCCCCAGTCCAAAAACATGTGTGGTAGGTTGATTGGCATCTCTAAATTGTCTGTTGTGAATGAGAGTGTGTGTGCCCTGCGATGGGTTGGCACTCCGTCCAGGGTGTATCCTGCCTTGATGCCCAATGACACCTGAGATAGGCACAGGCTCCCCGTGACCCAAGAATAGTTCGGATAAGCGGCAGACAATGAATGTTTATCAGCTCTTTTGTATCAAACATATGTTCTCTGTAGAAAAAAGTTTCACTTGATTAATTTTTTCAGGAGATATTCCACATCATCTACATAACCATCAAGGGTGCCAATAATGGTGAGCAGGACTGTAAGTACATTTAGATTGCTTATTGCATCAAGGCAGAAACATTAACACCCCACACTCCACTTTACTGCCCCCTGTGTCCAGACTCGGTACTGCAGTACTCCAGAGTTCCCACAGAGAACATTCCATTCTCCTCCCAACATCCGTTTCACTCCATCCTAATCTTTAAACGATATATTTAACCGTCCTCTCAGTATGAATGCTTCACTAATACCTTCAGAAAATCATTTCTTTTCTATTGATAAGCACGTCGATTATGTGCGGATGCGGCATGCCGGAAATGGCGGGGACAGAAATGAGAGGAGGAGGAATTACGAGACCGGATAGCGTGGTGACATCAGACCCGAAAAAATGTGTGTGTGTGTGTGTGTTTGTGTGTGTGTGACGGCCGTGTCCGGCAGCGTGTGACAGGAAAAGAGGGAGGACGGGCGGGTGGGTGAGAGAGAGAGAGAGAGAGAGAGAGAGAGAGAGAAACAGAGAGAGAGAGAGGGAGAGAGAGAGAGAGAGAGAAACGAGAGAGAGAGAGAGAGAGAGAGAGAGAAACAGAGAGAGAGAGAAAGAGAGAGAGAGAGACAGAGGGGGAAAAGAGAGAAAAGAGAAAGAGAGAGAGAGAGAGAGAGAGAGAGAGAGAGAGAGAGAGAGAGAAACAGAGAGACAGAGAGAGAGAGAGAGAGAGAGAGAGAGAGAGAGGCGGTTTCCATTCTCGAACCGGCGAGACGGCGGATGCACACACGCGGACGCAGTAACTTCGCCGGCCCGGAAAAGAAGCATCGATATTTTCGCTGTTAGCTGCTTTAATCGACCCTTTTTTTTTCATGCTTTGCTCCGGCGGGTTATTGTAATCATTTGGACTTTGGCACTTGCCAATAATTCACCCCTTTATCTTCTATTCCAGCATTAAATAAGTGAGAGGAGAGCGATCATCTCCATCCAGTCTCCCTCAGTGACTCATTGCTACAGCCAGAGTAAGTACAGGACGCCTATTTTATTTCCTTTTTACTTCTTTAGTGTACAACCTAAAGTTGTACCAAAATATCCATACAGTAATTATTATTAGGAGCACCAAAACATGACAAAGCCAAACAGACAGAGATTAAAACAGTCATGATTAGAGGCTTTCGATTCAGATTATTCTATACCGACTTACTAAAATCAGCCTGGACACTGAACATTTTATTTCTCAATCATGCCCGAAACCTGATGTGATTTTATTTTGTGTTTGCACAGAATTATCATAACTTCACATTTTAGTGTTACGATCATATTCTGCTGGAAAGGTTAATAGACAGATGAATCTTGTTCCTGTATATAGTGAAATAGCTTGAACTTGACACGTGAGATATTACATTAATATCTAGGGTGTTGACTATATCAATAGTCACGCATTACCACTTACACTGTGCAGGTCCATCCAAAAGTAATGTAAGACCGTACTAGTTTGTGTTCATTTGACGTGTTACGTAATTGTATTTTAAATGCATTTCAGATTATGAGGAATGCCAGGTGAAAATACACACATTTATATGATAAACCCCAATAGAAGCAGGTAAGCACCAGACTAGAGAATCAAGAAGGATTTGTATATAAATAAGAGTAATACAGAGCACAGTCATGTTTAGAAGTGCCCTGTCCAGATTTTTCCATATCGACTGACTAAGAGAGTGACAAGAAACAAGGTTCTGTAAAAAGCATCCTGACTCAAGCTTCTCGGAATGCTGGCCATGAGCTAGACTAATGTGGAATAAAACCAGCCAGAATTAAGAGGTTTTTGGGTAGATATATAAGTGTGTGTTTCAAGATATTTTGCTTTTCACAGTAATTCTGTTTTGACTCTACTGAACAAAAGGCAGAAGAGCACAAACAGCTTCTCTTCATCCACTTCCTGGCTCAGTATGTGTTTGTGTGTGTGTGTGTGTATGTGTGTGTTTGTGGTTTCAGGCAAGGATTCAAGCAGTTGCTAAAAACCAAAAGTCTTTCCACAGCTCTTTTTTGACAACAGCTTGTCAAAGTGGAAAATCTGCACTTTTCCAAACACTTTCACTTAGATCCTGATGCTGTTGTTGTTGTTTTGCTCGTCATTTATTTTCATTGCATTTTCAGCGTTCTCAGACCCTTAAACCCTGCCTGCCTCGCTGTCCCAACCCTGCTCTTTGTTGCTGCTCATTGAGCTTCCCCCTCCTGCACAATGTAATTTCCGCTGGTCTGTCATTCACATTGTGCATCCTTCATTATGTATCAAATAGCAGCAGAATTTCTCAGTGCAACGGCAACAGATGTTTTTTGTTGTGTGTGTGTGCTGTGACAAAGCAGAATGATAGCATTTGATATAATAGGTAAGGAAATATAATCTAAAAGCATGCTTTCAAGATGTTATGTAAGAATTCTTTTGGGGCAATGGTTTTGTCCTGGATTTTGGCTCTCACTCTGTGTGTGTGTGTGTGTGTGTGTTTGTCTTCCGGACTTCCTTTCTAGACTTGCTCTATTAAAATATTGGTGCCAAATTGCAGGCCACTCGAGGCCACAGATTTTGGAAAAGTCGGTGTCCAAAATGAGATCACATATCACATAGTCCTCTGCTGTGGGAAACAAAGTGTTCCAGCTCTTTTTCCACTTTCTGTGAGTCTCATAATCTTGTAAAGGTAAATATTCATTACAGTACAATAGAACATTTTATCCTGGCTGTCTGCAAGTGATGAGGTTATCCCATGAGCACTACAAACGATTAAAGGTGTGTGTTTGAGAATTGGAGTTTTTTTCTTACCATATAAACCTTTAGCTGTTTGTATCCTTGCTTGCCCCTCTCGGTGATCACGCTGCCATTTTAAGAACTGTATCAGCATTGATTTTCCCACTCTACATGAAATCAGCATCAAAGGATTTGATAGGAGAACCTTTGAAGGAGTGAGGTTATTTTTTACCTCATCCTGCATCAATATTCCACATGAAAGCTCAGAATGCTCACTGAAGTGGAAACACACAGGCAGTGAAGAAAAAATCATGCAGCATTTTATTACAAAACACAATGCAATGGGAATGAAAGTGGGCATGTTAAATTCCTGCTCATCACTGTCTACAGTGCGCATACAGTCATACAGTCAACCATGCATTTCATTCCTCCACCTGCTTGTCTAGCTTGTTATACGTCATACTTTTTAGTCAGTTTGAGGCCAGTGTGCTTGCTGCCTTTCTTTTGTTTAGTTGTAGGTTAGCTGTCCATTATCTATTACAATTTGCTAGTCAGTCTGCTCCATGGACAAAGAAACTTGGCAATTGACAAACCACAGAACAACGTCCTGAGGTTTTTGAGCAAATCACGAATGTTTTTTACCTGATTTTTATCAGATAATATACCAATTGTATGAACTTTGTCAATTTACTATTCATTGAATTATTCTGTGATTAATTTAACATCACATCAATGAACAATGTTGTATTTTTCAGTTGAAAAGTCAGCTTCTTTTTTGTCGTCTGATTTGAGTTGAGTGGAACTGTTTTTTGGGATTGGTAATGTCAGATCTATCAAAGTGGATCAGATATCAACAGGGATATTGCATGCTAGTGTTGCCGTGATTGATTGGGAAGAAAGAGAGGGCCCCTCACTTCCTGAGAGCACACGCAATTTTCTCTTAATTTTAGCCGTGGCATCATCGGCACTTTTCTTTTGCACCCCTACATCACTCCTGTAATGTTTTTTAATAATATTAAGATTATAAAAAAATCTATTTAATTTCTAATAGGCCCAAGTCAGAGCGATAAACAACAAAAAGAATGTGCTGGAAATATCTTTTCCGCATTTTCTCAACAATTTGGACACCAAACTGGTCATCCAGCTACCACAGCCAGTTTAGGACTGTAAGTAAAAGGATAGCTGTGATTCAAACTACACTTTTCTGTGCTGTCTGTAAGAATATAATAATGACAGTTTGACTGTTCTTTTGTGTGAATTATGCACGTGCACATAAACTTGAGCGAGAATATAAACACAGATGAATGAGGACATTGAGAACATAACATCTTGTTATTTGCTCATAGCCATAGTCATAATCTAACCAGTGTGAAGCCATCAACCCACAGCCCATCTGACTGATCTAGACTCTACCACACAAACTCCATTACCCACGACCCCCCTGACTGGTGGCAGCGCCATTCGGACAAACAGGTGTGCCCTCTCTGGGGATCTGGCCAATGTCCAGAGCCTGTTAGGAACAATTTACAGCATCAGAATTCATGCAGAGCAATTAGAAACAGTCAAAAGCCCTGAAAGCTTTTAGCGGACGTTCATGTTGATGACATTAGAATGTGTGCAGATATACTTCAAATACAGTATACTGTATGTAATATTTATAGCAGAGTGCTAATGAATGCTTGATTCTGCTTGATTTATTTCCTAGAGCAGCATCCTGTATCAGTATTTCCATGGCTTAGACCAAATGTTAACTTGTACTCAAAAAGGAATTCTAATATGATTATGTTTTCTGTAAAGAGATCTTTATTAGCATTTTGGAAGGAGCCACCAATGTCAGTACAATTGTACTGTACAATTCGGTTTCACTTCAATTTAAATGTATTTGTATTGCACTTTTAACAATGCACATTGTCACAAGGCTGCTTTACAGGAATATGTTAATTCAAGATATAAATCATGCATTTTAAATTTATACCTAATGAGTAAGCCAGAGGAGACAGTGGCAAGGAAAAACTCCCTGAGACGATATTTGGAAGAAACCTTGAGAGGAACAAGACTTGAAAGCTAACCTCTTACTCATCTGGGGGAAAGTTAAAAGCTGTAACTTTAGGTTTTCTAACATGGGGAAGTCTTTGGGATTTAGGCCTTCCAGTTGAAAAGTTATGGTTTCTGTGTTTTATGAAGTTTCACAAGAGAGAGAGAAAAAAGAGAGGTGGGTGAAGGAGCAGCTGTTACACTGTACACTCTGTTGTATAACTGCAAAACTGTCAATGAGATGCAAACTGTAATATAAGAGGAATTACAACCCTCCTGGATGGTCATTGATTATCTTCCTATAAGAGTGCAAACTGTAGTGCTTTATTCTTTACACACCTTACAGTATGCTGTAGTTACAGTCAGAAACTAACCCTAAGCCTAATTTATATCCTGTGTGAGATCATTTCTTCAAATGAGTGAGCCATAAACATCTGATTAAAGTGAGCATGAATGCAGCATGCACGGTGGCTTAGTGGTTAGCACATTTGCCTCACACCTCCAGGGTTGGGGGTTCGATTCCTGCCTCTGCCGTGTGTGTGTGTGGAGTTTGCATGTTCTCCCCGTGCCTCGGGGGTTTCCTCCGGGTACTCCGGTTTCCTCCCCCAGTCCAAAGACATGCATTGTAGGTTAACTGGCATCTCTAAATTGTCCGTAGTGTGTGTGTGCCCTGTGATGGGTTGGCACTCCGTCCAGGGTGTATCCTGCCTTGATGCCCAATGACGCCTGAGATAGGCACAGGCTCCCCGTGACCCGAGAATAGTTCGGATGAATGAATGCAGCATTAGTGGCTTTAAAATGTGTGTGTCTTAGTTTGTTTATCTGTCATCTACTGTAGTCAATTTGGTATATATTATATTTTTACCTTCCATGCAGAAAACCTGGCATAAAGTGTGTGGCATTTGCCTAAATTTACATCTGATACTGCTTTTTAAAACTATATCTACAGGTGCAATACTTTAAATCTATTGCCATCACACCCACAGAAAAAGAGAGAGAGAGAGAGAGAGAGAGAGAGAGAGAGAGAGAGAGAGAGCGAGAGCGCGATGGCAGAAAACACTTATGTGGATTGCTTGAGCAAAGTCTACAGTCAAACCAATACCAACAGTTTCAATCCTGGAGCAGCCTTGATACCGACACATGCCCTGAATTGTAAATAGATTAAAATGTTCCTTATTTTTATTCAGAGTCAAATTTTTCAGCATACATTCTTATATGACCACATATGACTAATCATGATGCTGCCACTTGTGTTCACTTGTAATTACTAATGCATGTAATTAGTAATTAAACTGGACTGTGAAGTGTAATTATGACGTAAGTATATTCCTTTTATCGTCACTTTAATGGAAGTGATGAAATCAGACCGTGTGTCATGTCATAATAATAAGTAATAGTGTAGTATGAAACACAGTACAAGTAGGGTGGGTGATGAATCATGTAGAAAACGTCACAAAATTAGGTTTAATTAAAGTAGTTCAAAAGAATCAAATCACTAAAATGAGTCATGACTCAGCACTATTATCCTGCCAGGGTTTTTTTTTTTTTTTTTTTTTTTTTGTGAGTGTTTGGTGTAGAGGCAGTCTGGGTAAAACGGGTGAATGCATTTATTGTACTGATGCTCATGAAAATTGGCCAATAATTATTTTGAACCATAGAGACATTGATTATTAAAAAAAAAAAAAAAAAAAAATTGCGGATTTTGTAACCTTCACAGACTACGACTGACATTATGTAAATTTTAGGGTCTTTGTTTGTGTCTTTGAGAGAGTAAGAGAGTAAAAGAGGGAGAGTGAACAGAATTTAGATCACAGTGTGTGTGTGTGTGTGTGTGTGTGTGTGTGTGTGTGTGTGTGTGCGTGTGTGTGTGTGTGTCCAGACTGCAGCTGTGACCCTAGTTGAACACTGAGGTTAAGTCATCCTGTTCCCAGTTCCTCCTTCCTCCCTTTCTCTCGGTCTCTCTCTCTGTCTCTCTCTCTCTCTCTCTCTCTCTCTCTCTCTCTCTCTCTCTCTCTCTCTCTCTCTCTCTCAGACACCCCCCACACACAGAGATTTTGTCTTTATTTGCAATGTACTGATAATGCCCTTATCGCTGCCACAGTAGGCCACTGTTTTGTGTGTGTGTGTGTTGGTTTAGCTTGGTGTCAGAATGCAAAGCACAGACTAAACATTCAGGTAGATACTGCAGAATTGAAGCGAAAGAGAGAGTGGAGGACGAGAACAATGAGAGAATAGGAAATGAAAGCTATGACAGAGCAATGTGAGACTTCCTTTCTCACCCAGTGTTTTTTCAGTTTCTCTCAAGATCTTGTTAGCACCTGAAATGCAAGGTGTCACATTTTCACCATATTGCTCTGAAGGACTGATTGCTGCATTATGTTGTACCACAGTCTGTTAATAACACAACCCAGTCCTATTCATTTAAAGGAACATTTGGTGTAATGTCCATCTACATCTAGAGATGGACATTTGCTCTATGTCCATCTGTATGAGTTCACCTCATACATACATACATTCACTGTCCATTTTATTATGGCCAAGTGTCAAAATTTCAGTGTGAATGTTTTTCCAGGCCACCACACATGCGCAGTTAGGTCCATAAATATTTAGACATTGACAAACTTGTTGGTTGTTTAGTCTCAGCCTCAGATGTCATGCCCACGAACTGTTGGCTGAACATCAGATGCATATGGCAAACAAAATTGCAAACCCTTCAGGAGGTAATCGGATTGGTTCACACTCCTAAACGTGAAGCTGAACAAAATGAACTGTGATTGGTTGCTTTAGGTGTCAGTCAGACACCCTCTTGGGTGGTCCTTGGCCAATAAAGGCTGCTTTTTTTTTTTGTGAACTCTTCTTTTGATTGTTGACTTTGACACATATACACCTGGAGAGTGTTCTTGATATGGGTAACTGTTTTGAAAGCGTTTCTCTTAACCAGTAAAAAAAAAGAAATAATGCGGTTCCTTTTCTTAGTCTCACACGTATAAGCTTTTTGGTGTTTAATGAAGTGCTTTTCACAGTGTACTAAATAGTTGATTTGGCAACACATAACAAACGTTATATTTATTTATATATATATATATATATATATATATATATATATATATATATATATATATATATATATATATATATATAAATATATATAATACATATATTATAAATTCAAAATTAGATGTTTAGTGCAAAACAAGACAGCTTATTACCCAAATAACACCATATGCCCAATGAAGCATGGTGGTGGCAGCATCATACTTTGGGGCTGATTGTCTTCAGCTGGGACTTTACTGGGGCTCTACTCAAGAAGGGGTAAATAATGAATAACTATGTTATAAATGATATGCTTATTATTATAATGGATAAAATAGTGGCACCAATCTATTTGGAAGGCCTAGATACATCACTTACTAGCAGCATGGCTGGCATCTAGCAGATAATGACCTTTATTAACACATTCATTTATGTAATATGCGGCCATTTGCTGTTTATGTTATGTGTGAACTGTAAGATTCAGAAAGTAGGTCAATGAAGTAGCTTCCCTCAGAGCTGTCTGTCCATTAAAGCAGAAATGATGAAATTGCTTCAATTGCCGAGATAGTTGGAGTTGCCTTCGGATTTTCTGTTGATGGAGAAAAATGTAGATAATTAGAATTGGACAGTTAGCTTAGTTTAGAAGGTTAGGTCATACTAGCACTGACATTTCTTTCAAACATTCCTCTGTACTGGATGCTTTTAGTGGACGCTTGCGTGCACTTGTGGAAAGTCAGCATCCTGTGTTAAGGGGTTTTCTTATTATGACCGTCATGACGAATGAAGTCCACACTGTGATCAGCTAAACTGAGAATTAGAATAGAAATGACATATTAAACATTGATATTAAATGTACACTATTAAATGTAGTTAATCCATGCTGTGTTATTGATAAATAATCAGCTCCCAGGTGGCAGGACACTACACTGTCACTGTCTTTTACATTTTCCTGCAACAGCACATTGAGTTTTTTCTTGCTTAACAAAGTTTCTGTTCTCTTAAAAAATTCCAAATGGTTTAAAACTCCACCGTGAAGGGAAATTAAAGAACCCTTTAAAAGCTCTGGGTGAGTCATCAAACAAGCTAAGATGAATGTTTATAAGCCTCTGTGAGCTAATCTTGAATCATTTGTAACAACAATTAAGCTCATGCTCATTAAAACGCATTTGTCTTAAAGTAAGCTATCCTTGAGTGTGTGTGTGTGTGTGTGTGTGTGTGTGTGTGTAAGCAAGAAAGGACAGTGAGCGAGTAATATGTTGTGCTGTTTCTCTTTTTGCGCCTGTCCACAGACTGTTCCACTCTTTCCTTTCCTTTCCTCTCTATTCTCTTGCTCTCTCATGCTTACAAATCTGCCCATCTGCTGCGGTGCAGAGGCCATGGTAAGGCATTTGCTAGTTAGATTGAACAGCAAGCCAAACAGATCATTACACACACACACACACATTGTGTTTATCTATCTGTGTGTTAGGAATAAAATGCTTAGACACTTCAGGGCATGCTGTTAACAGATAATAATCTGGATGATGTGAATGCGAC
Organism: Hemibagrus guttatus; assembly: GCA_033459395.1. Taxonomy (NCBI): domain Eukaryota; kingdom Metazoa; phylum Chordata; class Actinopteri; order Siluriformes; family Bagridae; genus Hemibagrus; species Hemibagrus guttatus. The sequence continues at coordinate 7,523,145 of JAUCMX010000029.1, read as the reverse complement.
CTGACACAAAGCAGAGTGTCCGTTGATTATTTTCCTGTAACAGCACGTCCCGGAGTGTTGCATTCCCCAGCAGCAATTTGCCAGTGTATGTGAACGATATGTCATAAGTTTTAAGTTCTACACAATTGCATGTAATGTTTTGGACCTTCCACAAGACAAGTTTATTTTCTTCTATCACTTTGTATAAGCAGTCGTTCTGTCAGCAGTTTACTGGGAAATCCGGATACTGTCCAGAATGCTTTCCTGTGTCCTAAAACCTATTGACCATTACAAAGTGCTGACTCTAAAATCTCCTTCTAAAAATGTTTAATAAACATATTTTTTAAGTATATATGCATCGCTCTATCGACAACAAAAGAGTTGTTGCTATAGAAATGATGAGGTTAGATCGAGTCAATCAAAATAAACTTACAAAATAAATTACAGCTGGCAATACTGCTGAGAATAGAAAATCTTCTGAACCAATCAGATTTGAGAATTCAACAACACTGTAGTCTACTGCTCTGAAAAAACCATAGTCTACCCAATGAAAAAACTGCTGTTGATATCACCTGCTGTTTTTATTAGCCTGCCTTTAAATGCAGTGCTCCTCCCACACCGTTTGTTGTTTTTTCTTTTCCATTATACATTCATTTTTTTTCTTAACCACTAATGATTAAGACATGACTGACGCAAGTAGATAATTAATAGTATAGCTTCTTTTTTTCTGCAGTTCACTAATTCCTTGAAAACGTGGCCATGGTGGATGGCTGCTCTGCCATTTTTTACAAGCTAAATGGCAATAAATGTCAAACTAAAAAAGAATTAAAGAAAGAAAATGGGAAAATGAGGCCATTTGGCAACTTGAAGGGCATTGTAATATAATTCGAATCAGCATGAATATTGCTGCTGGGAAAGATTGTGAGGTGATGATTATATTGTTTTCACTATTTTATCTATGGCTTAAAGCTACAAACACACTCATCTAGGAAAAGAGTGTTTTAAAGCAAGTTTTTAAGTGTGTGTGTGTGTGTGTGTGTGTGTGTGGAGAGAGAGAGAGAGAGAGAGAGAGAGAGAGAGAGAGTGGAAAAGATTAACGGGTGTCTTACTGTAACTCCGATGTTCAGTCCAGCTGCTGTTATTTCCTCTGCCCTCTAAGTCTGGCCAGGAAGCGTTCCCATGGTAATGGCAGGAACCGTGTTTGGGCCGCCAATCACAGCTGAGTCTCCATGACGATTGGGCTGGACTCCAGTGCAACAGAACAAATAGATGGAAAGAAGTAAACAGGTAGAGGAAGAAAAAAGGGGACAATAAAGAAGGAAAGTAATAAATGGAAGTAGGATGTGCTGGTCTTAATGCTTTTCCTTCTTTCAGGCAGAATTCACACTGAGAAAAGCAGAATGTGTGTGTGTGTGAGTGTGTATTAATGTATGTAGAGTGATCTAAAAAAACATCTGCTGTTTTCAAGCTATATTTCTGCACGCAAACACACACACACACACACACACACACACACACACACACACACACTCGATTTATCTCTGCACTTCAGCAATACAGTATCTGCTCTAAAGTTCAATACAGGAGGTGAATTGTGACCTAAAGTGCAGTCAGGTTTGAAGAGATTTCTGTGTGTGTGTGTGTGTGTGTGTGTGTGTGTGTGTGTGTGTGTGTGTGTGTGTTTTAAGGACCATCTGGCTCCACAGTACTGAGGAATGTGCAGTAAACCAGATGTGAGATGAGTAAGACTGAAACTATATGGAAGCTAGACCCCCTAAAGACAAACACACACACACACACACACATCATTTCCTCTTTATACGTCCTGTTCCTCTCTGTGCATGCGTGTGCCAGAGTGAGCGTGTGCATCAGGATCAGCTGCGCCGATCTGAGCTGATGTATCGTGACTCTGTACATTAAGCTCAGAGGATTTCTGAAAATAGAAAAATGACTGGCCTACATTTTCTCGCTCGTGCATGGGCACAGCGGTTGCGTTTTGTCTGGATTGCACATGCTGCCATGAATGCGTGTTCGTTCGACTGCTAAAGGATGATCGACGCAGTGCTATATCACATGTACTGTGATAAAGCTTGAAAGCAGAGCTGTGTCTTGACTCGCCGGATGTTTCGCATGGAAATTTATTTCTGCTTTGACATGTGTTGTGTTAACAACGTTTATGAGAAGTTTCCGAATGAATGAGTTCCATGTGGCCCACCCGCATGGGTATGCACGAACATTCACAGGTTTTAGCAGCATAGATGTTTCTCAATAGTTTGTTAGTGGTTGATTGCATGGTTTGAGTCATAACACATTCCATGAGTACCAGTACCAGGTCTGCTTATGTGCATTAGTTTGGTGTTTAACGTCGACTGACTTTCTGTACTCTGACCTCGTCTAGCCGAAACACTACTGAACTAATTTGTCCTCATCAATAAGTCTACTCTCTGCACCTTCATAGCCATGACAGTAGCATAATGAGTGACTAAATCAATGAATCTTTCAATTTAAATCATATTACTATACGAACTTGTCTCATGGATGTTCTGAAAAAAGGTATTGACCCCCCCACACAGCACTAAGACAGCGTCGGAGACTGAGGACTCCTTCCAAACATGCTAACTAAACATCTTCATACATGAAAACTATGGTTCATTTTTTTTTCTTTGTTAAAAATTTAGCATGTGTCATACAAGTCCCTGTGAATGTTACTATAGAACTAGAGCAGTTACTGTAGAAACAATAGCGCATCAGCGTATTGACCAATCGGAATCGAGAGTTCAACAACAGTATACAAAACATTTAACCTTTTGTAAGATTGAAAAAATGAATAAATAAAGAATGAAGAATAAATGTCCTCACAGTGTCAAATATCTTTACATTCACCAGGTCCTCACAAAAAATGTTCTTATTTTACAAAATCCGCTTTTAAATCGAATTATATAAAGGAAGGCTTCGAACGGTTTCCTTTTGCTTCCTGGAGTTAAAGATCAGGTTAGTTTTAGACATAGGAATAGCATTATTAGCAGTAATTATGATGTTGATGGAATATCCTTACAAATGTAGCAGAGAGAGAAATATTCCAATAATGTTTGAATATTTAATAAAATAAGGATGGAAATAAGTTGGCACTCATCAGTGATTTAAGCATAGTGGAACTTTTTAAAGAGTGGAAATTTGATTGAACAAAATGTAGGCAAATTATTAAAAATTTGTTTGTATTATATGATATAAATCTGTTTATTTAAGGCAAGTTGAATCCTGAATTTAAAAGTGAATTATATACACACTTCAGTTAAGCTAATGGAATATTATAGCCTTTAAAATGGAGACTGGGTTTCCCCCAAGAAGGAAATGATAAGGGGAAGTGACCAAATGTGTGCTAAAATCCAGTACATACAGCCAAGAATAGAAAACCGACACTATAGAAAAGAGATGATGATTGCATTCTATGTACGAGACCCTTTTCAGAGAACCAAAGGACACTGATAGACCAAACACTACTAAAAATTCTTTCCAGATTTATAACAATTTTGGTAGCACACACACACACACACACACACACACACACACACAACCTGTAAAATGTAAGTGGCTATAATTGTATGCCACTATAATTCATTCTAATGCATTATTCAGAACTTTGCCCTTTTCCTTCCTTTTTATTCTTTTTTAAAGAGTCAGACTTGCATGAATGAAAGTAACTAAAAGGCGAAGAGCAATATAAGAGGGGTACATCCGAGAAAATGTCTGCAATTAGCCAAAGTTTCAGTGCGTGAGGAAGCTCTTTCAGTGAAAATACAGCAGACCACACCATTTTAAAAAATAAGGGAAATGTAGAGGAAGTACAGTGGATAAAAAGTCTATAACACTATATTCACGGTAAATCATGGTGGCGGCAGCATCATGCTATGGCGCTGCTTGTCTTCAGCTTCAATCAAGAAAACAAAAATCACAGATTGTACCAGTACCAGTCTATTTTGTTACAAAACCTTCAGGCCTAATTTTGACTGTCATTGTTTGTTGAAATAGCGCATTTTAGTTCATTTTATACAGGTCAGTTGATTATTAAACCCTCCTGGGTCCCAGATACACTCTGGGCTTAGGACAGCTTCCTTGGCTGTCCCTCTTTGGCAGGACTGATGGCACTGCTGATTTCAATTAGTACTAAACTTTCCAAAAGGCAAAGCTCACAGAATTGAAAATGGCAAAATGATGACAAAGTGGTGAAAGCGCACCTCATAATCATGGTATGCACTAAATCTTCCAGTTCCACCACTACAGCGTGGCAGTACAGACATGCTGACTCCGTTTTCTTGCATTTCTTTTGTCTAATTCAACGGCTGGTGTTAGAAATTTTGGATTGGTTTCTGTTAAATTATTAATATAAAATGACTGAATTTTACAATAGAGAGTCTCCTTATACATAAAACTTAGACACTTTAGCTTGGATAAATACAAATGGTTTTCTGAACAATACTAATTATCTAGTATACCAGATTTCTTGTGTAAATTCTCTTGCAAACAACTTTTCGAATATTCTTTTTTCTATAGTAGCCGCAGTGCATGAGATAATGTGCCTGCAATCCATCATTTCCAATAATAATAGCACAAACCTGACAGATTGTTAGAGTGAATTAATTCACAGTTGTGTGTATACATATAAGTGTGTGTGTGTGTGTGTGTGTGCAAGGCAGTAAGATCTGTCTTGCCAAACCCTCGTTAATCACGGAGTTGCCATGGTTACTTTTTTCACTAGCATGTTTAAACCAACAACAACTAACAGAAACCTGTTGCAGTGTTTGAGAAGATGCATAAAACCAGATTGATTGGAATCAAATTTCTGGGACATTCCAGCTTAAATTCTTATTCTAAACTTATACAATATTTTACCTTGATTGTTTTCAATAAACAGAAATGTATCTTTTATTAGTATGAGTGTGAGATATGAGTATCAAAATCAAACTGAGCTGATTGGAGTTTTTCAGTCTTTATAAAAATCTAAACATCATAATTAATATATATTATATTCAAAATTTTATATGGCATTTAAATCAAAAATCTATTTATTTTTTGACGTTTCTTTCTATGGTAGATTTCTGTGAAATGAAATACCATGACACACAGTTCCATTTTTTGACAGCAATTTTGCCCATTGACACTGAATAATGAGGACAAATCACCATCATTAGAGCGTGAGAGAGATGTGTGTTCATGGCTCTAGCCTCGAAGGCTGGGTTAGTGCACACTGTAGAGTCACTAAATAGCGAGCCTGCTGATGTCATCGGGAGTAGCTCTATTGGAAATAAGAAATATTCCTTTAAATCATCTTCACTAGATCTCTTGAGAGACAGCGTGTGTGGTTCACAGGCGGAACGTTTTGCAGGCAGAGTGAGTAATACGACAACGGCATGTTGTTTTATTTTTCCTTTCAGCTTAGAAATGACAGCTACTGGCATAGAATGGAAAGAATGATCTATTTTTGTAGTCTCGTCACATTTCTTTTTTACTGTCCATTTAAAATAATTTCTCATATTTCTCATAGCTCCAAATATGGATGTGTTATGTGTAAATGGCAACACTGGCAAGTGTTTGTGTCTGTGTAAGCATGCATGTGTGTGTGCATTTGTGTGTTCACAATCACATATTTATTATCTTATGAATGATATTATGTTCCTTTTAGTCCTTTACCAAGTTGTTCCATGTCTCTTTGTCATTTGTTCTTTGACTCTTTTTCTGCCTGGAGGGCCGGGTCCGAGGGGCGAAGCGGGAAACTTCGTTGGGGGTTACACTCTTGCCCTGTTGCTAGGTTACAGTCTCCCGTCTCTAAAAGGCAAGCTCGATCTGGTTGTCATGGTGATCTCAGCTGTGTGAAGGGTGAATGGCGTGGTGGTAGTGCCATGGCTGGGTTTTGCACACACACACACACACACACACACACACACACACACAGACACACACACACACACACGTGCATGCAGAATCATGCATCAGTGCAATGTATTTTTAATAAAGACAATAGAAATGGGTGGTGTCATAAGGACGCTAGTAAAGATGGATGAAGCGTTTGCAGATGACTTTGTTAGAATAATCAAATAACTGAAAAACTCCATCACAGTGTATACGAATGTACTTGCCAACTCCAGCTCTATTACTCTAAATTTGACGCAGGTGACTAAAAAAGATGTTTTCCATACGCATGTCAGTGTTCATTTTAGTTTCTTAGCTCTTATAAGAAGCTTCCCAAGAGGCAGAATCTGTTTAATAAGGGATTTTAATAGTTATTTTTGAGTGACCACGCAGCACATCTGCGTTCCATTTTGCTGACAGAGTGGATGTCGACTTATCTGACATTTTCAATCTGAATAAACAAATAAATAATTTCATCACTGCAGTTCTATTATAAGATTAGTCAGGACGCTGTTGGGTTTCTGTGTGTAGAGTATCGTGACTGGTTGAATATATGTGGGGTGTACAACACATTTGTTTAGTGTTTATGGAAGGAGTCTCCAGTGTCCGTGCTTTGTAATCGCTTTAAGTTCCCGAACAATGGAAAAGTCAAAGGATAAAGGACATTGTAACATGTAACACTTTTGTTTTATTGACTTTAAGAGCATGTAAGTTTTTATTTGCTTTAAAGTGATAACAAGAACTAAGATGTTTCTTAGATGCTCCACATTCCTCATTAACGGTAACTATAAATGGAGAAAAGTTAGGATGTATCAATCTTTAATATATAAATGATCTATTCTTTGGATCAGGTTGCATCGTACCACCACATCATTAATTATTCCTCACTAATTACTTTCGTTATAACAGCTATAAACATTCATCCATTTACCAGCCTCTCTTTTTGCTCTGTTTTGAAGACAAAATGGTCTCAATAGTCCTCTGTCCGAGAAGACTTTACTGCAGTGGGAAATGCAACAGGTTCTCCTTTAACTATTATGAAGTGCAGACATTAGAAGCTCCTTCCATAATGTTAAGAATAAACATCTCCTCACTGACAGCTTTACCATGTTGCCATGTCAATAAACAGTTTCGTTTTTTGTTGGGTTTTTTTTTACTAAACAAAAACAATAATAATAGCCTGGAGCATCCTCCATACACATTGCATATGAATGTGTTTTCACTATAAAAATGATTTCACTGTAAAGGAATTCAAATGAAATTTGAGTCAAATTTCCCAAATTTGACTCAAACCAAAACCCCTTCGTATTTCAATTTAGATTGGAATTTCAGCCAAAACTAGCATTTGGATTTAACATTAGTGTGAATTTAGCCTTTGTGCTTTGTAGGTCCACTACACTGACACTAGACATTGGAGATTCTGCAGCATTAAAAGAGCAGTGTGTGGAGCCTAAAAGAGCAGCCTGTAGATTGAGGGGCTCCCAGCCAGACCCTCTAAAAAAAAGAGGGAGTTAAGAATTTAGTCACGGGGAAGAGGACCTGTCCCAATTGTTTTTATGCACGCACACACACACAGACACACACACACTCACACACACATGCTTATGCACAAAAGAGACAAAATGGTCCAGCACTGACATCTCTCTCTCTCTCTCTCTCTCTCTCACTCACACACACACACACACACACACACACACACACACTCACACACACACCATATAGTTGCTTGCACACACACACACACACACACATGCTTATGCACAAAAGAGACAAAATGGTCCAGCACTGACATCTTTTCTCTCTCTCTCTCTCTCTCTCTCTCTCTCACACACACACACACACACACACACACACACACACACACACACACACACACACCATATAGTTGCTTGCACACACACACACACACACACACACACCATATAGTTGCTTGCACACACACACACACGCACACACACGCACACACACAAGGCAGAAAGCAGGAGACTGAGCAAGCAGACAAAAGCAGGCTTGTATATGAGAATGTGAAGGACAGATCCTTTCTCCAATTCTCTCTCGTGTGCCTGACGGGGGGCAGGCAGTGTTGGGAACAATGTCATACTCTTCCCAGAGAGAAGAGAAAAGAAGTGCAAAGAATGTGCCAAAAAATAATTTGCGAGTTAAGACGGAAAGAGGCTTTTGATAAAATCATGCCTAAAATCCGCCAACGATAATAAGCTTCCTGCTTTTATACTCATCAGTGAGCAAATGGGATAAAAGAAGAGAGCGAGCAGAAAATGTGCCATTCATATAAGAAATGGGTAATGCACGACGGAGAAGCTTTTGTTTCTTTATCCCCCTCGCTCACTGAATGCGCGCATATTTTCACCTGTGCGTAATGCAGGGCGGCCGTGCCGATCTTTCAACGATGCCTCAATTGAAAAGATGAACTGTGACGTTTATGGTAATGAGTGTGTGGGAGTGTTTACAATCCTACTATCAGTGTCTGGAGAGCACAAACCTCCATTACAGGAGCACTTTTTGTTCTGCGAAGCCAATCAAACACCTTTTATTTAGCCTACCACTTAAGCTTGACCTAGCAAAGAGCCACCGTTTAACCTCTCTCTGAGATTCTGCACGGTTTACCCGAGCACTTTAATGAAGCTGCATTAGACACATAGAGCTACTGGGGGTACTGCGGTGCAGGAATAACATTACGAGGTAAAACACATTAGAGATAAAGATATAATGGTTTGAAAAAGTCACAGCTTGATTACATTTACACAATATTATTTTGACAAATGCTTTTATGCTACGACAGCCAAGGATCTGGCTCTTTGTACTGAATTGTAATGACACCAGTACTGCTATCATTGCTTCCAGGAAAGACGTACTAGCTTTCTATCCTCCAAAACTTTCTCTCACCATGTCTCACACATTGTACATACACAGGCCACTTTAATAGGAATCCCTGTACGCCAACCTGCTCGTTCATCCAATCGGCCAATCATGTTGCAGTGGTGAAGTGTCTCCTGTGATTTCCATGCACAACAATGTCTTGTTAATACTGTTGGTAACAAGTCACTGATAATCACTGATATTAAATATGATTTAGGCTAACATGTATATAGACTCTGAACAGTATTGATCAGCTTCACACACAAAGCTCTATTTGTGTGGCAGCCTGGGAAAAGCCTTCACATAGTAACATGTTTGCTTTTTTTCCTATATTAAGATTAGAGTTAAAAAAAAAAAATACAAGCTTTCCTGAAGCGAGATATGTTTATCTTTTGTATGCTTCTCAATCACTGATCACAATCTGAATTGATTGAACACATTCGCTATGTCACTTCTGTGATAAGCTATCCAACAACTTGATCAGATGTGATATTTTTTGTGGAAGCAAGATCTTAGACATTGCTGTGGTGAGAGAGGCATTACACGGACAAAAGTTTGTGGACACCTGACCAATCACATCTGACCCATATGTGCTTGTTGAACATCCCAGTTCAGATTTACTCCCCCGCCCTTGCTTTTATAATAACCTCAACTCTTCTGGGAAGGTTTTCCTCTAGATTTTGCCTGTTTAGCCACAAGAGCATTCAGGCACTGGTGTCAGCTAAAAGAAGGCCTTATATTTCATCTCTTTTTGGTCAATTTGGCAGTTCAGTTTGCTCAGTTTTGGAATAACAATGATCTTGCCTTATTTGCTTGATCCTGTTTGAGCCATTTCCTAGCTCCTGTTTTATCTGTTAATTTTTTTTGTCTGAAACATAAAGTCCCTACTCTTGAGTCTGTCCTTTTGTAAATGAATTCCTGTTACTAATGCCCTCTATCACTCAGATATTGTAACTGCAATGCTTGCATTTAGGGCATGGCTCACTCCTTTACACCAGTTGTTTACATACAGTATACAGTTTCAGAGAGGGAATACAGGCACTGCAGAGAGCAGAGCTTCTTCCTGAGTGTCAGTGTGCACATGATGCCTTTGCGTCCCCAGTTTCATTTATTCTATTCTGTGTCATTATGTACATCTACTTGTACACACACACACACACACACACAGTGCCACATAATAGTGGTAGATAGTGAAGCCTACAGTTGTGAACAGTACAATTTGTTCACAGTTCATACACAGAGAGCTCAGTGTTTGTGCATACAGAGGAGGGGATGTGTTTTACTGCCCCAGCAGTTCATTTAATCCATTGTCATTTAAAGTTGCTGCAAGCTTGCATATGAGCTTTAGATCCTGCAGATTGAGCTGGATTATAAATCTGTGTTTGAAAACTACACCAATCCATCATTATTTAATGACAGTTTCCAAAATATTTCCAAAATAAAAGCCTTCTGAGTCTTTCTAGCAAACTATGTTTAGTAAGAGCTCCACTAGAGGGGCTCAGAGAGCTGTGTGTCATCCTGAGAAGTAACCAGTCCAATTAACCTGAACTTGAGGTCTCTATTCGTCTTATAGTATAAAATAATTAATCTGCCTTAATCTCTTTTTGTATCATTTTCCATCTAGTTTCTGGATAACAAGCCTTAGGTTTTAGAAATGCAATGGGTATTAATGGATGAAATAATATGTAATGCATTTAAAAGAAAAATCCTACATATTAACCTCTATTTAATGTTATCTACATCCCAGTTTCATTTATCACTGGCCGCTTTAGCTTAAACCTCTATCATTAACAGTTTCTCACATCCAGTTAGTCAAAGCAGTGTGAATTATCATTTGCTTCATCTCTATGTAAAGAGAAAGATAAAGCTGCACTTTAGTCATTTAGTCTGTCCACATCTCTCACTTCTTAATCTGTATACTTTGCTCAAATAGATCAGGATCTAAAGCTTCAACTTTAATCCTAATACTGCTATCAGCGCTGTTGTGCTTCTCATATCGTAGATCTACTGTGGCCAATTAGCTGAGCCGAATCTCCACCAAAACTGCATCATACTGCAGCAATTCATTCTGGAGTCCACCATTTGTATCTCCACTTCTTCTGCTTTGGCTTTTTTGTTAACATATCACTGAAGTTTTTCTGTGCAACCTGAAATTATTATCACTTAAGTTTAACAGTACTTAAATAAAATTTTTCTCCTATTAACCACCTTGTGCAAGAAGTGTACCCTTGTGATGACAGCTCGTTAGACAACCGATATCTTCTTATAGGAAGCATGAAAATATAGCACCAATCTATATTTGTTGCACAAAAACAATTTAGTTGTGGACAGTTTTCCTTTAATTAATTGTAATTTCATGTAATGAAACGTTCTTGGATCTTTGGGATTGGAACTATGGTGTCTACAGGTGTTGATTTAAACAAAAGTTCTTACCGCAATCCCTTTCTTTCAGATCATGTCGGAATACAGCTCTTTGCTGAACGACCTTTGCGAGAACATCACTAACGAGGATCTGGAGCAGCTGAAGTCGGCCTGCAAGGAGGACATCCCTGAAGACCAGAGCAACTCCATCACCTCCTCCAAAGGGTGGTTCAGTTACCTGGAAAAAAATGATAAGCTAGCTCAGGGTGAGAGAACGGATGTGTGGGACAAACAGCCTGTCATTTTCTAGGCGTTAGATACTGAAATATTTCATTTCAGTAATGTATGTTTTAAAGATCCGTTCTAGAGAATTTAGGTGACTTTGTTTGTACAGATTATATATGCTTTTATGCTCTCTGCAGATAACCTTTCCTACATTGAGCACATCTTTGAGATCTCGCGACGGCCTGATCTTTTGACCCGGGTCATCGAGTACCGTACGACAGTGCTGAAGATCTCTGAAGATGATGAAATTGACACCAAACTTACACGAATCCCATCAGCCAAGAAGTACAAGGGTACCAACATTTTTCTGTTTTTATTCACCAAAAACTTTCACAGAGTATGGCTGTATAAGCACTATAATGCAAAAAAATCCACTGTGGGACGTGTGCCCTTAATGGTACATTAGGTCATAATTAAGCAAGCCACTGTATGTTGTTTAGGTTATGATATATCACCATGAGAGAATAATCACCAAATAAAGTGAGAAAAAAAAATCCTTCTAGTGTTACCAGTGTTAACGTATTCATTGATAGAGACTTCAAAGCACTTTTGTAAGACTCTCTAGATAAGGGCTTCTGCCAAAAATATATTGCAAAAACATGGTTATATCCAAGTGCTTAAGCAATGCTGCATTAAAGCATTAAAGAGAAATCATAAAGCATGATGAGGAGAAAGCCATTATTCAAATAAAATGTGGAGAGATATGTGGAAAAATGTTATCTGGTCTGATGAGACCAAAATAATATGTTTTTGGCCTTGGATCAAAGCAATAAGTTTAGCAGAAATCCAACATTTCTAATCACCATGAGAATACCATCCCTATATTGGTAGACCCCATAAAATTGGTAGACTATAGGACAAAAGTGTGATTGATTACAAGTTATACACAAAGATACTGAAAACATCTGGACTGTGAATTTTTGACCCCATTTAATTAAACCGTGCTACAACGTTTTGGATAAATTTTAAAAAACGTAATAATTATTTTCATTTTTTACAGATATCATTCGCCAACCTTCAGAAGATGAGATTATCAAGTTGGCCCCTCCCCCTAAGAAAGTCTGAAGTCAAAGTTTGTGACCTTTCTTCTTTGTCCATGGCACTCCACCTTGTCAGATCATCTTCAGCTCCCATCTCTAAACCCCGCCTTGTCCCACTAGCTCATCACAAGCCTTCACCCGAGCAACTAAACAGCCAATTGGATTGATTGACAGACGCTTCAAATCCACACTCTGAACCCTGGAGGCTCGAGACGTTTAGAAACCCAGAAGAAGGTGAAAGAAGAAGTAAGAGAAGGAAAGATGGAATGGACCAAAAGTTAATGTTTCCGTGAGTGTCGCTGAGATTGTGTTTCCTGCTATGGGAAATTGTTCTGTGAGTATGTAAGCTCATGTGTTTTAGAAGCAAACGTGTGTGTAAATGAAAGAGAATTTTTATTCTGACCATAGAAATGTTGAATGCAACAGTGTACTCCATGCAGCCCGTGTAACCGAGACCTCTTCGCATATCTAAAATGGTGATAAATCTTCCAGTCTGTTTCTTTTACTCTATGCTACTCTGAGTAAGTGCATCTCACTTGGCTGTAGATTCCCTTTAAAACTCACAAGATAACAATCTGCAAAAATGCTTAGAATTTAGTGAGAATTTAGCATCAAGAATCATTTGATAATTGCAAAGCCAACATTTGCCTTCTGTAGAGACACATTATGTGTGTACATGATTAGATCTGTTTGCGATTTAAATTATTTTTTATTATTTCTTCTGTTTATTTATCCTAAGCATTGTAATGAATCATTTGAAGTATGATGAATAGCTTATACCGTTATACCGCATGTCAAACATATCATGAGGGTCATGTTTTCCAGAGTGAGTTTCTTTGATATTGATAAAAAAATTCCCATATTAATGAACTCCATATTGGGATTTTAGGTTTAAATACCTCAAACATTGAACAGTGTTTGTGATCGGGGATTAAACAGTGACCGAAAAAGACATCATTCCATGTGATTTTATTAGCTTCACGCTCATAAAATGACAACTTTTGCACAAGCACAGGGCTTGTTAGGGCTTATTACAACATTGAGTTCGTATATTATTTTAAATCATAAACTGTGAATATAAAATGAATTATTTATGCTTCTCAGAATACTATACATTTCCATGACAATGTCGTATGATGCATAATCAGTAATCTGAGAAATAATAGACTTTACGAATAACAATGTAATTATTCAGTATTATAGAATTATTGTACTACGATAAACAAGACTCCAGTAGAGGCAACAGGGGTGGACAAATCATCAAGTCTTTGGCGAATTTTTTCTATAAACTGTCATGTTTATTGAAGTCTGACGTCATTAAATTCTCTCAATATGTTTAGCTGTGAGGTGACTGCTGTCCACCAGATTGCCTCGGCTAACGTGTGTGGTGCAGTAGACGGTGGGATTTAAGGTGTCGCGTAAAAATCGAACGAAATCTTTTTGTTTTGCAAAATTCACTACGTAATAAGGTTTTGTTTCCTTTCTTCAGGTGTTTAACCTACTTGTCTGCTAGGGAACTAAGGAAAACAAACAAATTGCTCAGACACAGTATGCGCCTTGCCCTGTGCTAGTGATTCGTCCACTCCTGGTAAAGTGGTTGCTAATAAGTTGTAGCTGTTTGGAGCTAATAATAGACATCAATGATTTCAACAAAATAAAAAATCTTAACAAAAAATAAAGAAATAAAATAAGGTTCGAGCACTGTTGAACCCCTAATTAACTGTCATATAGAGTATAGGAAGCTGAAATGAACTGGTATTACTGAATTATTGTACTTATATCAAAAACATTTCCAAGCGCATCTTCATCCTCCAAGCCATCATGTAATATTGCCCAGTTGCAGAAAGACTGTTGATTTAAAATCCAATATTAGCTAAATCACTGTGTCTCTTTTGCCCAGCCTCAACAGACTGTTGCTTTTGCTATGCTAAATACCAGTATGCATTCATATGACATTAAGTGCTAGAATTAATTGCAGAGTAAATAATGTGTTCTGTGCGTATGCAATTGTGGAGTTCTTTTTACAGCTAGTGTTAAATGTCAGCACAGGTACATGTGGTCCCCCAAAAAACCCTGGACCTAAACTAGGTTTGTGTAACAACAACAACAACAACAAAAAAAACTAATTAATACCTATCCTCTCCTCTCCGTGTGCCAACAAACAAAACGTATTTCAGAATTGGGTTATTTGTGTGTTTGGTTTATATTACTAGCTATTTTCATGTGATGTTGTTGGTCTTGGTATCATAAGAAGTTGAATTTCACATTTAGAATTCTCCAGTCGGAATGTGATCAACTTGATCGGAGTTGGATGTTAATTGGTTATGTAGTAATAAGCATTGTTGAAAGTAGCGTCCTTGTTTCTATGAAGTACTTCGGGTTGTACTGTTTGTATCCTCGGTTGCCAAGTCTAACAGATGGAGTAAGAAAAGTGTTTAATGATTCATGACTTGATGCCCTTTGATAACAAATATCTGGTAGATCTCTGAATACTTGTCACCATATATATATATATATATATATATATATATATATATATATATATATATATATATATATATATATATATATATATATATATATATATCTCAAGGGTATTATTAACTACTTTTTGTGAAGTACTAGTTTCATCAAATTCCTTTCTTATAAAAGTCTGGGTATTTCAACATTTACATTTTAATGCTTAACCATGAATGATTAGTTCATGGATGAAAATAAGACAGCTTATATAGAATGTTTTGTTTCACAGTGGTGCTGCATGTAACCACTTTTGACTAGTGCCATAGACTCTGAACACAATTTCAAAATACTATAGATACTTATCCAGCCTTTTGTAAGCAAGAATTTATTTAAACATTTGGATTGGATTGACAATAAGCTTTTTTTTTGAAGCATCGTCTGCATTAAAAATGACCAAGAAAATAGCTAAGTTTAGTCTGAGGGTTGGAGGTTTTAGTTGTTTTACTGTTTTCCAGCTGTGTATGTAAGTTTCAATGTTTGTGACTGTATGACTTTGATAGTTTTTGCTGTTTAATCAATGGGATAGTCTGAATCTTTGCACATATAAGCCATTTTACTATGATTCATTTGGTTTATTTGCTTCTAAAACAGTGTAATTTTTCTGCTTGTTTTATTACCAAGTCTGAAAGTAAATCTAGACTTTGTCCTACATGGTTAATCATTTTTTGGCCACAAGACAACTCTATGCTAAACTGTTGAGAATTACAAAAAAACGAGGTCAATTTTCACATACTGGACATGCCCCAACTCTTACAAATTTACAATGAATCATAATAATACAGCTGACACCAGACCAACAAAAAAGGCCTTGAAATGTCCTCGCTTTATTTTTATATATCTTGTCGGTCTGTGGGCAGTTTACAGTAACAGCTTGAATCATTGGTCACATTGCTTTGGCTCAGATTGCACGTGTAAATCCCAGCTTGTACCTGTTACTGTAGCTCTGACTTGCCAAGATGCTGATGAATCAGTTAGGTAAAAACTTTTTTGGATAAAAGTCATGGGCAGCATTTCAATACTATTTTTAACACACCATCAACTTCTCTCAGCCAGATTCCCTCTTAAACAAAATGTTCTCATTAAATACCTTTTATAGTGAAATATTTTGAGCCATTCTTGTGTTACTTTGTTGGCGGTTCCTGTATTTTTGTTATTCTTATGACATTTTTAATGCACTTAAAATGAACAATCATAAATATAAAATATAACCGTTAACAACAAGGTATTTTCCCAGCTCACCAATTTTCAGCAACATCATATTAATGAGAAACTTAACATAAAACTTGCAGAATGGGATACAGTTACACAATGCAGTCGTGTGCTGAGTAAAGCAGCGTCTCAGTTCAGCTATTGCATGATCTACGAGATCCCGAGCATGCTGGCATTGACGGTGGTATTAGCATGAACGCTTTGAAGCTTTGGAAGCTGATTTGTTTTTGACAGAGTGTACAGACGGGAATGTGACAGAGCTGGACAGACTAAAAAGACTAAAGCTCTGCTGCATCACTCCCTTTAGGTAGAAATGAAGTGAGAGCTAATTCTCTCAAAGTGAAAACCGACCAACATGCCAATAAACAAATGTTAAACAAAAAAATGATGATAATTGAATGACAAGCAAGTTATTTACAGTGAAATTTTCCTTTCAGAGTTGTTCCAGTACTGTATTTGCTTAGTGCCAAGAAGTGTGTTAGAAGAGCAATAAGACTTTTGTGTTGTGCTACATAGAGCAACTGTGCTATCTACACAATACAGTAATGCATAATGATTTTAATCTACTACTAGCTAGTTAGGAAGCCAGCTAATACAGATAGCTAACCCAGTCAACAAAGCCAGCTAGTTTGCACACTGTAAACTGGAAGAAGTGTAAATAATGTGAAAATATTCTCTTCATTCACATAGGATGTCAACAAGGGTGTGTTAAAAATAGTATTAGAAGGCACATTTACATGACTATAAGGATAATCAGGTTTTAATCCCTAATGTACATTTAATGCAAATAATTTTATATGAATGCAAACCAATTGCTTTGCCTGATTTGCAGTATGAAATTAGTCGGTACTTCGCTGAATATTTGCCAAGCTCTATGCAGATAATACATAGTACGGCACTGTGCATACTCGTTACATATGTTTCTAGCATTTCTTGGTCATCGTACCTCAACATGCAAGTGACTTGAGAACTTGCTATTTGTCTTTAAGGATATAACTGACCAGTGGTCTAAAAAAAACATAAGATTTTGACATATCCAGTGTATAATCGACAGCATCGTAACATAAATGTTTGAAAAGATCCAGTTGTCAAAATGTCATACTGTCAAATTGGATTTCATGACATTGAGAACATCTCGATGCTGCAAAAACCATATGGTCAAATGAGCCACTATTGGCTTATAACTGCCCCACAAGGTGTCTCATTATAGCTTTATAGCTTTAGATTTATTACAGGAAAAAAAAAAAAAAAAACGTCTTAGAGCAAACAAAAATCTAACAATATAATAACCTTTAAAATTTATTTTTCAATTATGATTTAAACTTAGAAAAGTATTTTTATTAATCAAAAGATTTTTTCCAATTCTGGCTGATATTTTCATCTTTAGGCAAGTTGTAAATATACAGTATATTGTGAATTTATAGCTGTGTGTTTTATTATTGATTTATTTATTTAATGCAAATGTATTTTTGGGGTTTTATGTACTGAAATTTGCTTACTAACTGGAAAATATGAGAATGTTCTTGCTATTAACAGTTGCAATGAATCTGATGTGTGTAATGAGCCTGATTTTGCTATTATTTCAAATGAAGAAAAAAGAAGTGTTTATTTGGGAGTCTTGCCTCAGGATTCTTTTGCTATCGGGCAGTAATGCTTTCTCTTTTGATACTCCACTTTAATCTAATTTATTATTCTCATTCTCTGATTGCTATGAAGTTAGAATTGGTTTTTTTTTTTTTTTTCTTTTTAATAATTGGCATCAAATTTGGGAAAATTCCAGAAATTTATTTTGGTTTCTATTAAACATGATTTTGCTTGACATGGCTTTGTAGATAAATTCTAACAGATTTGATAATAGTCTAGGAAGCTGTATGATGATTATGTATGTTGTTAACAGGGTCAACATAGAAAACATGGAGGGCTGATTTTGAGTGTAAGGCTGAACTAACAGGACAGTGGTGTTGATATTTAAAAAAAAAAAAAATAGTTTGGAAAATGGAAAATGAGCCAATGACTTTTGCACATAAAGCACTAAGATGAGGTCTGAATGTGTCAAGAGTGAACCCCTGTTTGTGTGATTGTGAACGGTTTGCTCTAGGCATTCTGAAAGCTAGGGTCCTTTTAATATAGCGATTTTAGAAAGGAGCCATTAATGAATTAATTATGACCCTTTATAGGAGATCTACTTAGTTATGTTTAGTACTTTCATATGCTGATATACAGTGCTTTTGCATAAGTATTCACCCCCTTTTAACCTTTTTCCCCATTTTATACTGTTACAACCAGTCTTAATTAGGATTTTTACCGATCCATTTACACGATACGGCTAATATTTGAAGGTGCAAAATATGTTTTTTGTAACGCATAGCTTAATTAAACAAAAAAAAACCATCCCTGACATTTGTTTGGTTGCATAATTATTCATCCCATGTGTTAGTTATAGCTGGAAGTCTGCTGAGATACATTTCTGATAGCTGAACCACAATTTTCAGCTTACACAGCTGCTTATGCTTATGCGTATGCTTATGCTTATGGTTGTACGGTTGGAAGGTAAACCTCTGCCCCAGCCTTAGATATCTATTATTTCTGCAACAGGTTTTCTTCTAGGATTTCTGAGTATTCGACATTTTCCCTCTCGCCACAGGATCTTCAAAGTTTGGGATTTTTTTTTTTTTTTTAAATAATGACCAAGCCCTGATTAAAATTTTTTTTGATACCTCTATATTTATTATGCAGATTGTTTTCTGGGGCCTTTCCGGGATAAGTATATGTATATTACACACTGGTCAACGTCATTCAGCTAATTATGTGAATTATTTTTTTATTGAGGAGTTTCACAGCAATGAGGTATTTATGAAATCACTTTTTTTTTTTTTGTATTTAATGAATTATCTTACGCGTGTATCTGCACAATATTGTTTAAACACCTCATTCTAACATTATAAGCAATTTTGTATAGATTCCTGACATATAATCCCAATTAAAAAACACGGTAAAGTTAATGGGGTGGGGGATACTTACGCAAGGCACTGTAAGTTCACCAGATTTTTCCTCGGTAGCGAGAAATAAATATTATATAATTATTAGAAGCCATAAATGATTTTTATATGTGAAATATTTCAAGAGATATCAAGTTGAAATGATCTTCTCCTGCTTTGGTATTGTGCCAAATTAGTCTGCTTAGAGACTGCACAGAAACACTTGATCACAAAACATGCTGTAAATACAGCATGTGTTAAACAGAACCTTAAAGGCTAGAGTGCTGCAGTGTGTGTGTGTGTGTGTGTGTGTGTGTTTTTGCGGTGCTCAGTGCAGTGCTAGGCCCATGTGAGTGGCGTGTGAGTGTGAGGTTGTTACCTGCCATGCTGAAAATACTTGTAGATGTGCAGTAGGCTTAGGTATTGGCTTTGCAATGAGTTCTGGTACATACATAATAACATGGAATTGTTCCTGGCAAGATATGCTTATGGTGTGATATTATATAGGGTTAGTAGCAGTTTTTCAGTTTTTATCTAAAAATAATATTTAAAAAATGATAAATCTGCTATTTGCATCCTCCAACCCTCAATGCCATCTGATTACCTACTCTCTAGAATTAACTCATTTCCTTGATAAGTTTCCACAGATATCTACATTGGCTTAACGACTTTTTTTAAAACCTAAGATAGTTTTATTTGATAATATTCTGCCAGGATCTTATTAGAAGTCCCAATAGACATTTGGACACAAGATTTTCCTGAAGGATCCTGTTACACATAACTTGATCAGTTTTGTTTTTTTTTCTTACGCTGATTATTTTGATATGCGTCTCTTAATAGTCTTTCATTTTCCTGACATAAAAATGCTTGGCGTTTTACGGGCTGTATGCCGATTTCTTTTTATTTCATTTTCTTCAGAAAATTGGATAGCTATTTTGCAATTACAATAAACAAACTATAGACATAGTATGAAAAATGAATCATTTATGATGAAGTGAATTGAACTGAAATGATGCCATCATGTCCTTGTGTTGAAATCTGTATAAATATTTAATGATAAATTATATTAAAATACATTTGCTAACCAATAGTTGTATGGTTTATTTTTGTTTGGCTGGTTTTTGAAGAGGTGTTTCTTTCTGTTGGCAAAATAATTTAGTGAAATTATGATAAGTGCACCCCTGTGCACAAAGAGAGCTCTATGAAGACATAGTTTGACAAGATTAAAGTTAAAGAACACAAGTGTCCTGCAAAGACATCCCTGACCTTAACCCCAGTGACCACCTTTGGGATGAACTAGAATACTGACTGCACCCCAGGTCTCATCACACATCAGTGCCTGACCTCTCAGACTGCTGTACTTATGGCTGAATGGCCAAATCTCCAAAAATCTAATGAAAGGCTGTATTATAACAGCATATATATATATATATATATATATATATAGGCGAGCAGGATAAATCTGGAATGAAATGTTGAAACTGTGGTTAAATTTAAAAAAAATAAAAATTAAAAAAAAACAGTTTCAAATCACATATCACAGTTTGCTCTTAATTACTATACAAAGAAAAAAAAACATTTTCCACCAGATTTCTTTCTAAGCACTGACCACATTATTGATAATGCTTGTAAATAAATGTCATAATAACTTTATTATTTTTTTATTTGCTCATTTTGGCTTATTTTACAAACTATTTACAAAAAAATCTGTTGAGAAAAACAAATAGCTAATCAGTCATAAAACTATAAACAGCAAATACCTTCATATATATATATATTTTTTTTTAATCAAATATGCTAGGATTTAACTTAACATTATTCAATAAACACATTTATGGCTGGAAAAAAAAAAAATGCAGTACACTTCCACATACAATCATCTAGTCCGATATACACTCACCAGCCGCTTTATTAGGAACACCTGCTCATTTATGCAATTACCCAGTCAGCTAATTAAATGGTGCAGTGCAATGCACAAGATACACATACAGAGGTTCAGTTAATGTGAATCTCACACATAGGAATAGGGGAAATCGTAATGTCATTGGCCTGGAGATTTCTCTCACACACACACGCACACACTTTGGTGAGCAGAAAGGAGTCTTAGAACACACAATCTCATCAGTTTCCAGTCCAGCCTGCCAAGAACTGATCTACAGTGGGCACAGGATGACTGAAATTGGACAGGTGAAGACTGGAAAAAGACCAAGCAGCTCTTTATAAACTAAACAGACCGCTGAATATCCCATGATCTCATCATGGTGAAAATCACTGATATTACACTTTACCCCACTCTGATGTTTAGTGTGAATGTTAACAGGATCTCCTGACCTATAGTTTCATGATTTTCTACAGTTTCAAGTGCCATGCACTGCTGGTACATGATGGGCAGATGGGATTAACAAGTGTACTGACGTTCCTAATAAAGCGGATGGAGTCTGTATATAAATATTCAATGCCCAGTAAATATTTATTTTTTGTGCAAAAAATGTGCTTGATACAGGTTAATAAATATAGAAAAAATACAGCAATTACATTCAGTGCTTCAATTAGAAATTAGTCTAATTTTATATTACACTAATACATTCATCCATAAAAGGCTGCTCATACATACAGTCACAGTCACTTTAGTTAGTATCAAAACACTTTTTTTTTTTTTATTTCACATAACTGCAGTTATATTGAAAATGTTTAATATGTCTTGATGCTTATCTTTCTTAAAACACATGTTAAACGCACTCCAGACTCCAGGTTGAATGAGCACACATCAAAATTCCCTAGAGACCAGTCTGGGATAGAAAATTTTACTAAATATTTTTGGTTATCAAAAATGAATAAAACAAGGTACAGGAACAATAACTTTTAATTTTGCAAATGCAAAAAAGTGCTTACAAGTGTAGGGAAGGCTCAGTAAGGATAGCATCACACATCCTCCTCTTCCTCTTCCTCCTCTGGGGACGAGTCATAAGCAGACTCGCTGTGGTCATACACTTCCTCATCTTCGCTCATCTCCTCCTCTTGCTCTTCATCTACGTCACTGGTATCGTTTTCGTCTTCATCACTGTTGTCTTCCTCCTCCTCTTCTTCCACTCCCTCATCTCCTTCATTTACCGCATCACCTGTACCTAAAAAGAGAAACACACATTTTTCCTGAAAAAAAATAAAAAAAAGAACTGGAAAAGTGTGCATGAGGCAGAAATGATCCAAAAAGAGGAACTAAAATCTGTGGCTAGAAAAACAGAAGCCTACACTGTACATTTTGTTTCAATGCTGATTAACGATAAATGAATAATGTTATTCATTAAAAAATAAAAAATGTAATCATTGGCAAATTGCTGCGGCAAAGAAGAACAAAACGGTTAATGTAGTGCTGATTATATTGATATAATATTTTGGGTAACATCATACCATTCTCTCATATTATACATAACTTTTTTTCAGCATTCAAGTTTCATCACTGGCGTTAAAAAAACTTGTCAATCTTTAGAGAAAACATCCGCTGGCATCACTTGGTGCACTCGAGCAAACAACTGAGCCAATGATTGGATTATTTTCTGCTTTTTTTTAAATGTGTGCTTAACACAACTCTCTCTCCTCCCAACTTACAGACAGTGTTAATGAACGTGGTGATGTTTTCACGCAGATCAGTCATAAAATCTTCCAGTTTTCCTTCCATACGTTCCTCAATGACCTCTGTATCCATTGTCACAGCTTGTGGCTGAAACAATGGCCTTTTCAGAAGCCTGTGGTAACTGAGAATCGCAGACAATAATTTGCATCGTCAAATTCACTTTAAATGGTGACTTTAAATGTTACCATATCGCTCAATCTAGCTTCTTACCTTTTGGCACATGACGTATATTCCTGGAAAAAAAAAGAAACCAGGAAACACCTTAATATTTTCAGATTATAAGCCCCGCTCGTAACAGTAACAGTAGAGTTGAATGAACACACTTCTGCACCCTCAAAAAATTCTGTATGCTCACTTTTTTATAAATCAATAACATCCAGATGCATTATAACCAAATGGGTGAAACATCAAAAACACCTGATAGTTTTTTCTTTTAATACTGTTGTAATCATTTTCCTTTAACAGCTCACCCTGTCTTGTTCCCTAAACCAAATGTCATGATGCATATGACCGTAGAAGGAACGGAGGCTGACCTTAATGAACTGGAACGGGTCATTCTCCTGTAGCAGCTGCTCCATTCCTGCATGGACGACCCCCAGGCGACTACGGTCCTCTTCAGTTCGCACCAAGTCCTGTTGGATGTTGATGCTGTTCTCCCCCTCGTAAGAACGCACACACTCGCTCAGAGACGACAGGAATCCATCCAGCCTGGTCATCATGACCCCTCGTAGGATATCCACCTGCCTGTCCACTTGTTCCACGAAGGCCTGGAACAATGCAGGCAAATATGTGCATACAAGATTTATTTTGATAGAGACAGGGGGAATCAAGTATGATGCATTACCTTGTTTTGCTGTTCCACCTCTCTTTGTTCCTGCATATTTTTCTCTACTCTTCTGATCTTCTTGTCCACCTTCTGCAGTTGTGTGTCCAGAGATCCCTACAGAGAGACATATTAGCAAATAAATAAATAAATAAACAAACAAACAAACAAACAAACAAACAAACAAACAAACAGACAGACAGACATTTTATAGTGCAAAACAGTGAGCTGAAACTAAGTAGTGTATACTTGCACAAAACATCCATTATGTTCATTTTTCACAGCTCAGAATGTTTTTCTAGTTTTCCAGATTTGTTTTCTAAGTAACTTCATATACACTCATAACGTTTCAGTATTCTGAATTGCGGGCATGTCTTTTAAATCACAAAATACACTGGAGAAACATGGAGCACGGGTTCCCAGTTCATATTCTCTTCTGCTCAATGGTTCAAATCAATGGACAAAGCACACGGAACAAAAACACCACTCTGCTTTTCTCCTGTGTTCCAGCACTCTTCAAAAAGACAGTGGGTGATTGTATTGTTAGTGATTTTAACAGTTCTCTAGTCATCACTGTAACATGGGTTAGGCTGACTAAATCAGTCCAACAAGAGCCCTGAGGTGTACAGAAGCTTCATGCCTCTGTCACTGTCTGCTTTCCATTTTTCATCTGCTATACCAGTTCCTGTGCACGTTGTTACTATAGAAATGATAACACATTTGAATGGGTCTGTCGGATTTGCATTAAAGCCTGCACTTCTGTCAGAGCTGCCGTTACAACAAATTAAGGAGAACCTTCTGACCAATAAGAATGAACAATTCAACAGCACTGTGATCATTTGAATAATTGCATCATTTTGAGATCCTCATGTATAAAGTATAAACAAAATGTTTATTCATTGTCTACCGCTTATCCGATCTATTCTCGGGTCACGGGGAGCCTCAGGTGTCATTGGGCATCAAGGCAGGATACACCCTGGACGGAGTGCCAACCCATCACAGGGCAAACACACTCTCTCATTCACTCACACACTACGGGCAATTTAGACCTACGATGCATGCCAATCAACCTACAACGCATGTCTTTGGACCGGGGGAGGAAGCCGGAGTACCCGGAGGAAACCCCCAAGGCACGGGGAGAACATGCAAACTCCACACACAAGGCGGAGGCGGGAATCGAACCCCCAACCGTGGAGGTGTGAGGCAAACGTGCAAAGCCACCAAGCCACCGTGCCCCCGCAGAAGGTATAAATAGAATGATGTACTGGCAGCATTTTTTTTAATAAAAAGCTCAAATGGATTGTGCTTGAATAAATTCTGGCAAACATACCTGTGTATCTCCGTATACAACCTTCTTAGCAATAAACTGACCTACAAGTACAATTCAATAAGTCCTCTCTTGCCTGATAAAGGGTGAATTACTGTATTGCTGCACTACGGGTATATTTCTCTCTTTATTACTATAACTTTGGATTCCATGACTGAGATGCTATTTGTGCTCCACTGATATTACATTTACAAATAAGTACATAAGGTAAAGAGGAAAGACATTGTAAACACGCCCTTTTCAGCAATGTTATGCAACAAACCAATATCCTAAAATATTACTTATACCCACAGGTACATTCGAAATCTTATCATCATTGCATTCATGTGTGAATTTATTCTGATATGCTGGAAATACCCTTTTCCATGGCGTGGTTACTTAGAGAATACAGCTTGGTTACCCAGTTTATATTAAAAAATAAATTATTAGTAAAAAAAAAAATGCATCTCGAGTGAGTCATCTGAATGTCTTTTATGTCTTGTGTATATTTGCAAATACTATGCTAAAAAACCTCTCCCTGTTACTCAGTTAAAAGCATTTTTGCTGCCATTTTCAAAGAAAGAAAGAAACTTTGCAATAAAGTAATGTTGGCTGAGATGGGCTAAAATGGTGGCCTTAGATTCTTAGACGGTGGTCTTAAATTCAATGTTGGCACTGAGACAAAGATAATACATTAAAAAAGCTAGAGTTACAAGGAAAATTGACTTCCTAATCGTGGAATCATGCATGTGTTCTACCCTCTTATTATTAGAGACCGTATTTAGGCATTTAATGCCAGTGTAGAACATATTATGTCAGTACTGTGCACCCTACCCGCAGATCCTTCATGGTATTTTTGAGCGTTTTGATCGCATGCCTGTTGTGCCCTCCCTCAATGGTGCAAGCATTGCAGAGGAACTTGCGCTCATCCTTACAGTAATATCGAAACATCTCGTCATGCTCTATGCACTTTCTCTTCCTCATGTCGCTCAGTGGCTCTACCAGTGGATGTTCACGGAAGGCAGGGAGCTCAAGGTGGTGCTGCACATGCTCTGGACACATGGACACCTCACATTTCAGGCAGGTCTTCACCGCTGTGGATCGCTTGGCTGAATCGCCAGCGATGTCCGGCCCACAATAATCACAGCACACCTCAGTGGTCCTGTGTGAAGGTCCTGGTCGGCTCTGACTAGGCCGCTGGGAACGGCTGCGCCGCCGAAAGCCATCAGCAATGCTGGCGAGCTTGAAGTTCTTCTGCCATTGCGTGGAGCAACGGTGGCTCTCGCGGCATTCAGGGCAGCGCAGACGACCACGCTCTGAGCGGCTCTTCAGCCTCCGCAGACATTGAAGGCAGAAGTTGTGGCCACATGGCAAGAGGTGGGGCTCTCTATAAAGGTCAAGGCACACAGGGCATGTCAGCTCTTCTTCCAGTACGCTGGTGTCCTCCAAAGCTGTGGCCATGATGATGCTTCTTTCAGTGACTCTGCAAATCAAATGTGCATCAACTGTGATGATCCTCCAAAATAGATTGATATCAAATGAACCGATATATTAAAATATCAGTTGAACAAACAGTAAGTAAAGAGACGTAAAGTTAATATTAAACTAATTTTAACCCTGAACACACAATTTGCCATTTATATAGGTTAATAATTTAGAAGATACCAGGCTGACTCACTTATTGTTTCTGCTAACAGAAATCTAAAATGAAAGCAAGACCAGGGTTGCCAGGTCTGCGTGATAAAATCCACACAATGACAAGCAGAATTTTCCCTAATTTTAAAACAAATGTACTCCGGTATTTACAATGTAACACCATAGAATGCCGTAAAATCCTAGTAAAAACACATCCTGGTCTTAAAATAAAAATAAAAATCTTAAATAGTATTATTTATACGATCATAAATAAATAATAGGCAGTGACTTTATTTAATGTGGATTTCCTAGTCATTATAATGCATCCTATATCAGTTGTTGTTTGTTTCTTTGTTTTTGTTTTTTAATAAATAATCCTCTTACCTTTTTACACGCAGATTTCAATATATTAGTCTAAATATATCCAGCTCCAAAAAAAAAAAAGAAAAGAAAATCCAATAAATTGGTCACAGGAAGTTAATAACGTATCGAATGAGAAAACCCGCGGAGCTGATGACAGTTAAACACACGTCCATAATTCTTCCTGCGTCCAAATCCACGGCTGAGCACTATTCTGGCGTCCTATCTAGTGCAGTTGCACAGAGGTTTAGTTACGAGCTCAGTCTCTCAGTGCGCATAAAATATGGCGAAAAGAAACACGTCCACAACTCATCCGCCCGGCTTAAAAAAAAAAAAAAAAAAGAAAGAAAGAAAGGAAATGCGCTAGACGTCAATATTTTGCCTATAATTAGCATCTACGCTAACGTCGAGTATATTGAGAATTTACAGCAAACGTTCATTAGAATATGTACATATCGAAAGTTCTAAAAATGGCTTTAGTTGTCGTTGGGTTATGTCTAAAAATAACCTGATGAATTAATCAAAGCCGACACAGAGATGGCACCTGTAGCGGCCTAGAAACTATCAATAAAAGTGCCATAAATCAGATTAAATATTCATGTCATGGTGTCATAAACAATACCAAGCTTGGTTGAAAGCCGGTATCATATCTCCTTACCTCACTCTTACAAAATCCTCTTGCTTTAATTAGCCGATATTTTCGAAATTCCGTTATAAGTCTGTTTTCTTTTAGTTTTAAGAGAGATGCGTGTTCCCGTGGTATTGTAATTAAGATCTGTTTCTTAACAAGTAGCACTGGCCTTTAATCCAAAATAAATACATGTGTTGAATTGTAATACCTGCTTCTCAGTAGAGTACGTTGTTCATGAACGTGTCGACTCTTTGAATCGGCTCTTTTTTTATTTGAATAATTAACCTAGCCAGTCGATTCGCGCGAAGGAGTCGGATCTTTCAGGGGGGGTCAACTGACATGTGTGTAAGATATATGTATCCATATCTATCTATCTATCTATCTATCTATCTATCTCTCTCTCTCTCTCTCTCTCTCTCATATATATATATATATATATATATATATATATATATATATATTAGGCAATGCTGTTATTGCAGTGTATTGTGATTATAAATAGTTCTACTGAAGCCTATTTTAAACGTCTGAGCTGTTCGTGAACGGTGTAGTATAACGAGAAGTTTCTTCTCCCGTCTTGTTTCATGGCAATTACCATTCCATTTAGCAAACAGGCTGAATAGTGACCGATACGAAGGAAAATATTATGCATTTATTTCTAAATCCTGCTTTTCAGTTCTGTTGTTTTTGGCTAATGTTCTAATAGAGGGTTCGCCTGCAACCGGAATAAAGTTGGCTTAACCTTTGAGCGTCGTGAGGACATTTCAAAATAAAAGCCACCTACGTTGACGCCACAATTCCATTCAGCTTTCCTTATATCTATTTGTTTAAAAAACAATTAGTTACAAAATAAATAAATCGCCGTATTTGCGTCAGAAGTCATTGTAATTTAAAAAGTGTTGCTTTTTATTGGCATCAGCGTTATGCCACACTGAAACGTTACCACTGTACCAAAACTGTATCCGTCTGCGCCATGCAGGAAAACAAACCACGCCCCTTGCAAGAGACGCCCTCTAACAAAAGTTACGCCCACAACAAAATACGTAGAACATCCTGTCACTACTCGAGCCGTACCAGAAGCATGATTTGTAATGCGCATGTGCGGAAACTCAGGTTTAACATTATATTATTAGTAGTGTTATAATAACAGTATTATAAATACCCGAAACAGCAGCAAGTAGGGTCGTCATACTTCAGACCGGAAGTAGACGCATTTCCGCACATGCGCAGTACAGATCGTGTTTTCGGTATGGCTCGAGTAGTGACAGGATGTCTTTTTCTTTACATTAATTCCTCGCTTTTTTCGTCACTATCGCCACCTAGAGATGGCAGTAGGATTACGCAATATTATGCAATAAAACGCAATACTTTTATTAATCCATTGCAATAATTTGCAATCAAATGATTTATTCAACCTCACATATACTATTAAAACTTCCATGCCTTCTAAATGAACATGTTTGCATAAATTACTAATATTTCTCTATAATATTTCAAAATGTATATGAAGTCTCTGGATGTATGCATTTGTTGTTTTTTGTTTGTTTGTTTGTTTGTTTTTCAAAAATATTTTAAAATAACCATAATTCACAAATTAATTCATACAGACCTTTAAGACATTATAGCACATCAGCAACCACAAATCATCTTAATTTTGCCAAAACTATAGTGTCTGATATCAATAAAGCCATGATCCAAAAATGTGCATATTTGAAAGCTGCACCGAGGTAAAGCACAGTGTGGTGGCAGTGTTGTGTAAGACAAGTTCATTCATTCATTGTCTACCGCTTATCCGATCTACTTTCGGGTCACAGGGAGCCTGTGCTTATCTCAGGCGTCATTGGGCATCAAGGCAGGATACACCCTGGACGGAGTGCCAACCCATCGCAGGGCACACATACTCTCATTCAATCACACAATCCGGACAATTTAGAGATGCCAATCAACCTACAATGCATGTCTTTGAACCGGGGGAGGAAACCCCCAAGGCACGGGGAGAACATGCAAACTCCACACACACATGGTGGAGGCTGGAATCGAATCCCCAACCCTGGAGGTGTGAGGCAAACGTGCTAACCACTAAGCCACCGTGCCCCTCAAGACATGTTCATTTTTAAAGCAATTTGCTTGACTTCAGAGTACAACAAATGTCCATAGTTTAACATGCAGTGTTTTAATGAGGTTTACAGAGTTCAATTTGTCAGTATAAACATTTTCATTCACACTAATGTCTCAGCTAGGAAAATTAATTGATTAAGAGGCCTTTAAATGCTTAAGATGACTTTGTTTGTTTGTTTGTTTGTTTATGTTACTGCATCCTCACAGTACAATATTTAAGAATATATATTAAGATTTTGAAAATGAAAAGAAAAAATCAACAACAAGTTAACTTTAACAAGTTAATAGTATGTAATTATCTGTTGAAATACAAATAAGTTCCACATATAATTTAGATGATGGTGCAAAAGAGGAACAACAACAGCAAAATAAATATACAGTACATAGTTACCCCCTGTGCACTAAAACTAATTATAATCTCATTATTTAGAGGCATTTTTGCTGGACTGCCAAGCTGGTTAGCTTAGAATAGTGAGTCTGGTTACAAAATGTCTGTTTTGATGCAGAACAATTTATGATTAATTGTATAGACACAAGCTGTGTTAATTAGTCATGTATTTCCATCTATATGTTGCTGCTTTTAGTATTATTGTATCTATATCAATGAAGAAATAACATTCATGTGATAAATACACAAGAACATTGCAATGCATTACATACATTCAGAGTTGAGTTATGGGTGCTACAGACGAAGCAGGTTGACGAAAGATTGAGGTATCTCAGAGTATTACATGAGGCAGTTATTAAAATGCAAAACTGTTCTATTAAATAATAGAATAAATTGCCCAGTGTCATTGAATATCATTAAAGGAAAAAGCATCATTATTTAAGGCATTGCTCTCAAGGAGGAATTTTTTTGTCTTTGACATTTAACTCAATAAAATTCTGGCTACCCACAAGTATTTTGTATCGTTTGAATGGCGCTCTCATAAATTCGACATAAGCTCATGCGTAGCTGCATGAGAATATGAGGAACTTTCAGTCACTTATATAAATTTTGGACTTAAGCAAATCATGTGCTTGAAAATATTGTGCAGTTGATGGTAGTCCAGCAAAAGTTGACCCATTATGAAGGAGAGTGCTATAACCATTATATCAGGTAAATTTTGAAAAGTGACCCTACACCAGTAACAATATATCTATAGAAGGTTTGTTTTTTACTTTCATCCAGGTTTTTACTAACCTCCTTTCATAATGGAGGTTGCATTCATTTAATCTCTGTGTATTCACTGAAACCTGAAGTTCAACCGGAGCACATACTCACATCTAAAATATTTGTCTTCAGCTTTACTTTTTATAGGTAATTTCGTAAGCCACAGGTCCCTTGATGGTCAAGCCAAGATAGAAAGAAACCTGTCCTTGACCACGGACACTGGCTGGATGATCAGGAGAAACCTCAATCTTCTCAGATCCTTGTACTGCAAAAACCTTATAATCTTTCACCTCTCCTCTCACACGTAGTAGCTGTGTAATATCACATCCTGGACTATCACATGTAGGCATCAATTTCCGATCTTTAGTAGGAACGTAAATTGGACTTTTATGCCTACATGAATTTTGGACAAATCTCTGTAGTCCATGGCATACACTGAGGAAGAAGAGAGACATGAGGTAACGAGAGCGTAGGAAATATTTGTAAACTCTCTCAAAGGAACGATGCATATATTTAACACATTGAGATATGTCCAGACTGTTGTGTCTGTCTTCTTGTGCACCAGGCCAAAAGAGCAGAAGGACCAAGAGGTAGAACTCTGGACTCCTTAGATCTTTTTGTTCTGTCCAGAGATTATGTAACATTGTCTGAAGTTCATCCAATGGTCTGAGTGCTGTTGATGTGCCATATCTTTGACTTAACAAGACCTGTGCAACAATGTAGTTTTGGATATTCTGGACCTCATTCGGTGAATGCAAATACATTTCTTTCCATTGTTCAGTTATCACTTCCAGGTCAGGGCCTTGAGACTCAGTTTTCAGCAATCCTGCAAATGTGCTGATCTGTTTTTTCTTGAGGATCTGCAGTACTGATCTGTTCTGTTGGGATTGTTTTACAAAATTTCTGTAGCAATCATAAACTTCAGGCTCGAAGTATGCAGGTTCGTCTTTGTGGATGCTTGGCTTTGAGTAAAGAAGATACCATTCAAAAAACTCAAACTTGACCTCAACTTCATCTCTTAGACTTGTAATGAGACTTTTATAATTCTGACACTTGGCTCTTTCGTAAGAATTGAGAAAACAGTGTGGGGTAATTTCCTTTGTAAGTACCTTGGACCATTCGTTGTCAGCTTTTGTAAGACATTCAAAAATGATGTTTGCCACTTGCATGTAGCCAAAGATACCCCGGTTGTTGAAGATGGTAGCTGTGCCTGGCATGCCAGGCATCTCTGGTGCCTCCTCTCTCTCAGCGACTTCTTGTTCATCTTTAAAAGCCTTAGTTGCTTGTTTTCCAAGCTGCAAGATTTTTCTAACACTTGCTACAATCGCACTTGCACGTTTTTTTCAAATAATTTTTTTGCACTTGTCCAAGGGTGTCTCTGATAAAGGAGTTTCTTTCATCCCTCCTAATTGCCATTTCAGCCCAGTGTTTAGCACTTTCATAATCTTCTAGCTCAATGTAACAGAAACGGGCAAGAGCTTGTAGGTAAAATGGATCAGTTTTAAATATCTTCGAGGCCTCATTCAACACTGCAATGCACATGGATTTTCTTTCCATTTGTTTTATATCTAGGATCAGCTTGGAGAATTTATCTTGGGTCCCTTTGGAGGATTTGCCATGTTCTGGCAGACAAGGTTCTCGCTTTGTGAGTAATCTTTTAATCATTTTCTCCAGACACGGAGGCATGACATTTCTGCAAAGTTCTTTCAGTAGCTTCTTCTTCTGAAAGGGTTGAATCCATACTTATATTTCTTTTTGTCTTTGTATTGTCTGTCTGGCGGAGACAGTTTAAAATGATGACCACAGGGATTGTGGTAGTGATATTCGTCACTTTAATTTCATCACAGAGCTTTTCTTCAAGGCTTTCTCGAAATGAAGTATCGTCACTTGAGTACTTGTTATCCAGAAGAAGGAGAACAGTCTTCTGGTTTTCTAAACCACCTGCTCTAAATAAGCGCAGCACTTGCTGTGCTGTTGCCTTTGAGTCTGTTGCAGAATCGAATACTTTGGCACATCTGAACTGTTTTCTCAGGTCCCACAGTACCTGCATGGCCAGGGTGGAGCCTCCACTGCCTGGCTCATGGAACAAGTTAATATGATCTGTGCTACAGCTTGTATTTTTGGTTTTGTTGATCATTGTTCGTAATTCTTGATGGTTATCCCGCTTGACAAAAGGGGAGTTCTCTTTTTCAGCCCAGTAGAAATTCAGCCATTGTGGTGGGGCACCTTTGTAAAACTCCAATTCCATGTTCTTGGCATTTATTGTTTCACCCTCATATTTATTGGCCCACACAACATCAAGGTTTGAGAGACAGTCTCTGTCTTCAGTCTGCAGTGGTATTTGTCCACCATGTTGAGAAGGAACAGTATAGTATGCCATCAGGTCCAAGTGTGTGCCGTTAAAACCTGATTGATTGTAAAACTGTGACTTCCAAATTGCTTTGCTGGAGAAAAAAAAACATGAACAGAAATAATGAGTTGAATTTGGTTGACTGTTTGACAGTTTAGAAACATAACCCAATATGATTCCTTAGTAAACAGTAGCAATTTAAGAACAACACAGTTTGTTAGGAAACACGAATGTGGTTGTGGAGGATTGTGATTAGAAGGCAGTAATCACCATGGAGCCTCATGATTCCTAAAAGTGATATCTAATAGATACACAATACTATAATTTAGAGAAAAGTTTTCATCATGCAGTCGACGGAGCCCATCGTGTGGTGTGAAAAGATAGAAACTGAATTTAAATAAATAATAATAAAGTAAAATGTAACTCACATTAACCTGCTAGCTAGTTATACACACAAAAATGTAAACATGTGACTCAAAACCACAATTTCAGCATTAACAACAAAAAAACAGAACAACAGACACAAGCGAGTTTAGATTTTTCCCCTTTTACATGGCATCTGTAGTTACTTCCTACTGATTAGCGAGTGCAATTAGTTTGTACTGCTAACAAAGCTAATGTAAGCCATGGCACATAGCATACAGCAAACACTTTTTGCTTTCTTTTTTTGAAATGTTATTGTTCTGGTATAGTTTAACCTTTTTTAATTTCTTAAGACAATGCCATCTCAGCTAAAATTAATGAGAGACGGTGCATGCCCATGAGCGACGACAGGAATTGTTTAGTTTTATTGCTTAATTAGCCATGTTTAAATGTATACATTCTAAAGCACAGTTTTTGTTTTAGTAGTTCAATTAAAAATTGAAACCTAATGCACAAACTACAAATTGAGCTTGAATAAATTGAGCCACCACCTTAATAATAAAGATATTTATATAGGGTGCAGTAAAGGAAACGCATGTTTTTCAAACAGCCAATACCCAGCAACGAGGAGGGCAGGTAAGCGCCACTTCTTCTTAACAGGCAGCATAGACGATGCAATTTCAATAGCCAGTGACCATGGCAACTACGGAGTATTGAGTGTTTGTTGTTGAAACGTATTTCAGAAGTGGTTAATCCGTAACTGCTGTTCAGCGCCTTTTCCATATACGCTTCAATGTGAGGCATAACAGAAGCATTCATGATCAGGACAGGTGGACTGAAGGACAACAAAGAACAACAAAGGACTGTGATGAAGAGAAAACCAGCTGACCTTCCCGCGTCTGTGTGTAAGCCTGAAAATGTGGCTAGAGTGAAAGTGGCCGTCGTCAGAAGCCCGAGGTGTTCTGCCTGGCGCCAGGCTTTAACTTTGTAGTTACTGAAATTGCATCAGCTATGATGCCTGTTACCATGGAGCAGAGCTTATCCACCTTCCTTGGCTATTTGAAAAACATTCGTTTCCTCTGCCACACCATATATTTATTTTGTGTACTTTTACAACCCTAATTAGTATTAATTAATTCTTTGACAGGCTCACAACAAAGCACTTCTCAGTATTCATCTAATTAGACTCGCGTTTCAGAATGACTTTTTCACATGTTAAAAGATTTATGCTCATTCACTGGAGGGTAGAACTACAAACGTGCCTATAACAATCTCGGCTCAATCTTGAAGTCTTAAGTCTAACGTAAGTACTTTCAGGGGGAAAGGAAAGTACACCTTCCTTCAGTTCTGTGTTTTTATTTATTATTTCCTGCTTCCACAATCATTAAGAGTGTAATTAGCAGCCAGGTGTTACTCATAAGATGCACAAGAAGACAAATGAGAGGTTATCTGTCCAGGAGTTTAAGCTGGAACAAAAAAGGGGTCATGCAACAGAATAATGATCTCAAGAACACCAGCAAATCTACATCTGAATGTATAAAAAAAAACCTCCTTAAAAAGTCCCAAATATACAATGTAATAACTCTGTAATAACTATTCATATGTATTTTATTTATAAATAATCTGTGATTCAAGATTTCTTATCTGTGTGCTAGGTGCAGGAGTGCTCTTGTTTGAATGTGGTTAGAATGCTCTCAGGTGTCCTTTATATAATTCAGCAAAATACTGCCCACTTTTTCATCAAATGATTTGTATGAGGTTTGTTTATCTCCTCCAGTTGCTAGTTTCATTTACACTGAAATGAAAGCACAGACTTACACCGAGAATTCCCATTGTTTCTGTAGCTTGCATTTACTTTAAAATGAAAATGAAGGATTTTATCTGTAGAGATTGGCATTGCAGTCACCTTGTAGTCCATTCATTTATACTGCACAGTGTCGTTGTACATTTCTATATGTTTCCATTTATATTCGTTTATATATATAAAAGAATACGAATGAAATGACAGAAATTTGATCTATTCAGGGGGATTTCAGGACACATTTCTGTGTCTGATTAAAACATTCCTTTGGTTCTTTTCCATCTTAGCTGCTCTCCTAGGTGCTCAATCTGTCTGTTTATAAAAAAGGAAACATCAAATGAAATTTCCATGAATAAATTTATGTTTTATTTATTTATTTATTTATTTATTTATTTATTTGGGAAGCCTTGACACCTAATAACTTCAGAGTCCTGTATAGCTGCCTTACCACTCCATTCTCCCTTCTTCCATCAGGTGCTTCAGTTATCACTTACTGATGGATGGACATGCTAAAATATGAATGAGTATACTCAACTGTGTGTAGAGTAGTGCCCTGAAAATGGACCGGGCATCCCAACCATGTCAATTAGTCCACCTAGTTCCAAGTGCTACTAGGATTTGCTCCAGACCCACTTTGACCCTGTTAACAGTAAAGATGTTACTGAAGATGAATAAATGAATGAATTAATCAATTTTCATCTAGTCTAGTGAAAGTGTGTGTTTGTGTCTTAAACATCTGGGGGACATCTTGTCTGGTTGTCCAGAACGCTCTCCCAAACTTATTTTGCGCACCAGAAGCTACTTAAAAAAAGAGTTTGCTCTGTCCTGGTTAAGCCAAAATTGACGCATGATTACATTAAGCATCAGTTCCTACATGTCACGTGTCTCTCAGAACAATTGTTCTCTAATCATGTTTCCTCGAATCAGCACCCCTAATTAAGCTCTAGTCTCTGTTTATCTCGTTGTGCTTCTATTGATATCGCATTTTGTTTGTTGGTTTGTCTTCCATAGCCTTACTCATAGTCTATATGTCTTGCTCGTTTGGGTTGTACTCACTGCAAAATGTTGCTGTATTTATAACGTTTACAAAAAAAGGATGCACTTGCATCCATTGCCTCTGAGGCTCCCTGACATAACACTGTGTGCTATAGTGAATAACCTTTTTTTCTTTGTCCATAATGGTATTTTAATTATATTGAACTCTTCTGAAACCAAGCCCAAAAATACGCTTTTAAAATAGTTTGGCCACATGCTAAAGACTACATACGGCATGGCAATGTAGTGTGATAGAGTAAATTAACTTTTTCACTGTAATTAAAAGAACTGTGTAGTATAAACTGTTCAAATTGTCTAATTGAATCTTTAATTAAAAGCTTACATCCACAGTTTTGTGTTTTCTGAGAAATGCAAAGCATGACAAAGTTCTAAAGGCATGAAAAGTTTCACTTTTCTTTAAAATGGCACTCCATTTCTTGTAACTACATCTTTTAGGGTGTAAAGTTGGCACAGGTTACCTGGAAGATATTCTTTGGTCTCGGCAGCAGGGGAATCCAGTTAAACTGGTTTAACTTGACATGGTGCTAAAATGTATATTCTGTAGTATTTTTACCAGTATTTATTTTTATTTTTTAGTAATTTTCATTGTCAGTCTATTGCTATTGCTATTGCATTTAGGTTGCCTTTCTCATAATCTGTAGGTTTCTATTGGTTTGTTCTCACTGTTTGTTGTTATTTTTACAAAAAGGTCTGCACTTGTATCTGTTGTCTTGACATAACATCCATGACAACATTGTGAGGTGTGGTGAAAACTCTGTGTGTGCCACTTAAATACTACCACAAAATCACAGATTTTAGGCTGTGATAAACTAGCAGATGCAAAACAAATTGTTTTTGTGTAGTGAAGGGCCTTTAGAAAGAGACCTCACAAACTGCATATTCATCCATTTGATGCAAATATAAGTTGCTTTCGGCTGCTCCCTGTTCGGGGTCGCCACAGCGGACCAACTGGTCCGCACAACAACTTGGCACAGGTTTTACGCCGGATGCCCTTCCTGACACAACCCTTCCATTTTTCCGGGCTTGGGACCGGCACTGCATCCAGTGGCTGGGAATCGAATCCGGGCCTTCCACATGATAGGCGAGAAACCTACCACTGAGCCACCAATGCCCTCTTGATGCAAATCTAAGTAAATCAGCTTAAATCT
The DNA here is from genome assembly GCA_033459395.1 of Hemibagrus guttatus. Taxonomy (NCBI): domain Eukaryota; kingdom Metazoa; phylum Chordata; class Actinopteri; order Siluriformes; family Bagridae; genus Hemibagrus; species Hemibagrus guttatus. Next base: position 7,485,614 of record JAUCMX010000029.1, on the reverse strand, counting down.
ATTTGCAGGTTTTTTACACATAGAAATCTTCAGTAAATGACAGTGTTTTTTCCTGTAGCCTTATTCTGAGATAAAGCATTGCAAAGTGTAACACATCTACAGTAACCAATATGGTTAAGTAAGCTTACTAATCTTCAAAACTAAACAGGATATCCAACATAAAAAAGGAAGTAATTAACATTTTCAAGCAATTGTCAAACTGCTGAAATAAAGCCAGAAGTTAACACTAAAAAATAGACAAAAAGTCAGCAGACACAAGAACAAAGACTAAAAATCAATTCAGTTAAGTAACAGTAGGATAAAGAATATAATGTGTTCTGTTGGGCATGGTAGCTTAGTGGTTAGCACGTTTGCCTCACACCTGCAGGGTTGGGAGTTCGATTCCTGCCCCCTGCCTTTTTTTTTTGTTTTTACTGACAAATTGAACTCTGTAAACCTCATTAAAACACTGCATGTTAAACTATGGACATTTGTTGTACTCTGAAGTCAAGCAAATTGCTTTAAAAATGAACATGTCTTGAGGGGCACGGTGGCTTAGTGGTTAGCACGTTTGCCTCACACCTCCAGGGTTGGGGTTCGATTCCAGCCTCCACCATGTGTGTGTGGAGTTTGCATGTTCTCCCCGTGCCTTGGGGGTTTCCTCCCCCGGTTCAAAGACATGCATTGTAGGTTGATTGGCATCTCAAAATTTGTCCGTATTGTGTGAGTGTGTGTGCCCTCTGATGGGTTGGCACTCTGTCCAGGGTGTATCCTGCCTTGATGCCCAATGACACCTGAGATAGGCACAGGCTCCCTGTGATCCGAGAGTAGATTGGATAAGCGGTAAGTAATTTAATAGGACATTTATTGAGAAAGTCAGATCTGCATACAGTTCACCACCATATTAGAATATCTTCCTCTATAATGGTATCTTCTGCAATTTCATCTACAGAATGACCGTTTGAAATATATTAAATAGCCTCTTGCCAAAGTATGACACTGGAATAGGGTGTTGTAAATTAACTTACTGATAATTAAAAAAAAACCTCAAGTTTAAACAGCCCCAAATTGTCCACTTGCTTAGTTCAAATTAAATGAATAGAGCCACAGTTTGTTGTGTACTGAGGAATGCTAAGCATGAGTAAGTTCTAAAATTGTAAAACGTCTGCAATGCAATAAAAAGTTTCACTTTTCTTTTAAAGGACACACTGTTTCTTGTAAATCAGTGTTTCAGTGCATCATGTTGGCATAGGATACCTGGAAGATTTTCTTTGCTTTCTGTTCTGGAGTATTTTTTCTTACTATGGCATGAGAAACATGGCAGGGCTATCTGCTCAAGGATGTAGAAGGCCAAAGAAACTAGACCAACTACGTCTTGTCACAGTCAACATCAGAATGCTCACTAGTTGCAGTCACATAGCAGCCGATATCTGAAATGGATAGTAACATTACTGATAAGACTGATCTGTAGTTTATCTTGTCTGTGGCTAACACACACAAACACACACACACACATTTAATAAATAAATACAGAAATAACAAATAAATACAGTGGAAATGAAGAAGAGGAAGAATGTATAACCAACCCCAAAAATACCCTTTTAAAATAGTTTGGCCACATGCTAAAGACTACGTATGGCACGGCAATGTAGTGTGATAGAGTAAATTAACTTTTTCACTGTAATTAAAAGAACTGTGAAGTATAAACTGTTCAAATTGTCTAATTGAATTTTTAATTCAATGACAAAGTTCTAAAGGCATGAAAAGTTTCATTTTCTTTAAAATGGCACTCCATTTCTTGTAACTACATCTTTTAGGGTGTAAAGTTGGCACAGGTTACCTGGAAGATACTTTGGTCTCGGCAGCAGGGGAATCCAGTTAAACTGGTTTAACTTGACATGGTGCTAAAATGTATATTCTGTAGTATTTTTACCAGTATTTATTTTTATTTAGATTTAATAAATAGATACATTCATTCATTCATTGTCTGCCGCTTATCCGATCTATTCTCGGGTCACGGGGAGCCTGTGCCTATCTCAGGCGTCATTGGGTATCAAGGCAGGATACACCCTGGACAGAGTGCCAACCCATCACAGGGCGCACACACACACGCACACACGCACACACACACACACACACAACGGACACTTTAGAGATGCCAATCAACCTACCACACATGTCTTTGGACTGGGGGAGGAAACCAGAGTACCCGGAGGAAACCCCCGAGGCACAGGGAGAACATGCAAACTCCACACACACATATGGCGGAGGCGGGAATCAAACCCCCAATCCTGGAGGTGTGAGGCAAACGTGCTAACCATGTCACCATGCCCCCTAAATAAATACAGAAATAACAAATAAATACAGTGGAAATGAAGAAGAGGAAGAATGTATAAACCCATATAGTTTAAGTATTATTATTATTTGAGCCGTATGTATTGCTCCCCCAAAAACATCCCGAAAAGAGATCTTGATTTCAACTTTCTCTATGTATAAATGCTTGTGTTTTGATATCAGTACTGCAAACCTGCCTGAAAAATAGCTAAATACTATATTTAGCTAAATGAAATGCAAGTATTAATGAAAAAATAAATCTTTCATTAGAAAGGAAGGAAATGTCTGTGTGTGTTTAACATCACCGCCAACATTTTAACCACAGAGAAGATAAGACAGTTCAGAGAGAAGATACAGACAAGAGATTTTATCACACTGAGCAAATTCACACACATCTAAACCCTGGTGCAAACAGAACCCCGATCTGTACTTTAATGTCTATTATATACATTCATTTAATTATGTACATTCATTATTTAATGTATATTTTATTATTTTTCAATATCTTTGGTAAATTATTAATTAATGCTTGAGAAATGTGTAGGTTTAAGTTCCAACTAAAACACCTGTGTAAATCTGCCATGTGCTTTTGATAAATTTAATGATTAAACTATTTAGAAGAGCTGTTATTTTGCATTTTAAAACACCCAGAATAAAGGGAGAAATAATAGTAATTTAGTGGTCATTATTATTATTATTATTATTATTATTATTATTATTATTATTATCATAAACTTTAGTAGCAGTGGATCCAAATTCATTTGCTACCTCATTAATCCTCACTAAATCTGCTAGAAAATCATATTACTGAACATGTTTTTGCAACTTTGTGCAACAATTAAAAAATGTTTTATTGCTATCTTTGTATTTCCTCTCATTTTGTTTCTCCTTTTATGCAGTAAATAATTTTTTTCTCTAACTATATCTGTGTCTTCTTGTGTTCTGGGGATCATTTTCGTTTATTTCTTATGTTATTAAGCTATAATTAATATTCATTTATACAGAAGATGATTTTATCACAAACAGGTTTTGTAAAAAAAACAAAAAACAAAAACATCAATCATATGAGATATGAGCCACTGAGGATTAGGAACCTTGCTGAAATTTGAACCTTACTTATGAGTTATCAGTGCAGGCCCACTGAAACCTTTGGGTTCAAGGTGTAATGATTATATTTAATTTATTTATTTTACAGCAGCATTTCCCAGAAACATTGGACATATAATCCTGTTCTATTACTTTTCTGATTTTAATTTTTACATGGAATGAAGAGCAAATCTATTTTTGTTACAATTTCACATGCTTTTTGTAATTAATAATCAGGAGCAGTTGGTATAAATTTTTTATCAGTGCAAAGCTTCATCTATCAACAATGAAAGATCTAAATATAATAAAAGATGATGTTTCATTTTTGGCATCCACCTCAAATTATTTGGCGGATTTGTGTGGAGTGCTACACCACCACATTTGTCATTTAGTTAATAAACAGAATGATATGAAGAAATGAGACTGGGGCTGATTTATAGACTGTAACACGTTATCACCCGTGATCGAGAATATGAAATAAAATTACAGGAATGAACACAAATGAGGTGGTTTATTTCATTATTATTTATTTCCTTTTTTATTTATCATTTACTTACATTAATCTGGACTAAATGGGGGGCACGGTGGCTTTTATTTAGTAATTATGATTGGGTGGGGGGCACGGTGGCTTGGTGGTTAGCACGTTTGCCTCACACCTCCAGCGTTGGGGGATCGATTCCCGCCTCCGCCGTGTGTGTGGAGTTTGCATGTTCTCCCCGTACCTCGGGGGTTTCCGCCGGGTACTCCGGCTTCCTCCCCCGGCCCAAAGACATGCATTGTAGGTTGATTGGCATCTCTAAATTGCCAGACGTGTGTGAATGAGAGAGTGTAGGTGCCCTGCGAGGGGTTGGCACTCCGTCCAGGGTGTATCTTGCCTTGATGCCCAATGACGCCTGAGATAGGCACAGGCTCCCTGTGACCCAAGATTAGATGGGATAAGTGGCAGACAATGAATGAATTTGGACTAAACTAAAATTATACGTGGACAGAACACAAACTGTCCAATCAAAGAATCACAAATGAAACATGGCAGAATCAAAAGTTACCATAAGTATACAGAGTATAACTTATCTGTTTAGCATATTATTCATGGCACACACATAGATAGATAGATAGATAGATAGATAGATAGATAGATAGATAGATAGATAGATAGATAGATAGATAGATAGATAGATAGATAGATAGATAGATAGATAGATAGATAGATAGATAGATAGATAGATAGATAGATAGATAGATAGATAGATTCTGTAACCAGTTTAATCTCATATATAATTTGTTATTGTGCTAAAGAAACTTTGGTTTGAACAAGTTGATTCTCCTTGTAGATGAGAACACACAGGAGGGGCTCTGATATCAGTCTCATGCTCGCTAGAGACTCCAACATTAAAAGCGTGTCAAAATACAAACTCAAGAAAAATGGAACATATAAAACGATCAGAGTAAACATGGCAACACTTAGTACTAACATTCCGGGATTCCTCTCTGAAGCTTGGTTGGTGTCAGGAAAGGCTTTACAAGTTAATAAACATGTGACTGGACACAGTATTACAGGAAACACACATAAAAACATATGCATTTGATAAATAATCGGGCTTATGATGAACTGAAACCCAACTGATACTAGCCACACAAAGATGCAGAGGATAACAGTGCAAAATGGGGAGAACACAACAGCAAGTGGTGGATATTTTTTAGCAAGAATGCTCTCTAAGGCCAATAGTTGGTGAAGCAGATGCCCACAGAGCCTAGCTCCAAATAATAGTCTGGTCAAAACTATACAAGCTGCATAGTCTAATTTGAAAGAAGAGCTTGCAAGGAATATATTCAGAATCAGCTCCATCAGGTCACTGAGGAGGAGGAAGCTGGAGATGGCTGAGAGTAGATTTCCACTTTTATGATGGTTGTACATAACAGTGAGAGCCCAGATAAGAGCCGGAAGACCTGCACACACACTAGAGATGTTAAAGATGAACAGACGGAAAGATGGATAATAGTTCATGCCATAGAACCATGTTAATTCCCGTGGAATAGGACATCGGAATTCGTGCATGACTTGGTCTCACTTGAGCTTCTTTATGTGCTGTAATAAAGGACGGTACGTGTAAGAAATAAAACATTTTGTTATAGATTAATCAAAACATTAATACTGAGGTGCTGAAGTGGACCAGCATGAAGTGAAGTTGATTATTTTGCAAAACAACATGTCTATAAGTGTTTTATTCCATTTATAACACAGCAATATATGCACATACACAGTTGTGCTCAAAAGTTTGCATACCTTGGGAGAATTTGCAAGATGTGTTTAATTTTTTAAAGAAAACATGCGAGAGAAGGCAAATTAATTTTATTTCTTATAGGACTCAAGTTCATATGTAAGGCATAACGAAATGGCACAGTCATCAAACAAAACATGACCATAAAGAAAATGAGGAAATAATCCCTGTTCAAAAGTTTGCATACCTATAGTTCTTAATATCATGTATTGCCCCCTTTAGCATCAATGATGGCATGCAGTCTTTTGTAATAATTGTGCATGAGGTCCTTAATTCTCTCAGGTGGCATAGCTGCCCATTCTTCTTGGCAAAATGCCTCCAGTTCCTGTAAATGTTTTGGTTGTCTTGTACAAACTGCACGTTTGAGATCTCCCCAAAGTGGCTCAATGATATTGAGGTCAGGAGACTGTGATGGCCACTCCAGAACCTTCACCTTTTTTTGCTGTAGCCACTGGAGGGTCAATTTGGCCTTGTGCTTTGGATCATAGTCATGTTGGAACATCCAAGAGAACCAAAGAACCTCTGTGAAGAACCATCCAAAGAACCTCTGTGTGTCAACCTGTGTGTTTATAATGTGGCCAAACATTCAATTCAATTCAATTCAATTCAATTTTATTTGTATAGCGCTTTTAACAAAGAGCATTGTCTCAAAGCAGCTTTACAGAACATAAGAAACAATAAACAAACAAACAAACAGTCCTAGATGTTAGACAAAATTTTCCCTAGTGAGCGAGCCTGAGGTGACTCAGGCGACTGTGGCAAGGAAAAACTCCCTTAGATGGTATTAGGAAGAAACCTTGAGAGGAACCAGACTCAAAAGGGAACCCATCCTCATCTGGGTGACACACGGAGAGTGTGATATGAACAATGTCCTTTCTGCATTAGTTGTGTGATGCAGATACAGCATGTGATATGTGTAAAATGTACACTTAGGGTTGGCAGTGCTGCTTTGAATGCTCCAGTCCTCAGAAAGCAGAACCCGGCTGGAGCTGGACCATCCCTGGATGCCACCGGAGCTGGCACAATCTCTGTGTGACTCGGGGGTGGGTAGAAGAAGGGAAACAAATGGAAAGGGATTAGCGTAGCTGCTATTCATGATATTAGGAGGCACTAGATGATGATGTGCATCAATCGGATGTATTGGAGTACAAGGTTATGGGATTTATTAGGTGTATGCCTGGCTAAAGAGATATGTAAATTCAAGATTCAAGGATATGTAAATTTTTGATCAGGGTTGTTTGGGTGAATTCAGTTATCATTAGGTTTTAAAAAGAACTATGGGATTAATTAATTAATGACTTCACGTGACCACGATCCTTAAATAAGAAAAAAATCTTTTGCATCATCCATCATATTTTCGAAATAAATGGCAGTGTTTAACAATTTCTTTCAGGGTATGCAAACTTTTGAGCACTATATATATCTATATATATATCTATATATATCTATATATATATATATATATATATTCATTTTACCTCCACATTCACACACCTCACCTCCATATTCACACAAGCACATTCATAATGTTTTCATAATTCTATGTAAAAATGTAACTGAACAAATTAAATGTTACTTTCTAATAGTTGTTTTACAAAATACTCGGGGATTAGAATAACCCACAATGCAATTTCATCAGTATTGTTTGCAACATATTTCTGAAAATAAAAATAAAAAGGACTTTCTATGCAAATATAGATTCTTTTTTAAAAAAAAAAATTGCTGTTATGTGAAATAACTCACAGTTTTGTGCAGATCTCTGATATCCTGGACTGGACTTGAAATTGAAATGAATTCTCAATTTAATGTGATATTCAGTCTAACAGTTTTATCTGAGAGTAAAAGCGTGAGGAAGAGAAAGAAGAGTAGTAGGTGTCATTTATACCACAGCTCTGCCGGATACTTGAATCTGATTTGTCAGAAGGTGTTGATTAACTTCTTTAACAGCAGCTGATGATAATGATAATAATAGTAATGCACTCATTTTAATCTATTATCTTTTCAAAAGAAACTAATTTCACATGGACTTGTGTGGTCAATGCTCCACATAAGTTAAGTTTAAAATGTGTTGTTATGTGTACATGTAGCATGGAAGCTTTTTGGTAACATGACAAGTTGTGTTTTTGTCTTAGTAACTTCAAGAGGGAGAAACAAAAGTAAGCATTTGCATCAGGCCATATTACTTAGATTATTTTGCTAAAACAGCACACCTCCTTGTGTTTAATTTTTTATATAGTTTAAAACATACACACACACACACACACACACACACACACACCCCTCAAATGATCTTTTAGAGAAATATCCAAAACTGAATAAAAATGTGTTGTTTACTATGTACACTGATAGATAGATTTTTTATTTTCTATGTTTGTTAGCCTATATGTGATTTAATAATAAATAAGTCTATCCTTTTAATCAATTTTGATTGGGTTATTTTTTTTTAATTGTAAATACATTTTGCCATTCAATTGTTAGAAATAAGTAAGAAGGCTTAATTTATGAAGTTCAAGTATGCTCCTAACACACTTTGTTAATTGTGGTCTTTGTATTTTATGTCCTCTATTTATTTTTACTTAAATATGTTTACTGTCCTGCAGACAGTGCCTCCCCTCCTGGGACCTCTCAGTGGTCCTGGATGGGCTACTGAAAGTTTCCTTTGAGCCCCTGTAGTCAGCCTCTGAAAAGTTTCTGATCCTGAAAACGGCTCTGCTCTTAGCCTTGGCCTCCTTTAAAGGTGTAGGAGATCAGTTGCCCCTGCCTGCTTAGAATTTGTGCCTGGCATGTCCTAGGCTACCCTGCACCCCAGGGCAGGATACGTCTCTAAGGTGCCCAGAATGTCTGGTCATCTGGTCGTCTAGCACGTCTTCTGTCCTCTGCCCCATAAGTCGGTGGAACAGGAGAGGCTGCACTTGCTTTGATGGTAAGGGCCCTAGGAACTTATGTCTACCGCTGTTTGTCTGTTTTAGGAGCCAGAACAAGGGTAATGAGGTAATGAGGGAGATAACCCAGCCACTGAAGAGGTAACGTTCAGTGCCAGTCCTATGCCCGGATAAAAATGGGATAGTTGCGTCAGAAAGGGCATCCGGCATAAAACCTGTGCCAAATTAAAACATGCAGACCAAATGATCTGCTGTGGCAACCCCAAACAGGGAGCCAACTGGAAATGATCTTTTCCTGAAGAATTGGGGCATTTAAAATTGTACCAGCTTCATCTCACCCAGTGTCAATACAAATGGAGAGAGACACAAAGATTACACTTAATGTGCATGATGTTTACTTTCAGTTACGGACATTTGTTTACTGTCACGCATTCTATAATATTATAACACAAAGCAGTTTTGCAAAATAATGCAGATCTTCGTAGCAATCTCCAATTTCTTAGTGCATAAACATGTGTTCGTACTTTAGAACAGCATGACTGTGGCTCACAGGGGGCACGGTGGCTTAGTGGTTAGCATGTTTGCCTCACACCTCCAGGGTTGGGGGTTTTCCCGCCTCCGCCGTGTGTGTGGAGTTTGCATGTTCTCCCCGTGCTTCGGGGGGGTTTCCGCCAGGTACTCTGGTTTCCTCCCCCAGTCCCAAAGACATGCATGGTAGGTTGATTGGCATCTCTAAATTGTCCGTAGTGTGTGAATGAGAGTGTGTGTGTGCCCTGCCATCTAGGGTGTTTGATGCCCAATGACGCCTGAGATAGGCACAGGCTCCCCGTGACCCGAGAATAGTTCAGATAAGCGGTAGACAATGAATGAATGACTGTGGATCACTGCTGGTATCAATTTGTTCATATCACACTCTCCATGTGTCACCCAGATGAGGATGGGTTCCCTTTTGAGTCTGGTTCCTCTCAAGGTTTCTTCCTAATACCATCTAAGGGAGATTTTCCTTGCCACAGTCGCCTGAGTCACCTCAGGCTCGCTCACTAGGGAAAAATTTGTCTAACATCTAGGACTGTTTGTTTGTATGTTTATTGTTTCTTATGTTCTGTAAAGCTGCTTTGAGACAATGCTCTTTGTTAAAAGCACTATACAAATAAAATTGAATTGATTGAAATTGAATCATTCAGAACAAATGAAGGACAAATAATCAATTCAATGCTGTTTAGGGTTAGATTCTTTTAGTGTTTACAAAGAAGAAAGCCATTATTGTTACATATGCAAGTACAGCAAAGCTCTTTTCTTTGCATATATACCAGCTTGTTAGTTATATGTGAAATTATGTATTTGTGTATGTTGAGAATATGTAAAATTCATGATCACAAAGTCGAAAGTGGTATTCCGGCAGTGCAGCCTTGAAAAACAACAACAACAACAACAACAACAACAACAACAACAACAACAACAACAACAACAATAGACAGATTGTGTGTATTGGTGTGTGGACTGCCCTGTTTCTTAAAGTTTATAGCAATCACTTACTGAAGGCACAGAAAGGACTCTGTATGCTAAAGTCTCTAAAAAAAAAACACACACCACAAAGAAACCTGAAAAAAATAAATAAATAAAAAAAACACGGGAAAAGGAGCAATTTGAGTACTTGACATTTTTTTGCCTTTAATTGGTAATTTTGGTGTTTTGTGTTGACATTTTAGCCCCGCCTGTTCCCGCCTCTGTTCACCTGTCCCTTGTGTTCCTTTGATTATTACCCCTATTTATATTGATTGTCGTGCCTGTGTTTGTGGCTAGTCCTCGTTGTTATTGTGAGTCTTTGTTCTGTGTTTGGTTTTCTTCCCCTGTGTTCCTGTGTATGAGTGTTCCTATTTTGAATAAACCCCTGTTTGATGTCTATCCCTGCACATGGGTCTGCTCTGTCTCGCTTGGTACCACCGGTATGTGACAGATAATTATTAACAAAACCTGTGATCTGCTACAGGAAATATTTAAAGCTTCTAAACATAAAAAACTTTGATAGGATTTTGTTATTTATAGATGACAAAACACTTTAGAAACATTCAGTTAATGAAATGTTGATAGCAGCAATAATTTATTTTATTTTATTTAGACAGAGTGCTCCGATAGAGATGGAAGAATTCTCTCAGAAGCATTCACATTGTCACTCAGGGTGGAGAGGTGGGAGAGAGCATCAGGCTTGCTGTTCTTGGACCCTGCATGGTAAGACAAGACAAAGTTGAATCTTCCAAAGAAGAGGGACGAGCAGGCCTGTGTTGAGCTTCTTGGCAGTCCAGAGGTACTCGAGGTTCTTGTGATCCATCCCTAGCAGAAAAGGTTTTACTGTGCCCTCCAACCAGTGGTGCCACTCCTCCAGGGATAGCTTGACGGCTAGCAGCTCACGTTCTCCAACAGCATAGTTCCCATTGGAGCAGGAGAGACAGTGAGAAAAGAATGCACAGGGCTGAAGTCTATTGTCCTTAGGGTCCGTCTGAGATAAGACAGCCCCAATACAGGAGTTGGATGGGTCTGCACCATGAACTGTCTAGAGGGGTCTGGCAGGGTAAGGATGGGAGCACAAGTCAAGAGCTGCTTGAGGTGCATGAAGGCTTGCTCGGCTTCAGGGGTCAAGGAGAATGCCCACTGGGAGGAGGTGAGCTGGTGCAGGGGTGCCACGACGGAGCTGAAACCTCGGATAAACCGTCGATAAAAATTAGCGAACCCCGGGAACTGCTAAAGTTGTCTACATGTCCTGGGGTGTGGCCAGTCCCTGGCTGCTTTCACCTTGTGGGGATCCATCTGTATGCTCCCCACCGTAAGGATAAGTCCCAGGAAGGTGGTTCTGGTCACATGAAATTCACATTTCTCTGTTTTCACGTATAACCGATTCTGAAAGAGATGACGAAGCACTGCATGGACATGAAGAAAGTGTTCTTCTAGAGTACGGGAGAAGATGAGTATTTTGTCCAGATATAAAAAGGCAAACTGCTTGAGCATATCCCAGAGGAGGTCATTAACAAGTTCCCGGAAAACCAGGCCTCCTAAAATGGCAGACAACCGACAACTATCTTGGTTCTTAAACTTACAAACTTTGTTCAGTTTTAAATTGTTTTATTTACATTATTTCTATATTTAATAATTAAATATCATGTGAATGTGTGCTTTAGTGACTGAAATAAATATAGAATGTGTTTTTTTTATCTGTGGCTTTGTATGTAGTGAAGTATGTTTGATCTATAATTTTTGTTATATTTGAATACTTATATATGAACACTTATTGCTTACACTCTACATTGTTGCTTTTTGGTGTCAGGGCTGGCATGCTGGACCTGATCATGTGGACTAGATGGATTTTCAATTGCTTTGCTTCATTACTTCATGAAAGAAGTTTTTAGCTGCAGCAGAGCTGATAAGGGCTGGGAAATATTGAGGCTGTGTGAACTAGAAAAGTGTACATTGATATGATCGGTGTTATTTTCTCAGCATCTCTAGAGTGTTAAGAAGAAGGACAAATTTGTGATTGAGGCTTGGGTTGGTTTGCATGGGTTTACTGAAATGAAAACCTTTTGTACTGAAAAGAACATTTATTATATGTTAATATTTGGTAAGATGTTGAGGTTCTCTTTGGGAGTGACAAGGTTGGACAGGATTAGGAACGAGTACATCAGAGGGACAGCTCATGTTGGACGTTTGGGGGACAAAGTTAGGGAGGCCAGATTAAGATGGTTTGGACATGATTAAGATGATTAAGATGATTCGCTGTGGCAACCCCTGAAGGGAAAAGCCAAAAGAAGAATATCTTGTAATGAAAACCTTTTGTCAAAAAATAATCAGACAACAAATTAATACACTTTGATGAACAATTCAGTCAATAAACAGTAACAAATGTATCACAAGGGACCCAGAAATGGCAGGATATAACCAAAATAATGATCCTAATCTAAAACATAGAATGTTTTAGGAAAACACACATTATCCGCCACCATGCCCCCCCTTTTTTAAAGTGAATATTGTACAAGAACTGAATTTGTTTCTTGTACACTTTTCACACACACACACACACACACACACACACACACACACACACACACACAGTATATAGCCTCCATATCACAACTCTGTGTGGCTAAACATCCATATTCGGACCACGTAATTGTCTAGATCGCAACTGTCATACTGTTGCCATGGTTTAGCCATGGTTTCTGCTTCTCCATTCAGTGGCTTCCTTACACTATAAATAAAAAAATTCTGCACTTGCCTCTGTCCCTATTGCACTTATCATGACCGTGAATAGACAAAGACAAATAGAGTGTTTTTCTATGCTGTATTAAGATTTCCCTTTACTAGAACTTACAGCTCATGAAAATAATTTTATTTAAAATAAAATCTTACTTCTCTGTATGCTACTGTAAAAAAAAAAAAAACTTTCTGGCAAATGAATTGTGTAGAATAAACAGAAAAAGGAAACAGTATAGCACTTTAAGTTTAATTTAAGCAAAATAAAATGGAAAACCTTCTATATAGATTAAATTACATTTAATGTATTTATAGATTTTTCTTTTTCATATCAAATTCAACTATGTAACATACATGGTTCATGGTGCTTATATTTCCAAGACTGCATGTGATTAAAATAAAAAAAATTAATGAGAAAATTATAAATTCCAAAAATAACCAATAGGGAAGCAAAAAATATAATGCTTCATGTGCAGGATGTGTAGATTCAGTCAGATTTCTTGCTCCTCCATAATTTTGCAGAACACACTGAATATTTAGCTGCATGCAACCTTGACCTTCTGAAGATACACACAACGTGTAGAAGTTCTGACTTCAAAAACACATTCACACACATGTCCATCCATACAAAAACACCTTAGCTAAAGAAATTACAAAGAAATTAATTCAACAGACTACAGAAGTAACTTACAGGTAAAGAGAAAAAGGAAAAAGTAATAGCATTTTGAATAAATTGTGCCTATTGAAGAGATTAGCAAGAATGTGGTTCTAACATCATTAGAAACATTTTAACCACAGATAAATCAGCCAGAGCCACACTGAGCACACATGCGTGCAAACTTGTGTGAATATAATCTTTTGTGTACATTCTGCGAAACTTAGGATCAGTTTAAATGTCAGGTACATTTTGTATGGATCTACTGTGTATTGTTAACTGAAATGAATACTTGAATATTTTGCTCCATCTGCACTAATGCAATAATATTAACACTAATATTAATATTAATATTATTATTAATAATAATAATAGTAGTAGTAGTACTTAATTAGGGTTAGTAGAAGTAGTATACTTGGCCTCCAAACTCACTGAATAATAAGCAAGTCAAGTAAATCAAATTATAATCAAAATATAATAATTATATTCAAACTGGAATAACGCCAGCATCACAAAACACAACCTGCTGTTTTGCCGCTAATTCAAAGCTGCTAATTTAATGCATGCGATCTGCGTGTGAGATCTGTGTGTGCACTGAAACCAAGCTCCCTGCAGATGAGTACACACAGGAGAGGATCAGAGATTAATCTCATACTTGTTAAACAGTCCAACATAAAAAGGTCAGTAAGAAAACTCAAGAAAAATGGTATGTATATAATGATCAGTGTAAACATGGCAACAGTTAGAACCAGCACACCAGACTTCCTGTCTGTGGCCTGGCTGATGTCATGTGGTACTTTCCAAGTTAATAAGTATGTGACTACACACACTATTAAAGGCAACATGCTTACAAATATTGTTATGGAATACGTGATTCGTGTATGTATGAAATGACATCCAGAAGCTAGAAGAAAAATGATGCAGAAGATGATGGAGCAGAGAGGAGTGAAAACATCAGCAATTAATGGATATCTTTGGCAAATACTTTCTAATGCCACTATCTGGTGAAGCAATTGCCCATACAGCCTGGCCGAAATCAAAAGCTCAAAAATGGTTTCACATGGATTAAAGTCCTTTTCGAAAATGTATTTTACAAGGAGTGGGTTCAGAATCAGTTCCAGCAGGTCACTGAGGAGGAGGAAGACGGCGAAGACTGAGGTTCGACGTCCGCTCTTATAATGGCGGTACAGTACACTGAGAGCCCAAATAACAGCTGGAAAACCTGCACACACACCGGCGATGAGGAAGATGGACAGGCGGATGATTTTGGTGTTCTGGTAAACCATGTATGAATTCCAGTTCTCTAAGCAGTACATGATGTGGAACACTGTATGTAATTAAAAAAGGACAATGTGCTAAGCCAAACATCTGAAAATCAGCAGAAAATTTACTTAAAATGTAATTTTTCAATTAAAAACATTAGAAGACGATTTCATATAACACTATACTGGCACACAAACAATACTGACTGAGATTCATTCCAGAATAAAAAAATTAAATTAGCAACTGAAATATTTCTAATAATGTAAACTGGTAAAGTGAATTTAACTTACAGGTGTGTGGAGAACTCCGTGGTGCAGGAATATTTAAAGTTGACTTTATAATTCAAACAAGGAGAAATACTGAATGCACTGCCTGTAGCTTTATGAGAATGGGAGGAGAAAACAGTGACAAACAGCTTGTGCTGTTAAACCACTCATAGGTTGAGATACAGAGTGTGTGAGTGTCTCTGTGTCCACATGGTTGTCTGAGTACTTCCAAAAACATTCCATAGACAATTATTGTTTTGGAGTAATAAGTACTATTAAAGAATTTATTGTGCTTAAATTTTACTTAGCTTCCAACATAAAGTAGTACTAATCATAGGTTAAGTGTGTACAGAATACAGCTTGTTCTGTGGTTGCCTTCTCTGAGGTTTATGTAAAAGAAGCAGGGCCACCACTATATGGCACTGTACTATTTTGGTACAGTGATGTATTTCAAAATCTGGCTGATCAGCAGAACTGCAAAAAAACTGCAAGATTTAGGAATAATAATACTGTCAGTATTAAAGTAATAAAGGTCCAAAGTCTAGTGTGTTGAGATGAATTTCTGCTCAGTGGTCAAATGGCTATTTAAGATTGAACCGAAATCTCTCTGACCATTCTTCTTTAACAACTCTCTTCAATGAAGCATTTTCAGCCAAAGCTGCTCCTCACTGAATGGTACTCTGAACTCTACATGCTGTTGTGCATGAAGGTCCCAGTTGACCAGTATTTTCAGAAATACACTGCTTAAAAAAATTAAAGGAACACTTTGAAAACACATCAGATCTCAATGGTGAAAATATCATGCTGGATATCTATACTGATATGGACTGGTTAATGTGTTAGGAACGAAAGGATTCCACATTGTTTGATGGAAATGAAAATTATCAACCTACAGAGGGCTGATTTCAAAGACACCCTGAAAATCAAAGTGAAAAAATTATGCAGCAGGCTAGTCCATTTTGCTGAAATTTCATTGCAGCAACTCAAAATGGTACTCAAAAAGTTTGTATGGCCCACATATGCTTGTATACATGCCTGACAATGTTGGGGCATGCTCCTAATGAGACGATGGATGGTGTCCTGGGGTATTTCCTCCCAGATCTGGACCAGGGCATCAGTCAGCTCCTGGACAGTTTGAGGTGCAACCTGGTAGCGCCGGATAGATCGAAACATAATGTCTCAGAGGTGTTCTATTGGATTTAGGTCAGGCGAGCGTGGGGGAAATTCAATGGTATCAATTCCTTCATGCTCCAGTAACTGCCTGCATACTCTCGACACATGAGGCCGGGCATTGTCGTACACCAGGAGGAACCCAGGACCCACTGCACCAGGGTAGGGTGTGACAATGGGTCCAAGGATTTCGTCCCAATACCTAATGGCAGTCAGAGTGCCATTGTCTAGCCTGTAGAGGTCTGTGCATCCCTCCATGGATATGCCTCCCCAGACCATCACTGACCCACCACCAAACCGGGCATGCTGAATGATGTTACAGGCAGCATTATGTTCTCCACAGCTTCTGCAGACCCTTTCATGTCTGTTACATGTGCTCAGGGTGAACCTGCTCTCATCTGTGAAAAGCACAGGGCAACAGTGGCGGATCTGCCAATTCTGGTGTTCAGTGGCAAATGCCAATCGAGCTCCACGGTGCCTGGCAGTGAGACCAGGGCCCACTAAAGGACGTTGGGCCCTCAGGACACCCTCATGAAGTCTGTTTCTGATTGTTTGGTCAGAGACATTCACACCAGTGGCCTGCTGGAGGTCACTTTGTAGGGCTCTGGCAGTGCTCATCCTGTTCCTCCTTGCACAAAGGAGCATATACCGGTCCTGCTGATGGGTTAAGGACCTTCTATGACCTTGTCCAGCTCTCCTAGAGTAACTGCCTGTCTCCTCTACTCCATGCTCTTGAGACTGTGCTGGGAGACACAGCAAACCTTCTGGCAATGGCACTTATTGATGTGCCATCCTGGAGGAGTTGAACTGCCTGTGCAACCTCTGTAGGGTCCAGGTTTCGCCTCATGCTACCAGTAGTGACAATGACCCTAGCCAAATGCAAAACTAGTGAAAAACAGTCAGAAAAGATGAGCAGAGAAAAAAATGTCAGTGGCCTCCACCTGTAAAACCATTCCTGTTTTGGGGGTGGTCTCTTTGTTGCCCATCTAGTGCACCTGTTGTTAATTTCATTAAACACCAAAGCAGCTGAAACTGATTAACAACCCCCTCTGCTACTTAACTGACCAGATCAATATCCCAGGAGTTTAACTGACTTGATGCTATACTCTGATTAAAAAGTGTTCCTTTGATTTTTTTTTTAGCAGTATATTTAGTCATCTAGTCACTGACTAATCACCTACTCTCATGTGAACTGAACTTTAACTGAAGGTCTTGCATGTGTATAATTTTAGGCATTGTGCTGTTACCACATGATTGGCTGATAAAAAGTTAAACTCTTGTTTCTAATAAAATAGGTAAGAGCTACCCTTTTTCACAAATACAATTCAAAGTTACTCCTATAAGTGTTTCGGGGGAAAAAAAACATTCAAGTGAACACAAAAGAGCAAATATTAAGACTTATTTATTTCTATTTGTATTTAAAAAGGGGGTGGGGTTATCTAATGATACAAGACTACCAATTTTATTACTTCTTGAATAGTTATTGCTTGCACATACTACATTTTAACCTGTTGGTGTCAGGGCTGCCATGCCGGACCTGATCATGCGGACTAGGTGGATTTTTTTATTGATTTCATTCATTAGTTGTTCAGTCAAGAAGATTTCAGCTGCAGCAGAGCTGATAAGGGCTGGGAAATATTGCAGCTGTGTGAACTAGAAAAGTGAATATTGATATGACTGTGTTATTTTCTCATTTGAGTTTGAGGCTTGGGTTGGTTCACATGGGTTTACTGAAATACAAACCTTTTAAGTACATTTAATATGTGTTAATATTTTGTAATGAACTCCTTTGTAAAAAAAAAAAATTGTTAGTTACAACAATTAGAAAAATAATCAGACAAATAAATTGTTTTTAAAGGTAGTAAATGAATCAATTTTGCTGAATGATTCAGTCAATAAATACTAACAAATGTATCACAACAGACCCAGAAAATGGCAGGATGTAACAAAAATAATGATAATAATCTAAAACATAGAACGTTTTGGGAAAACACACATTATCCCACTAATTTAATAGAATTAATTAATGATAAACTAATTAAGAAAATTGACCAAAATATACTGTCAAGGGAGCAAGCAAAACCCGGAAAGACAGAAAGATGGAGAACAGTTTCAGAGCTGCAGAATAAAATTTCAGAATGCTTTCACAGAGCCTGGTTACAAACAACAGAATTCAGAAATGATTTCACATGGATTAAAGTACTTTTTGAAAAGGTACATTACAAGGAGTGGGTTCAGAATCAGTTCCAGCAGGTCACTCTAGAGAAGATAGACGATGAAAATTGAGGTTCGACTTCCGCTCTTGTAATGGTGATACAGTACACCGAGAGCCCAAATAAGAGCTGGAAAATCTGCACACACACCAGCGATAAGGAAGATGGACAGGCGGGTGGTATGCAGACAACTATGTAGGAATGTCAGCAACAGCTGGACCTGTCCATATTGTGGGCAACCTGGACACTGCTGTGCTACCTGCCCTAACAAGACTCCTCTGGTTAGACTGTCCTGTAACCCTCACAGTCTCTATCTGCCAGTAAGTCTGACCCATGCTGACAACCAGCCCACTGGTGATGGCTATGTCACATAATTTCATTCTTGGGACATATCAGCTCAGAAGTGGTCACTATGGACCAAGCCAAAGTCACAACAGTGATAGAATAGTCTAAGTCCATGACTATTAAGGACCTGTAGAGGTTTCTGGGGTTCACAAATTTCTACAGATGATTGACAGACTATAGCACGGTGGCTGCCCTTCTCACCTCACTCTTAATGGGGTAAACCAAAGAAGCTCAGCTGGAGAGATGCTGCACCAAGGGATTTCGAGAATTTAAAGACAAGATTTACAACAGCTCCCATTCTCAAACACCCTGACCCTATTATCCCATTTATGTTGGAGGTAGACACATCGAACTGCGGGTTTGGGGCTGTCTTATCGCAACATCGTGGCACACCAGCTAAGCTATACCTGTGAGCCTATTTTTCCTGCAGAAGTTAACTGCGATATGGGGAACAAAGAACTGTTATCGATCAAGGCAGCTCTGGAAGAACGGAGACACTGGCTTGAGGGGGCGAGGTGCCCATTCCAAGTAATAACGGACCATAGGAACCTTGAGAACATCAAGGAGGCTGAAAGGTTAAACCACCACCAGGCTAGATGGGCTATCTTCTTCACCAGGTTCAATTTTACTGTCACATATTGACTCCAAAGCTGATGCCCTGTCCAGGAGACACGACCCAGTTAACTGGGTCATAAGCTCAGAATCTATACTTCCGCCATCACTGATCATCGCCCCATCTGCTGGGACTTGATGGAGGAAATCCAGAAGGGGTTACAAGCAGAAGCAGCTCCACCAAAGGGTCCCCCTTCAAAGCAATATGTGCCTCAACTTCTGCATACCAGAAACATACAGTGGGCCCACAACACTCTTAGTTCAGGAAACCCAGGAATAAGACACACCACCCTATCATTTCAAAATGCATTTTAGTGGCCCACACTGATTTCAGACATAAGAGACTATGTCCAAGCATGCCAGGTGTGTGCCCAATCGAGAACACCATGCCAGCTTAATGCAGGCCTACTTGAACCCCTGCCAGTTCCTCAATGTCCCCACAATGGGTTTACTGAAATACAAACCTTTTAAGTACATTTAGAATGTGTTAATATTTTGTAATGAAAACCTTTGTGAAAAATTGTTAGATAGAACAATTAGAAAAATAATTAGACAAAAAACTTTTTATAAAGGTAGTAAATTAATGCATTTTGCTGAATGAGTCAGTAAACAGTAACAAATTTATCACAAGGGACCCAGAAGTGACAGAATGTAACCAAAATAATGATCATAATCAAAAACATAGAATGTTTTAGGAAAGCATAGTTTCATAGTTCATAGTTTAGTTTCAGAGCTGCATTATAAAATTTCACAATGATTTCACAGAGCCACACTGAGCAAAGTCAACTGTTTGCAAACTGGTGTGAATCTTTTTGGTACATTGGCTTCCGTTTCTAATTTAATGCATGTGGTCTGGGTGTGAGATATGTGTGTGCGTTGGCATCGAGCTCCCTGCAGACGAGCACACAGAGGAAAGGATCAGAGATTAATCTCAAACTTGTCAAACAATCCAACATAAAAGGAAGGTCAAGAAAAATAGTCAAGAAAAATGGTATGTATATAATGATCAGTGTAAACATGGCAACAGTTAGAACCAGCACACCAGACCTCCTGCCTGTGGCCTGGTCAATATCATGAGGTACTTTGCAAGTTAATAAGCATGTGACTAGCAGCACAGTTAAAGGCAACATGCATACAAATATTGTTATGGCATACGTGATCCGTGTATGTATGAAATGACATCCAGAAGCTAGAAGAAAAATGATGCAGAAGATGGTAGAGCAGAGAGGAGTGAAAACATCAGCAATTAATGGATATCTTTGGCAAATACTTTCTAATGCCACTATCTGGTGAAGCAATTGCCCATACAGCCTGGCTATAAACAAAAGTTCAGAAATGGTTTCACATGGATTAAAGTCCTTTTCAAAAATGTATTTTACAAGGAGTGTGTTCAGAATCAGTTCCAGCAGGTCACTGAGGAGGAGGAAGACGGCGAAGACTGAGGTTCGACATCCACTCATATAATGGCGGTACAGTACACTGAGAGCCCAAATAACAGCTGGAAAACCTGCACACACACCGGCGATGAGGAAGATGGACAGGCGGATGATTTTGGTGTTCTGGTAAACCATGTATGAATTCCAGTTCTTTAAGCAGTACATGATGTGGAACACTGTATGTAATTAAAAAAGGACAATGTGCTAAGCCAAACATCTGAAAATCAGCAGAAAATTTACTTAAAATGTAATTTTTCAATTAAAAACATTAGAAGACGATTTCATATAACACTATACTGGCACACAAACAATACTGACTGAGATTCATTCCAGAATAAAAAAATTAAATTAGCAACTGAAATATTTCTAATAATGTAAACTGGTAAAGTGAATTTAACTTACAGGTGTGTGGAGAACTCCGTGGTGCAGGAATATTTAAAGTTGACTTTATAATTCAAACAAGGAGAAATACTGAATGCACTGCCTGTAGCTTTATGAGAATGGGAGGAGAAAACAGTGACAAACAGCTTGTGCTGTTAAACCACTCATAGGTTGAGATACAGAGTGTGTGAGTGTCTCTGTGTCCACATGGTTGTCTGAGTACTTCCAAAAACATTCCATAGACAATTATTGTTTTGGAGTAATAAGTACTATTAAAGAATTTATTGTGCTTAAATTTTACTTAGCTTCCAACATAAAGTAGTACTAATCATAGGTTAAGTGTGTACAGAATACAGCTTGTTCTGTGGTTGCCTTCTCTGAGGTTTATGTAAAAGAAGCAGGGCCACCACTATATGGCACTGTACTATTTTGGTACAGTGATGTATTTCAAAATCTGGCTGATCAGCAGAACTGCAAAAAAACTGCAAGATTTAGGAATAATAATACTGTCAGTATTAAAGTAATAAAGGTCCAAAGTCTAGTGTGTTGAGATGAATTTCTGCTCAGTGGTCAAATGGCTATTTAAGATTGAACCGAAATCTCTCTGACCATTCTTCTTTAACAACTCTCTTCAATGAAGCATTTTCAGCCAAAGCTGCTCCTCACTGAATAGTACTCTGAACTCTACATGCTGTTGTGCATGAAGGTCCCAGTTGACCAGTATTTTCAGAAATACACTGCTTAAAAAAATTAAAGGAACACTTTGAAAACACATCAGATCTCAATGGTGAAAATATCATGCTGGATATCTATACTGATATGGACTGGTTAATGTGTTAGGAACGAAAGGATTCCACATTGTTTGATGGAAATGAAAATTATCAACCTACAGAGGGCTGATTTCAAAGACACCCTGAAAATCAAAGTGAAAAAATTATGCAGCAGGCTAGTCCATTTTGCTGAAATTTCATTGCAGCAACTCAAAATGGTACTCAAAATGTTTTTATGGCCCACACGTGCTTGTATACATGCCTGACAATGTTGGGGCATGCTCCTAATGAGATGATGGATGGTGTCCTGGGGTATTTCCTCCCAGATCTGGACCAGGGCATCACTCAGCTCCTGGACAGTTTGAGGTGCAACCTGGTAGCGCCAGATAGATCGAAACATAATGTCCCAGAGGTGTTCTATTGGATTTAGGTCAGGCGAGCGTGGGGGAAATTCAATGGTATCAATTCCTTCATGCTCCAGTAACTGCCTGCATACTCTCGTCACATGAGGCCGGGCATTGTCCTACACCAGGAGGAACCCAGGACCCACTGCACCAGGGTAGGGTCTGACAATGGGTCCATGGATTTCATCCCAATAACTAATGGCAGTCAGGGTGCCATTGTCTAGCCTGTAGAGGTCTGTGCATCCCTCCATGGATATGCCTCCCCAGACCATCACTGACCCACCACCAAACCGGGCATGCTGAATGATGTTACAGGCAGCATTATGTTCTCCACAGCTTCTGCAGACCCTTTCATTTCTGTTACATGTGCTCAGGTGAACCTGCTCTCATCTGTGAAAAGCACAGAGCAACAGTGGCAGATCTGCCAATTCTGGTGTTCAGTGGCAAATGCCAATTGAGCTCCATGGTGCCTGGCAGTGAGACCAGGGCCCACTAGAGGACGTTGGGCCCTCAGGACACCCTCATGAAGTCTGTTTCTGATTGTTTGGTCAGAGACATTCACACTAGTGGCCTGCTGGAGGTCACTTTGTAGGGCTCTGGCAGTGCTCATCCTGTTCCTCTTTGCACAAAGGAGCATATACCGGTCCTGCTGATGGGTTAAGGACCTTCTATGACCTTGTCCAGCTCTCCTAGAGTAACTGCCTGTCTCCTCTACTCCATGCTCTTGAGACTGTGCTGGGAGACACAGCAAACCTTCTGGCAATGGCACTTATTGATGTGCCATCCTGGAGGAGTTGAAATGCCTGTGCAACCTCTGTAGGGTCCAGGTATCGCCTCAAGCTACCAGTAGTGACAATGACCCTAGCCAAATGCAAAACTAGTGAAAAACAGTCAGAAAAGATGAGCAGAGAAAAAAATGTCAGTGGCCTCCACCTGTAAAACCATTCCTGTTTTGGGGGTGGTCTCTTTGTTGCCCATCTAGTAGACCTGTTGTTAATTTCATTAAACACCAAAGCAGCTGAAACTGATTAACAACCCCCTCTGCTACTTAACTGACCAGATCAATATCCCAGGAGTTTAACTGACTTGATGCTATACTCTGATTAAAAAGTGTTCCTTTGATTAATGATAAACTCTCATTCATTGTCTACCACTTATCCGAACTATACTCAGGCGTCATTGGGCATCAAGGCAGGATATACCCTGGATGGAGTGCCAACACATCGCAGGGCACACACATGCTCATTCACTCACACACTATGGACAATTTAGAGATGCCAATCAACCTACCACACATGTCTTTGGACTGGGGGAGGTAACCGGAGTACCCGGAGGAAACCCCTGAGGCACGGGGAGAACATGCAAACTCCACACACACGGCGGAGGCGGGAATCAAACCCCCAACCCTGGAGGTGTGAGGCAAACGTGCTAACCACTAAGCCACCGTGCCCCCTAATGATAAACTAATTAAGAAAATTGACCAAAATATACTGTCAAGGGAGCAAGCAAAACCCAGAAAGACAGAAAGATGGAGAACAGTTTCAGAGCTGCAGAATAAAATTTCAGAATGCTTTCACAGAGCCTGGTTACAAACAACAGAATTCAGAAATGATTTCACATGGATTAAAGTACTTTTTGAAAAGGTACGTTACAAGGAGTGGGTTCAGAATTAGTTCCAGCAGGTCACTGTAGAGGAGATAGACGATGAAAACTGAGGTTCGACTTCCGCTCTTGTAATGGTGATACAGTACACGGAGAGCCCAAATAAGAGCTGGAAAATCTGCACACACACCAGCGATAAGGAAGATGGACAGGCGGGTGGTATGCGGACAACTATGGAAGCCCCATCATAGTACAGAAACTGCACTAGTTAAGATCACAAATGACTTGTTTTTAGCTTCGGACCAAGGCTGCATCTCAATATTAGTCTTACTTGATCTTAGTGCTGCATTCAACACTATAGATCATAACATTCTCGTAGACCGCTTACAAAATCACATAGGTATTCAGGGACAGGCATTAAATGGTTTAGATCCTATCTGTCTGATCGATACCATTTTGTAGATTTAAATGGAGAACTGTCCAGTGTAATGCCAGTGAAATATGGGGTCCAACAAGGATCAGTTTTAGGACCTCTGCTTTTCTCAATATACGTGCTTCACTTAGGCAACATCATTAGAAGGCATGGGATTAGTTTCCATTGTTACGCTGACGATACACAGTTATATATCTCATCAAAACCAGATGAAATATCTAAACTGTCTAGATTAACAGTGTGTTAAAGATATTAAAGATTGGATGACTGATAATTTTCTATTACTAAATCCTGCTAAGACAGAGATATTACTGATTGGTCTAAAAACCAGTACACAGAAGCTCTCGCAATTCAACTTGTACTTAGAAGGATGTTCTATTACTACTAGCTCTACAGTGAAAGACCTGCATAATATTAGACAGCAATTTGTTCTTTGAAAAACATATTTCCGATATTACAAAAATAGCCTTCTTCCACCTCAGAAATATCGCCAAGCTTAGGAACATTTTATCTGTATCTGATGCAGAAAAGCTAGTTCATGCATTCATGACCTCCAGACTGGACTATTGTAATGCATTACTAGGTGGTTGTCCTGCATCTTCAATAAACAAGCTACAGTTAGTCCAGAATGCAGCTGCCAGAGTCCTTACCAGGTCAAGAAAGTATGATCATATAACCCCAATATTATCATCCCTGCACTGGCTACCTGTTAAGTTTAGAATTGATTATAAACTAGCACAAACTTACATACAAGACTCTAAATGGTTCAGCTTCCACATATCTAGCCAGTCTTCTAACACATTACAATCCATCACGCTCCTTAAGATCTCGAAACTCTGGACTTCTGGTAGTTCCCAGAATACCAAAGTCTACAAAAGGGGGGTAGAGCTTTTTCGTATTTAACTCCTAAACTTTGGAATAGTCCTTTCCCGACTGTCACGCCCCGCCCGAGATCTGGCCACGAGAGGGAGCCCTCACCCGACTTTTGAGGCGCTTCCGTGTTGCCGCACGGGCATAAATACGGAGAGCACTTCCAGGGTCTTTTGCAAAGTATCGTCACCTGTTGACCTACCAAGCGTTTGCCTCGCGCTATTTTCTGGATTACCCTTTTGTGGCTATTGGGGGCATTGGTGGCTCAGTGGTAGGTTTCTCGCCTATCATGCTGAAGGCCCGGGTTCGATTCCCAGCCTAATGCCTTTAACCCCAGCCACTGGATGCAGTGCCCGGTCCCAAGCCCGGAAAAATGGGAGGGTTGCGTCAGGAAGGGCATCCAGGGGTAAAACATTTGCCAAGTTGATGTGCAGACCAGTTGGTCCACTGTGGCAACCCCGAACCCGGGAGCAGCCGAAAGCATTAACTAACCTTTTGTGGATATTACTTGGACTGTTTCTCGTTTTTCATCTTTGGCCTCGTTTTCTGATATTCCCGATTTCTGTGTACTGACTCTGGACTGTTTTTTGAGCTCCCCTTTTTGTTTATTATTCTGCCTGTTGTTTGCTTTCCCGGTTACGAACTTTCTGCCTGCACCCCCACTACGATTCTCTCCTCACCCCCTTCTCCAACCCTGCGCATGGATCCAGGGTGCTACCCGCCTCCGGCAGGGCAACCGCTAAAGAATACTTCGCCACCTACGGATCCAGCGGAGCTACGAGAGATTATCATGCGGCAAGGAGTGCTGATCCGCTCTTACCAAGATCAGGTGGAGGCGCTTCAGAGCCAACTCCGCAGCACGAGCACCGCCACACCCCCACCCTCACGGGATCTGCCAGCAGCACACGGTGAGTCACCCAGACTAGCTATGCCCGAAAAGTATGATGGTTCTGCTGATTGCTGTTGCGGCTTTTTGAGGCAGTGTGAGGTCTTTTTCACGCATCAACCGGGGGTTTATCACGACGAAGTGACTCGATGTGCGTTTTTATTGTCGTGGCTGATGGGAAAAGCCTTGGACTGGGCCTCTGCAGTGTGAGACGCGGACCCTCAGATTCATACGTCGTTCGCTTACTTTGCGAGAATGATTCGGGAGGTATTTGAGTATCCCGCGGGGGGTAAGGACATTTCACTCCAGCTGATGGAGTTACGCCAGGGATCTGATTCGGCCGCAGATAACGCCATCAAGTTCCGCACCCTGGTGGCACAGTCCGGGTGGAACGAAGCGGCACTATGGGCAGTGTTCCGCGAAGGATTGAACCCCGGGCTCCGGCCCGAATTGGCTTGTCGAGAGGATGCTACCTCGCTGACTCAGTTCGTAGCCACAGCCATATGCCTGGACAACCTTCTGTGTCAGCATCAGGCGGGGGCATGCCCACCAGTCTCGGCTCGCCCTCGTGTGCGCCCGGACTACCCTAGGCCTCGGGAGGAGGTCCCCGAACCCATGCAGCTAGGGAGATCTCGGTTGACGGAACGGGAGCTCCAGCGACGGGCCCAGATGAGGCTGTGCTACTACTGTGGGGCCTCGGGACACCTGATTCACCGGTGCCCTGAGAGGCCCTCGTCAGCTCAGGTGGGTGAGAACTCTTTGTTCTTTAGCCTTACGGTACCAATGTCGCTGTGCTTCTCTGATCGATGTGTTCCTGTCTCAGCCCTGATATACTCCAGAGCCGCCTTTAACCTGATCGACGGGGCCTTGGTGGAGGAGCTCGGGATCTCTACCATCCCCTGTATACCTGGGCTGAGAGGAAAACCCAGGAGATTGGCCTGGATGGACCAGACCCAGGCAGCCTTCCTGCAACCCAAGGATTGCTTCACCACGACCCCCATTCTGCATTACCCTGACCCTGACCTCCCCTTCGTAAGTGGAGGTAGATGCTTCTAGCAGTGGTATTGGGGCCATGCTTTCCCAGCGACATGGCATACCAGGAAAACTTCACCCATGTGCTTTCAATTCCCGGAAGCTGACGGCAGCAGAGGCTAACTACGACGTAGGGAACCGGGAGCTGCTGTCTATCAAGGCGGCACTGGAAGAGTGGCGGCACTGGCTGGAGGGGGCGCGTCATCCGTCCCTGGTCCTCACGGACCATCGTAACCTGGAGTACCTCCCGGCACTAAACAGCTGAATCCTTGTCAGGCCAGGTGGGCGCTGTTCTTCACCCATTTCCAGTTCTTGGTGACCTATCGGCCCAGGTCTAAAAACAGCAAGGCAGATGATTTATCCAGGCAGTTCGAGGCCCAAAGTGAGCCCGCTCAACCCGATCTCACCCTGCCTGCTGCCGCCATTCTAGCGCCGGGCCGGTGGAGCCTCATGGAGGAGATTCGGCGAGCCCACGCCAACAAGCCGCCCCCAGCTAACTGCCCTGCAACCAAGGTCTTCGTGCCGCTTCAGTTCCGCCAGCAGGTGTTGCAATGGGTGCATGAGGCCCCCAGCTCCGGCCACCCAGGGATCCGCCAGTCGACACAACTCACTCGACGCAGGTTCTGGTGGCTCAGTCTCGGGTCAGCCGCCAGCTTCCGAAGGGGTTGCTGGAGCCTCTACCGACTCCCCGACGCCCCTGGTCCCACCTGTCTGTGGATTTTCTTACCGACTTACCTGACTCGGGAGGATTTACTACGGTGATGGTCGTGGTGGACTGGTTCTCGAAGAGGTGTAAGTTAATCCCTCTTAAGGGGTCACCCACAGCCATGCAGACTGCAGAGGCCATGTTCCAGCATGTGTTCCGGAACTTCGGCCTGCCCGAGGACATTGTGTCAGACCGGGGGCCTCAGTTTACCTCCTGAGTGTGGGGGTCATTATGTGAACAGTTGGGCATCAGCATCAGTTTGAGCTCCGGTTATCATCCCCAGTCCAATGGTCAGGCTGAGCGGCTGAATCGGGAGATCGGGAGGTTCCTCAGATCCTACTGCAGCAGGGAGCAGCAATGCTGGAGTGAGTTTCTTCCCTGGGCGGAGTACGCGCAGAACTCCCTTATTCATTCCTCCACTGGTCTGACGCCTTTCCAGTGCGTGCTGGGGTACCAGCCTCCCCTGTTCCCCTGGTCTGGAGAGCCCTCCGCTGTACCGGCCATGGAGGAGTGGTCTCGTCTGAGTCAGCAAGCTCAGCCCCAAGTTTGTGGGTCCATTTGAGATTGTACGTCAGGTCAATCTGGTGTCTTACCGGCTCCAGCTCCCGGCATCGTACCGCATCTGCCCCACCTTTCCCAGTGTCTCTTCTCAAGCCGGCGCACCCCCCAGGCATTGGGAATACGGACTGCGTTGAGCCGCCCCCTCCCCTGGACATTGAGGGGTCCCCGGCCTATCAGGTGCATGCACTTCTGGACTCCAGGCGGGTGAGGTTGCGGATCCAGTATCTGGTGGACTGGGAGGGGTACGGGCCCGAGGAGCGCTCTTGGGTGGACACGGCCGATATCCTGGACCCGTTGCTGTCCGAAGACTTCCACCATGATCACCTGAACAAACCCGCTCCACGGCCGAGGGGGCAATCTCGGTGCAGAACACCGGGAGGTGTTCCTAGGGAGGGGGCTCTGTCACGCCCCGCCCGAGATCTGGCCACAAGAGGGAGCCCTCGCACGACTTTTGAGGCGCTTCTGTGTTGCCGCACGGGCATAAATACGGAGCACACTTCCGGCTCTGTGCGAAGTATCATCACCTGTTGACCTACCAAGCGTTTGCCTCATGCTATTTTCTGGATTACCTTTTGTGGATATTACTTGGACTGATTCTTATTTTTCGGCTTTGGCCTCGTCTCTGATATTCCCGATTTCTGTGTACTGACTCTGGACTGTTTTTTGACCTCCCCTTTGTCTCTGCCCTTTGGATTATTCTGCCTGTTGTTTGCTTTGCTACACTGACAGTGTTTGGGGCTCAGACACAGTCTCCCAGTTCAAACGTAGACTAAAGACATATATCTTTAGCCAGGCATACACCTAATAAATCCCATAGCTTTGTATTCCAATACATCTGATTAAATGCACATCATCATCTAATGCCTGCTAATATTATGAATAGCAGCTACGCTAATTCCTTTCCATTTGTTTCCCTTCTTCTACCCACCCCCGAGACACACAGAGATTGTGCCAGCTCCTGTGGCATCCAGAGATGGACCAGCTCCAGCTGGGTTCTGCTTTCTGAGGACTGGAGTATTCAAAGCAGCACTGCCAACCCTATGTGGACATTTTACACATAACATTCTACACATGCTGTATCTGCATCACATAACTAATGCAGAAAGGACATTGTTCATATCACACTCTCCGGTGTCACCCAGATGAGGATGGGTTCCCTTTTGAGTCTGGTTCCTCTCAAGGTTTCTTCCTAATACCATCTAAAGGAGTTTTTCCTTGCCACAGGCGCCTCAGTCACCTCAGGCTTGCTCACTAGGGAAAATTTTGTCTAACATCTAGGACTGTTTGTTTGTATGTTTATTGTTTCTTATGTTTTGTAAAGCTGCTTTGAGACAATGCTCTTTGTTAAAAGTGCTATACAAATAAAATTGAATTGAATAGAATGTCAGCGACAGCTGGACCTGTCCATATTGTGGGCAACCTGGACACTGCTGTGCTACCTGCCCTAAAAAAACTCCTCTGGTTAGACTGTCCTGTAACCCTCACAGCCTCTATCTGCCAGTAAGTCTGACCCATGCTGACAACCAGCCCACTGGTGATGGCTACGTCACATAATTTCATTCTTGGGACATATCATCAGCTCAGAAGTGGTCACTATGGACCAAGCCAAAGTCACAACAGTGATAGAATAGTCTAAGTCCATGACTATTAAGGACCTGCAGAGGTTTCTGGGGTTCACAAATTTCTACAGATGATTGACAGACTATAGCACGGTGGCTGCCCTTCTCACCTCACTCTTAATGGGGTAAACCAAAGAAGCTCAGCTGGAGAGATGCTGCACCAAGGGATTTCGAGAATTTAAAGACAAGATTTACAACAGCTCCCATTCTCAAACATCCTGACCCTATTATCCCATTTATGTTGGAGGTAGACACATCGAACTGCGGGTTTGGGGCTGTCTTATCGCAACATCGTGGCACACCAGCTAAGCTATACCTGTGAGCCTATTTTTCCTGCAGAAGTTAACTGCGATATGGGGAACAAAGAACTGTTATCGATCAAGGCAGCTCTGGAAGAACGGAGACACTGGCTTGAGGGGGCGAGGTGCCCATTCCAAGTAATAACGGACCATAAGAACCTTGAGAACATCAAGGAGGCTGAAAGGTTAAACCACCACCAGGCTAGATGGGCTATCTTCTTCACCAGGTTCAATTTTACTGTCACATATTGACTCCAAAGCTGATGCCCTGTCCAGGAGACACGACCCAGTTAACTGGGTCATAAGCTCAGAATCTATACTTCCGCCATCACTGATCATCGCCCCATCTGCTGGGACTTGATGGAGGAAATCCAGAAGGGGTTACAAGCAGAAGCAGCTCCACCAAAGGGTCCCCCTTCAAAGCAATATGTGCCTCAACTTCTGCATACCAGAAACATACAGTGGGCCCACAACACTCTTAGTTCAGGAAACCCAGGAATAAGACACACCACCCTATCATTTCAAAATGCATTTTAGTGGCCCACACTGATTTCAGACATAAGAGACTATGTCCAAGCATGCCAGGTGTGTGCCCAATCGAGAACACCATGCCAGCTTAATGCAGGCCTACTTGAACCCCTGCCAGTTCCTCAATGCCCCCTCAATGGGTTTACTGAAATACAAACCTTTTAAGTACATTTAGAATGTGTTAATATTTTGTAATGAAAACCTTTGTCAAAAATTGTTAGATAGAACAATTAGAAAAATAATTAGACAAAAAACTTTTTATAAAGGTAGTAAATTAATGCATTTTGCTGAATGAGTCAGTAAACAGTAACAAATTTATCACAAGGGACCCAGAAGTGACAGAATGTAACCAAAATAATGATCATAATCAAAAACATAGAATGTTTTAGGAAAGCATAGTTTCATAGTTCATAGTTTAGTTTCAGAGCTGCATTATAAAATTTCACAATGATTTCACAGAGCCACACTGAGCAAAGTCAACTGTTTGCAAACTAGTGTGAATCTTTTTGGTACATTGGCTTCCGTTTCTAATTTAATGCATGTGGTCTGGGTGTGAGGTCTGTGCGTGCGTTGGCATCGAGCTCCCTGCAGACGAGCACACAGAGGAAAGGATCAGAGATTAATCTCAAACTTGTCAAACAATCCAACATAAAAGGAAGGTCAAGAAAAATAGTCAAGAAAAATGGTATGTATATAATGATCAGTGTAAACATGGCAACAGTTAGAACCAGCACACCAGACCTCCTGCCTGTGGGCTGGTCAATATCATGAGGTACTTTGCAAGTTAATAAGCATGTGACTAGCAGCACAGTTAAAGGCAACATGCATACAAATATTGTTATGGCATACGTGATCCGTGTATGTATGAAATGACATCCAGAAGCTAGAAGAAAAATGATGCAGAAGATGGTAGAGCAGAGAGGAGTGAAAACATCAGCAATTAATGGATATCTTTGGCAAATACTTTCTAATGCCACTATCTGGTGAAGCAATTGCCCATACAGCCTGGCTATAAACAAAAGTTCAGAAATGGTTTCACATGGATTAAAGTCCTTTTCGAAAATGTATTTTACAAGGAGGGGTGTTCAGAATCAGTTCCAGCAGGTCACTGAGGAGGAGTTGGGTGACGAAGATTGAGGTTGACATCCGCTCTTATAATGACGGTACAGTACACTGAGAGCCCAAATAACAGCTGGAAAACCTGCACACACACCGGCGATGAGGAAGATGGACAGGAGGATGATTTTGGTGTTCTGGTAAACCATGTATGAATTCCAGTTCCCTAAGCAGACATGATGTGGAACACTGTATGTAATTAAAAAAGGACAAAAGCATTGATGAATGTTTAATTAATAGCAAACTGTAATCATTAAAAAAATAGAAAAAAAGTTAAGTACTTGTTAAAATGTTCATGTTAAAATTCTGACAGTTTTCCAATAGGTGCATGCTCCATTAAGTTCTAACTCCTTGTGTTCACTATTCATTGTCTACCGCTTATCCGATCTATTCTCGGGTCACGGGGAGCCTGTGCCAATCTCAGGCATCATTGGGCATCAAGGCAGGATACACCCTGGACGGAGTGCCAACCCATCGCAGGGCCCCACACACTCTCATTCACTCACACACTACGGACAATTTAGAGATGCCAATCAACCTACAATGCATGTCTTTGGACTGGGGGAGGAAACCGGAGTACCCAGAGGAAACCCCCGAGGCACGGGGAGAACATGCAAACTCCACACACACGGCGGAGGCGGGAATCGAACCCCCAACCCTGGAGGTGTGAGGTGTGAACGTGCTAACCACTAACCACACCGTGCCCCCTGTGTACGGAAAGCGCTGCCTGGAGCTTTATGAGAACAGGAGGAGAAAACAGTGACAAAGAGGTTGGGCCGTAAAACCACACATGGGTCAAGTGTGCGTCTCTGTGCCTACATTGCTGCCCATATACCTCCCAAACACATGCCAGAAACTGGACAGACGATTCTAAACTGCCTCTTAGTGTGATCGTGCATGCATGGTGTCCTGGGATGGAGTGATCATAGGTCAAGTGTGTACAGAACACAGCTTGTTCTGTGGCTGCCTTCACTGCAGTGTATTTAAAAGAAGCAGGGCCACCACCAGTGAACACTGAAGAAGTTGCTTTCGGCTGCTCCCTGTTCGGGGTCGCCACAGCGGACCAACTGGTCCACACAACAACTCGGCACAAGTTTTACGCCAGATGCCCTTCCTGACGCAACCCTCCCATTTTTCTGGGCTTGGGACCGGCGCTGCATCCAGGGGCTGGGGTTTGGGAATTGGCTGGGAATCAAACCCGGGCCTTCCGCCTGGTAGGCGCGAAACCTACCACTGAGCCACCAATGCCCCACCACCAGTGAACACTGCACAGTGGAAAAAATGAACCATTCTGGTATAAATGACGTGTTTCAAAATCTAGCTGATCAGCATGTAACTAAGAAGAGACCGCAAGATTGAGGAACAACAATATTGCCGGTATTAAAGTGTGTAGTGCATTGAAACCCATCTGACAACTCTTCTTTAAACACTCCAGCCAAAGCTGCTCCTCCAAAGCTGGAATTCTGTGTAAACTCTACATACCATTGTGCATGAAAGTCCCAGTTGACCAGTACATCTCCAGAAATATTTAAACCTAGCATCTAGTCACTGACATCACCTACTCTCATGTGAGCTGAACTTTAACTGAAGCTCTTACATGTGCGTAATTTTAGGCATTGTGCTGCTGCCACATGATTGCCTGATAAACAGGTAAACTCTTGTTTCTAATAAAAAAGCCAGGACCTACCCCTTCTCACAGATACAATTCAAAAATTTCTCTTACACTTGCTTCCAAGAAAAAAAAAAAGAAAAAAAAAACAAACACAAAAAGAACAAATTTTAAGACTTTTATTTTTATTTTATTAAAAAAAGGGGAAAAAGATTTATCTAATACAAGACTACCAATTCAGAAATGAAGAACATGGTAATAAAAGAAAGTGTTCACATCACGTCTGTAAATTGGTCGTCTGTGTCCACCTCTTTGTCCTCCCTCTTCCAATTCAGGAATCAAAATGAATCTACACAACCTTATAAATCAAGCCGTTCCTTAAGAATGATGCATGAGGAAACGAGATGAAAGGACAACATGACAGAAATGGAAATAGTATTCTAATGAAGCACATGGAAAGGGGGCAAGGAAAAAAAAAAGGGGGCGGGAAGACGAAAAACAAAAACACAATTGCTCTATGGGTAACAAAAAAATCTGAGGAAATTTACAAGAAAACCTCTTATGATCTCGAACTCACACAAACACACACAATGCCAAACAGGAATAAAAAGGTAAGAAATATGCCTGGAGTCTTTCTGCTCTCTGCATCATTTCTTCAACACTCACTATCCAACACGACTAAAGGGCAGAAACCTTTATTTACAGCGTGCGAGACAGAGAGACAGCAAGAGAGTGAGACAGAGAGGGAAGGGTTAAAGAAACCATTTGGCAGTGTGGGTGTGGGTGTGTGTTCAAAGTAGTTCTAATGCCGCCGTTTCTTTTTGCTGCTGGTAGGTGCTGCTGAGGACCGACCCTTTCTTTTCCTGTTTGAAGTATCATCATCCTCATAGTGACTTTCTTTGTCAGCTAGAGAGAGGGAGAACACAAAAAAAAACAAAATGGTGAGAGGCAGCAACTTTAGTGCTCTACTGAAAATGTAAAAAAGACTGAAAGTAAAAGCATTCACCTTTTCTGGCCTCTTCCTCCAGTTCATCCCAGTCTTTGCCACTTTCTTCTTCACTGCCCAACGATGCACTGTACTCTGGGAATCAGAAAAAACATGTTTCTACATGTGAAAAACATGTATGCATTCTCATACATTAATGCACAGTGGTTTTCTTTGTTAAAATATTGAGAGTTTGGCATAATTCAAAAAAAAAAAAAAAAAAAAGTTTACTGAAAAGCATTTTAAACATGAACACTACAACCAC
The DNA here is from genome assembly GCA_033459395.1 of Hemibagrus guttatus. Lineage (NCBI taxonomy): Eukaryota > Metazoa > Chordata > Actinopteri > Siluriformes > Bagridae > Hemibagrus > Hemibagrus guttatus. Next base: position 7,450,786 of record JAUCMX010000029.1, on the reverse strand, counting down.
ATCTTGTTATTTCCACTTAAAAAAGGAAAGGAGTTTCTTAGCATTTCAAATGTCCATCTGGTCTGGTTAATTTAAATAATTCCTTAAAGGCACTTTAAACGGAACATTTACCAGAGTCTTCCGTCTCAGAAGAGTAATCTTCATCACTGTCTTCCTCCTCTTCCTCCTCCTCATCGGCTGAAGGGTTGAATGTCTCGTCTTCCATCTCTGACTCAGAGTCGTCCTCTCCACCACTTCCCTACAAGCACATCTTAGTAATTACTAATATTCCTATAGCGTATTCAATATCGTTACTCACATCACCACACTGCTCTTAACACAGTCTTTATTTTAAGACCAAACCATCCAAAAGCTGACAATTTTTTTTGGAAATTTGCCACTAAAGATGACATATATAGATAAAACTACTGTTTTGTAAAATTGTTCTCTGAAGCCCAGAAGAACTGTCCACACAGCAGAGACCAGACACCATTTGTCTCAAGTCATAGTGGAGCTGTGAACAAAATATTTGAACCCTGGTACTGTGTGATTGCTCACAAAAACTAGACTTTAAAAATTATTTCATTAGTAACTTCTCACTTATAAAAATTAGCAGAAGCTGCACTTTGTCAGATTTGGTTTTGTTCTGTGTACATGAACAGCTAACTGATATTTAGACTCATGCATCATGGTCATGAACTTCACAAAATATCAATAAATTAAGACTCATTACTACTGTTCTATATCTATACACACCTTGCTTCTGGGCTTATTTATATTGTGTATATCTTTTTTTTCCCCTCTAATCCATAACTTGCCTCACTCTCAGGGTCAAGGAAGGACCAGCCACCCTGTTCAAAAAAGCCCTCAGGGTCATCAACGATGGTCTTCATGATCTTGGTCCAGTTCAGTGATTGAACTCCTTCTGTGTACTTGATGTCACATGAGCTGAAGAGAAGGTAAAGTGTTAATCATTGAACTATATCTCAAAATAAATGAATCTTTATATCCTTTTTCCAAGGTGAGATTATTCACAGATGCCAAATGTAAGACATTTTAGTATGTTCATGCATACATCACTGCAATAGTTTCTTTGGACAGTACAGCACAGCATAAGCATTTATCTGTCCTCTAGTCAGGTACAACAGTTCCTGTAAGGGGGGGGCGGTGGCTGTAAACATTTTAATCTTGTGGTGTGCACAATCTATAGCTCCACATACATCAATGTTTGGCAGATACTGGAGGTTTGGCAAAGAATTGTAACCCAGTTCATCATGAATAGATAGTCACAGCCTGTTTAGCAATGGACAAACAAGGCAATGTGAGATCACAGATGTGTTATGGCACCATCTGGTGGAAAGCACCAATATAAAAGATTGTGCACAAAAAGTAAAAACAAATAAAAACAAAAATACAATCACTTTTTCAATCAGCATTAAGTGGAAAAGTGAACCTACTTGAGCCACTCTTTAATTGGGTCAAGAGAGTTGACAGGCACTGCGTTGATCATTGTTACTTTCTTGTTGTAGTCTTTGTAGACAATGACAATGTCGAAGTTCTTAAGATGAAACTGCACACGCTCAAAATGAACAAGTTCCACTTCGTCCAGCGTCACTACAAAAGGAGGCTACAGAGAGACACGATGAAAGACTTGATTAGTGGCTTGCAGAAGAAAGCCAGCCCTACAGTACATTTTTTATTAGCCCTTTGAGATAATCAGACTGGCCATCAGATTTAACCCACAGTTCCCATTTCACTTACGCACCTGACTGACAAATCAGACAAGTAACAATGTGGTTAAACCTTCCTCAGACTAATGAAATCACCACTAACAACATACCATCAGCATCCAAAAGCTTGAGTCTTGTTTCATTACTACCATTTGAAAATTTTTCCAACTAGATAATAAATGCAGCATGTTTTACACATTAAACCATGTCTGCATAAGCATATAAAAATATGCATACTGCATGAACAGAGGTGGCTTAGTGTCCTGATAGGGGACACCACACTCTACTATACTGTACAGTTCTGTTATACAACAATCAGGCATAACATTATGACCACCTGCCTAATATTGTGTTGGTTCCACTTTTGCTGCCAAAACAGCCCTGACATGTCGAGGCATGGACTCCATTAGATCCCTGAAAGTGTGCTGTGGTATCTGGCACCAAGATGTTAGCAGCAGATCCTTTAAGTCCTGAAGGTTGCGAGGTGGGGTTTCCATGGGCCGCACCTCACAACTTACAGGATTTAAAGGATACTTTTGATAGATACTGACCACTGCAGACCGGGAACAACCCACAAGAGCTGCAGTTTTGGAGATGCTCTGATCCAGTCATCTAGCCATCGAATCATGGCCACAGTATGTAATCTGCTGCCCACCCTGGTGAAAGGCGTGACCACTCAGTAAAATGCTTTTGTTGTGCACACTCACCCACTCCGTCACATTGCAGAGTGCGCTGGATGTAGGTTGCAGGAGACAAGTGCTTCTGTAGGGGGCGCCCTGGAACCTGCACAAAGAAACCCGAATGAAACCGGTTTGATACGAATCAACTTCATGAACAGAAAACATTTTCCGCAGGATAATGGCTTATAGTCCCTCACCCAAGATCTCGGAAGGGGACCTCAAACTCAAGCTCCTCCTTGGTAAGTGTCTCGACTTTCTCAATGAAGTTCTTAAATGCCGACTTAAGTTTGTGTCTCATTTCACGCTCCATCTGCTCGGCGTACAGGTCGTCTCGGTCGTGCATGTGCTGATGCTTTCCCAGGTCTGTGGTAATCTCTCCTACCTCTGTGTAAAACTGTACATCTGTGTGGCGCTTTTTCCCAAACATGATGGCATTCTGATGATATAGAGGACATGTTAGAAAATCTGGAAACATTGCCATGACACATTTAACCCATTATTGCTACTCTAAGAAACTACAGACTGCCTAAAACCAGATTCCACTCCACAGTACACATCTGAAAGAGCTCATTCCCAAAAAGGCTTACATATCATATAGAAATAAGTTTAACTCAATTCAGTTTATCTGTAGGGTATTTTTACATTGGCTTAAAGCAGCCTTCCCAAACATTTAACCCAAATTAATTATTAGTATAGAAGCAGCAAGACATCAAGGACCATGATTACCCTTCAGTATCGCCCGACCATTTGGGTGAGAACACCTGTAACAATACCAAGCCAAGGTGTACGTGACCGTGATTACCATTAAGGACATCCGGGTAGATGATAGTATCACCCAGCCATTTGGGGGATACTCAGTAATTTACATTTAAAGTAAAACTCATTTCAATTACACACGGAAAACACTGTATAAAATGTTTGAGCAGGATTGGTCCCGGGTTCTTTTTGACTCCGATGAACCCAAAGTACTTTATGGATTTTGTCACTGCGACGTTGCAATAAACTTCTTCATTAAGATCTTCGACGCTCTTCGTTTTATTTTTCGTACACTACCTTTTGGAAGACAGTGTGCTCTTAAAACCACAATGCATATAAGATACATTTTATATTAAATTGCAGTTATGTTCATTCAGGATTTAGGCTGTTCCATAAAATGTGCAGAAACTTTATAGTGCTAACTGTGAACAAGTGATTATTCACTTGGGAAATTTATCTATGATCCACTAAAGTATGCAATGTAAGAATTTAATACATATACTGTGCTGCCCTCGGTATGTGTGTTCTGATATACTTTAACAGCCAGATAAACTCTCCCACGATGCTACTAAAGGCGTACGCTGCACGTACAGAAAACTAGCGATCATGTCGACAGTAAACCATGCGCTCTCATGTCCTTTTTTAACATCCGCTCCGGTGGTCGCGACTAGCGGAACAACTCATGAAACTCTGGAAGTGACGTGACCGCAACATAACGATTTAATAACAGAACTAATTATTTTACCAGCAAACTATACAAAGTTAATTACATAGTTTATTTTTAGTAAATCTGTTCATTACTGTAAACATTTTGCTTATTCGTAACCGAACACTCCTCACCTGACATGGATACACGTCACTTAAAACTATACGCTATATTTACTCAACATCAGGAGGCAGAAGAAGCACGATTTCAGTAACTGGCCTAAGAAATAGTGTTGATCCGCCTGGTTTAACAACCTTTACCTACCGCACTTTTCCATCTTTCCTAGGGAAGGTCTTTGTCATGAGGCCATTCATTTCTCAGTGCTTGGCTGTTTTTCAAAAGAACAGTCCCCGGTTTAATGTTTGGATGAATGGATTGCCATTTCTTGTGTGGCTGAAACATTAAGAGGAACTGCTTGTGCCATCTGTCCCAGAAAGTGTAGAACTTGCCTTGGATGTAGAACTTGCCTTCTGCCTGCTGATTCTTTGGCTCCAGTGCATGTTCTCAATATATAAGGAGCACTTGCCCTTTGATTATTGAACACGTCGAAGAACTATGAGCGAACTAGTTACTTTGTTCATCTAGGATCGCATACAGCTTCACAGCCTTTTCTCTGTGGCCAACTGGATATACTTTTACTAGGCATATTTTAGAGCAGGATCAGTCACCTGGTCCAGGGTGAAGAGCGGTGTTTTGTCTTTTACTTTTGCGTTCTGCACACTGGACTTTCGCTGAGCAATTCCTTAGGAAATGAGATGAGGCACAGCATTTGAAACACACATTGTACTCTTTTAGCAATTCTTTGCGCTGTTTGATGGGTTTTTCTCTGAAAGCACAACATTTACGCAGAGGGTGCTGTTTTTTGTGGATTGGGCACAGCTTATCACAGCCCATTGATTTTGTTGGGGGCTCACCTGTATAAAGTGTCGTGCTGTGCGACACTTCCGTTTTATGGACAGAGACTTCTTGCTGCCTGTTTGGCTTACAGGCAGTCTTCTTGGTCCTCAGAGCCATGTCTTTTAGTAAAGCAGTTGAAGCTGAGATCGTTTCTAATGCCTCTTGGGTTATGAAGTAAGCAAAAGGAGGGTATGGAACCTGCTTCTGTTGCTTGTACGATGCACCTTCTGCTGCCCACTTCTTGTAGGCGAAAGGGGAGCTTCTGTACTATTGGGTTAACACCTCTGGCTGTATCGAAGAATAAGAAGCCTGGTAAGTCTCCTTCAGCTTTAGCTGACTGCATTTCCATCAGTAGGAAACTCAATTTTGTGAGCTTAGTATATTTCTTGTGTTATTCTTGGAAAGGTATCAATACGTTTGAACAGGGCATCCTCCATCATTTCAGTTGAGCCATACATGAATTCAAACCTGTCCCATGCCATTGCTCCAACCTTTCCTCTGGGTGGTTGATGTGAATTTTCCTTTATCTGTTCAACATGTTCTGCAGATTCTTTGCCGAGCCACTTTAGCAGAAGAGCCATCTCTTCACTAGAAATCAAGTTTAAGCTACTGATTGCAGTCTGAAAAGAGCGTTTCCATGCTCTGTAGTTCTGAGGTTTGTCATTGAACCGGGGTAAGCCTGTAGCTACAAGTTCACGACAAGCAAGATATCTGACAGTCATTTACCTGCAGGTTGCTGCTGCTGGGGTAAGTAGTTGAGGGGTGGGTTGACAGTAGGGTGGCCACCATTGTGCTGAAATCTGCTATGGTGCATTGAAGAAAGATGGTTGGCTCTAGAACTGGTGTGTGGCAGATGAATATTTTCGCTCCCATGGATGCGAGGCTGCTGTGAGACACTGAGGTGTAGCTGTATTGCTTTGGTCTGGATAGAAAGGCTTGGTCTCTGGTTCAAGTTGTGGAGGTGATATGCTATAGCTGGAGTTTGGCTCTATGGTTACCAGGACGCCATCATCAATTAACTGCAATTCTGTCTTTTGTTCAATAGACTAGCCAATAGCATACTGTTTAGTGCAGTGTGTAGTCTCCATAAGAGTAAAGTTCAACTCACTGTGCCTGTCACTGTTAGCTTCAGCAATAGCAGCTGCTGCCTCTTGTTTATACTTGAGAATTTCTATAGATGCTTCCAAATTAGCTTTTTCCAGCTTCAGATTACTTTCCTTTCTAGGAAAGACTTGCCTTTGCTGCTTTAGCTTTCGCCCTAGCATTTGCTGCAGCAGACCCAGTCGATGAAGCACAATCGCGATGAGCCTGAAGCATGAAAGTGTCTTCCATGAACCTGGTTCTGCCATGAAGCTGGTCGCGTGTGACGACATCGTAATGATCTGCCAATTTGCAATGCGTTGTCTTGCCTGCCACTGAGCTGTGGTTTCACTGTGCTGCCCTCGGTATATGTGTTCTGATCGGTTTGCACATGGCACCACTGGTCTGGGCACGAAGATTTTCGGATACGCAACACCCGGTTGTTAACATGCACATAAAATCGTCGGGTTTCATTACAGATATAACCCAGGACCACTTTGCTGTCAGAATAGTAGGTAATGGCATCAAGCTGACGGTCTATTTCTGCTGCAGTTTCCTACTTGAAAGTCACGGATGCTGCTGGAGACAACCATTTGTGATGGGAAAAGCTAAGTTGGCACCCCACCCTGAGCACACAGTGCCAAGACTTGAACTCTGTGCAGCTGTGCAGATAGTAGACTTAGTTGCAGCAGAAATAGACCTTCAGCCTGATGCCATTACCTACTATTCTGACAGCAAAGTGGTCCTGGGTTATATCTGTAATGAAACCCGACGCTTTTATGTGCATGTTAACAACCGGGTGTTGCGTATCCGAAAATCTTCGTGCCCAGACCAGTGGTGCCATGTGCAAACGGATCAGAACACACATACCGAGGACAGCACATGTACTTACATTTTGTCCTTGCAAATCTAGCCAGAAAATCAGTGAAGAACCACAGACAGTAACTGCTCTGAACATTTTTTTTTCTACTTTTCTAAATAAACAACTATTTTAATGATTGGGCCCCAAACAAACAAACAAAAAAAAAAGTATACACAGGATGGTGTACCTTGAGGTGAAAATGCAAAACAATGATCATTTCTCCATCACATGGCTGGAATACGGCATGCTTGATGTTTTTGTACAGGATGTCCACTTTATCACCACGCACTGATGTGAAACGGAAACCTGTGAACAGACAGGCATGTTAAAATGTGACCCACAACAGAGGACATTATGTGCAGATTTCTTTTAACAGAAGATGCCCATCCTTTCCGGAAGCTCCTGTAATTCAGCAAAAACATGTACAGGAGCCCGCTAATGGCTTTGGCGTGTTAGCCGCAATTTCGCATTTTCACTGTTAAATTGGGCAAGTCAACTGAAATTTCTGTTCACTCGGTGTACGTAATATTGACAGATATGACTCCATTTATTCTCTAAACCGTTTTGTTTTGTATTTATAGGCTGGCTTCTGGCCAACATATATTTGGTATGTTATTCTGTTTATCTTCTATCCTGCATTCATGCATTTAACAGCAGAAACCGCTGTTAAAAAAAAATAACACAAAACACTCCCTCTCACCATTGGTGTGTGCCTCCAATGAGCCCTGCATCCTCTTCTGGGCAATATTGGGCCGAATGTAAAGGTCTTTGAGCTTAGGGTTACTGCGGTTCAAGTTGATGACCAACGAATCCTGCTTGACGATGCCTTCTTTCTCCTTCTCCTCAGCCTCACGTGTCTTGTAGCGTTTCTGCACCTCTTTGATTATACGGAAGGCATTTTGTAGATTGGTGGAGGGAACCATTGTGTCGCCAGGAGATTTCAGGTTTGATGCACGGTACGTACTGAGAGAAAGCAAAACAAAAATCGCAATCACGAAATTTGCCAATCATCATGATAAAAAAAATGTTCTACTTGGGCATAATGGGAAAACAGGTTCTTAATTTCCAATCCAGTTCTCACTACTACATATTTTTCTAACCAAGACAGCATGAAATGGAAAATTTTGCCTTTAATGGCCCTGGGCACACTGCACAATTCATAACCACAATTCTCTTCACAGAAGAAATACAATATATTTTTTTTTATTACTAATGCTAATATAAAACAAATGTAGGAAAAAGCGCTCACATCTCTTTAACAAAGGTGGCCTCGGGGTTGGGGAAAATGTTGCCTTCGTGCCTCCCCAAAGAGCTGCCAGGAACGAAGAAGTTTATTCTCAGGTACGTGTAGTCTCCCTCGACTGACATACTGATGTTCTAAACACACAAATAAATAAATGACAAAAATGTTTTTATTTTGGGACATAAAAACCTGAAACTGCAGAAGACAACCAACATTTTCTGATCATAGTTTTCCCAAGACGTGAATACACTGACAGTGTCCTAAACTTTATCAACAAACATTGGGGAATTAAAAAATATTTTTACTTAAAGGAAGGACTGCATCTTGTCAGACTGGCTAATCAGACAAAAGAGCAACAATAACCCAAACACTAACACTTGTCTTAATAACGGCATGAAATGTAAAGTGAAATGTAGTTGCTTTTATAGACAAATTAATAATTGGAAAGAACTTCTGCCCAGTTCATGTATTTAAATAAGATTACACTATTTCTGTGCAATATGTAGCACCTGTAAATGATACCTTAATGGTGGCGATGTGAAAGGGTGTTGCTATGCCAAACACTGGCATGATGACCGTCTCGTACTTCTTGTCGATATAGAGCTTCATATCCCGAATGTCCTTCTCACGAGGCATCTGGGAAACATTCTTGTAGGACACATTAGACTTTCTGGCCCTAGGAAAGATGAAAAGATGAAAAGTTCATCACTGTTATAAAATCCATAAAAGACTTTGTCAATATAAGGTGTAGAGACTGAACCCAAAATAATTTAACAATCACAAGGAGTAATGCTTTGTTATTTACATTGCTGTTCAGCAATATAATACTCTTACTTTTGGACCTGCTGTTCACCCTTCTGTTCTGTTAGACGCCTCTTGGCCTCTTCATTCATCTGATTGGCCAATTCCCTCTGGTGGGCTCGTCTCTTCTCTTCTGCCGTCATCTCATTCTAATCAAAAGAATTAAACGGGTCACAATAGCACTTTCTCTATGTTTAGATATTTATATATTTATTAGACGTACAGACACATATAGAAATATAAAATTTGAAACGACACGCACACTCACCCGGGTCCGTTCCGCCAGAAGAGCAGCACGAGCGCCTTTACCCAGTAGTTCTTCAGCATCATTGTCTTCTTCTTCTTCATCCTCCTCATCATCATTCTACATGTGGAGATGCACAATAAAAGACTGCATGTGGACAGGCTACCCATATAAATATTCACAAGCTTCTTGTAATTACATCCAAGGAAAACTGATATAAAATTATATACGTAGGTAATGAATGTACCTTGAGGAAAATTCCAACATTCTTGATCTTCTTTTTCACTGGTGTTAGAATGGTGGCTGGGTCCTCCTACAATTAAGAAAAAAATAAAAATAAAAAATCATCTGGATTTCCTCACTTCCTGCTACATTATGCAAAAGCAGGTAGCCACAAAAATAATCTGTAGGTGGCATCTACTTAGCACGTATATCTTGTGCATGTTACCTCATTGATCAGAACTGTGTCTCCAATGAACAGGGCATACTTCTTCTGTTCGTCCTTCTTTCCCTCGCTGTTAATCAGGTCAGCAATACCCAGACTCACACTCAACACCATGCCTACATACACAACTCACAGTGAATGCTGCTGAACTGCTTCATTTCAAAAGAAAAATCACCATAAAACAAAGCAGCACAGAAACAGGCACAAACACGAATCAGCTTCAGCACCCACCCAATGGGCCCTGACATTATGCATCATTTGTAGAATACACATTAGACAACTAATTTACATAAAACACACCCCAATGTGTGCAGATGTTGACAGTAAGCCAATAAAAGGAAATCAGATCACTTCATTCCAATCAACCACAGAAAATAAACCAATTGAGGAAGAGAAATGCATTATTGAAATGTACTGTCGTGAAATGTACAAAACTAAGAAGAAAAGCCACAGTTTTACAAACGTAGGCTACGAATTTATCAGGCTTAATTTTCTCAGTCCCAAAGGCTTTCTGGATCCAAGGCCAACACACTTTTACAGGCCTGGTCATCAATATAAAGCCATTCACAGAAAAATCACACACATGGGCATTTCTTCATTTACCTCTCTTCAGTTTGTATTGGTTTTTAGTATTCAGAACCAGAGAGGCTTCCCTGAACTCGATCCCCATAACGAACCTGAAACAGACAGCACAACGCATCATATTTAAGTCATAATGACATTTGTATGTGTTAAGACAGACCAGGTATAAACCTGTATACCTAAACTGTATGTTGTAGTTGGTACTTTCCAGAGATTATATGATTTTTTATATATATATATATATATATATATATATATAAAATTTTAAACAAATAAAAAAAAATTTAAGACACAGACTGAGGGTTACAGCAACTGCTCTACTGAACGCTGCAGAGTGCTTTTGGAGACTGTGGTTCTAAGAGGTTGTATTTGCAGCAAACTTACCCCAGGTTCTTTGTGAGCTTGCTGATGAGGTCCGTTTTCTCCTTTTTGACATAATCCATGACAGCACTGTAAGCATCGCAGATCTTAACCCCTAAAATTAATCATAAAAAAAAGCATGAATACTACCAATTTTAAAAACAAAGATGCATAGAGACACTGAAATGTATATTGAATAAGATGTTTATTACAAGATCAACTCTCTCAAACCCACTCACCATGCTTAAGCTCTTTAAGCAGCTCTTCCTCCACCTGTAGGAGAAAATTGTAATTGTCCTGCATTTCCTGTGGTGGATCCACCATGAGTGTACGCACCAGGTTAGAGCAGTAGGACTTGTAGCGGATGCCCATTGCACATGTTATTGCGCCAAAATGCATGTAATTTTTGTCACTAAGAAAGAAGGACCAAAAGAAAATGTTTTCACAACTTTAGTAAATGCCATCTTTATACACGTCTCTAAAATGAAGTACGTCTTACTTTCACATTTCCTACCTGACCACGCTGAATTTGAGGCTGTAGTTACCGCCGCTCTGGATGATAGGAGGATAGCACATCTCCACAGTCGAGGGATCAACACCACCCAAAAATTTCCTGTCCTCAATCGCCTTCTCGACCGACTCTGCCAGCCGACTGTGTTTTACTTTCTGTTAAACATGCAAACAAGCTGCATAGTAATGGACATCCAGTGCAAAACTAGGTGTCAAAAAAAAAAAACAACAACAAAAACCCCCCCCCATGTTCATCACCTCATCTGCATCCACAATCTCCATGACCCTTTCCTTGAAAAACTTTGTGAAGACATCACTGGTGATGGAGGCAGCTTTCTTCATCAGCATCAGCTCTCCATCCTCCTTCACTGCCATGGTATACGCCACAACCGCACTGATGTCCACCTAAGACACAAACACACACAATGGAGCAGGACTGTCTATGTAAATATAAAACATTGCTCTTTTCTTTATAGTCACACTGTCATTCTTTACTTAATCTTTGTCATCATTCTCACCTTCTCCAGACCCTCAGCTGTGAGCATGTTGTTCCAGCTCTTCATGTACTCTCCGGGAAACTTGTCCTTGATAAAGACGCCCACGGTCTTGCCTCCTTTACTGCCCCGGATAGCTTCTATCATCTTCTCAAAGTTTGCCTTGTTACTTTCATTCTGACAAAACAAAGCAGATAAAACCTTTAAACACTAACAACTTGAAAAAAAAAAATTCACACACTCATCACCAATGAATAAAAATGGGACAAATAACTGGCTAAGCAAAAACATACATAAATACATATAAAAATAATAGTAATAATAAAAAGTGATTACTTTGATGAAATATTTTAGATTAGCTCAAGATAAATGTTCTCGTCCTAACATCTCCATGCCATAACAGAAGGCTGTAATCCAAGCGAGGAAGTCTGAAGCACTTCTACCTTTTCTCGAACCAAGAGCGTGACAGGTGGGATCCCGTTGGCGTTCTCGTTTCCTTTCGTGACTGCCACCTGTTTCAGGAACTCCAGCTTCTTCTTGCTGGCCAAGAAAATGATCTTGGTCTCACAGAACACCATTATGGTATCCGTCAACTCGTAGCCAAACAGCCAGGTCTGTGTGGGAGCAAACCTTCTTTTAAACAAAACTCATTTAAATCACAATAACTACACCGTGTAAAATGCATAGATTAATATTATGGAAAAAAGTTGTGAAGCCCTAACAACCTCTCTCATCTATTTTGCCACACATAAAACAGTAGAAGTTGCTTTCGGCTGCTCCCTGTTCGGGGTCACCACAGCAGACCAACTGGTCCGCACAACAACTTGGCAAATGTTTTACGCCAGATGCCCTTCCCGACACAACCCTCCCATTTTTCCGGGCTTGGGACCAGCACTGCATCCAGTGGCTGGGGTTGAGGCATTGGCTGGGAATCGAACCCGGGCCTTCAGCATGATAGGCGAGAAACCTACCACTGAACCACCAATGCCCCCCCACACACAAAACAGTCATGTGTATTAATCCAAATATACAGTGTGTGTTGAACTCTTCTCGTGTTACATGCATGAAGAATAAACAGATACAGGACTGGTGCATCTCCGTGTCTGGCGCTGGATAAAAATCATCCACCAAATGAATGTAAAGACAATGTGAAGTTTTACCTCGAGGGCAGTGGACTTGGCGTACACAATCTCCTCATCCACTCCAACAGACACCACGATGGCATCCACCTTCCCAAACTCATCTTCACCTTTCTGTTGAATGCAAGACGAGAGAGAGGGAGACAATGAGAAACCATTAGAATGGCAACAAGCATGCTTCAAGAGCGAGAAATTGAACATGTAGCGTTTATCATGTCTCGGCTAACCTGAGGCTGAAAGCTCTGCAGCTAATAATTAATTAAAATAAAATTCGTTTACATTAATCGAAGGCTGATTTTTTTTTTTTCGAATGCGATGCCACAAATTACAAAAGGTTCACACATGCACCAGCTAGCATCTCGTTTAGCCTGCTAAGCTATCGTTACTTTCTACAACAGGGAAGATGCTAGCTTATGGACTAAGCGCATGGCTAACTGTTTAGTTCTGAACAACTAAAACACCCAACTACACAAACTATAGATATATACGCAAAAGAAGAATTGAAGAAGAAATAAACTGATATGTTTATTTCATCAGTTGCACTTTAGTGAATCAAACAAAAAAAAACAAAAAAAAACGAACATATAGTAACTACCAGGCTAAGGCTAATACACCGAGCTAGCATCCGGGCTGACGAAAAGGCGTGAGCTGCCTTACATTGCTTTACATAAAGTAAACAAAAAAAGATTTAATCGTTTTGTGAACAGAGATGATGCACAATATGTTTGTGTACCAGAAATAACACAACTGGTTTAACTTAACGCTATAAAGCTACATCACTACCGAGGTCCTAAAACGCAGGCCTCTGAAACGCATCAGTGTCTCACGTCAAAACGCAGAGCTACACGCAGGATTTCCCACGTCCATATTGGATGTTTTTTACCTTCCAGTTGCCGTACAGTCGTTTAATCCGGCGGTAGTAGGCCTCCTTGTCCAAGTTCACCGTCATCTCTGCTCTTCAGCTCGCAAACAAACTCCAGGTCCCGGCTCCGGTGAAGGCCGGAATATGAGAAATCTCCGCTTTCTTTTTTTCCACACACACACACCTCGCAACAAAAAAAACCCCTCTCTTTTATTTATTTATTTGCTTACTTATTTGTTTATTTATCTACCGCAGCGTGATAGTCCACGCATCCGTTTTTTTTTTGTTTTTTTTTTTAATTATTTAAAAAAAAAAAATCAAATGTTTGTTTCGTCCACACCAGCTACCAGAGTCAGGAGGTGTACGCTAGCTCCATAGCTAATTCAGCTGCATAAATACCGCCAAATGCGCATGTATGATGTTCCCGCACAGCCATGCGCATAATTACGGCTGTTTTTTTTTTTTTTTTTTTTTTTTTTTTCTCCCTCCTCCTTCTCCTACAACTTCCCTCCTTCTCTTCTACCTCTTTAAACTGCAAGTATATGACTATCAGATGTCAAATAATTAGAAACGTGATGTAAATACCCCTTTTTGCAATCTTTTTTTAATCAGAAACCACTGTGCTTTGTGTAGTTAACCTTGTGTATTTTTTTTTTTTTTTACTTGTGTTTCTTCCGTTTATGACAACGACAGAAATGTATAAATTATGAAGCAGGTATTTATTTGTTCGAATTTATTTATTTCAATATATATTTTTTTAAATGTATATTTTAATGCATGTATAAATATAAAAAATAATAAAATAAAATTTATTATTGTTTTATGCTTAGGCTCCTCCCACTTCGCTATGAGAACGCGCAAGTTTCACGCCTTTCCGAAGGTTCCCGCCAATACACGTCATTTAAAATGGTTGCCACAGAGAGAGAGAGAGAGAGAGAGAGAGAGGGGAGATGTAGTGAAAGACCACAACCACATGGGATTATGGCCAAAAGTCTGTGGACACCTAACCATCAGAGCTACACTATATTGGCAAAAGCTTTGGGACACCCCTCCAAATCACTGAATTCAGGTGTTGTTTCTCCAGGGTTGGGTTTGGACCCTTGGCCCCTGATAGAACACCTTTTGGATGAATTAGAGCGGAGACTGCGAGCCAGGCCAAAACTGAGACGTCTGTCTTTACATGCACATGAATGTAATATGGAGTTGGCCCGCCCTTTGCAATTTTAACAGCTTCAACTCTTCTGGGAAGGCTTTCTACAAGGTTTAGGAGTGTGTTTATGGGAATTTCTGACCATTCCTCTAGAAACACATTTGTGAGGTCAGGCAGTGATGTTGGACAAGAAGGCCTGGCTCACAGTCTCCACTCTAATTCATCCCAAAGGTGTTCTATCAGGTTGAGGTCAGGGCTCTGTGCAGGACAGTCAAGTTCCTCCACACCAAACTCACTCATCTCTGTCTTTATGGACCTAGCTTTGTGCACTGGTGTGCAGTCATGTTGAAACAGGAAGGGGTCATCCCCAAACTGTTCCCACAAAGTTGGGAGCATGAAATTGTCCAAAATGTCTTGGTATGCTGAAGCAGTAAGAGTTCCTTTCTCTGGCGCTAAGGGGCCAAGTCCAACCGCTGAATTCAATAATTTGGAGGGGTGTCCCAAAACTTTTGGCAATATAGTGTATATGTGGAAGTCTTCTCCAAACTGTTGCTATAAACTTTACAACACCCCTGTACGCAAAGCGAATGGGCAAATCGCTACAGCTGCACTCCAAATGATAGATAATAGCCTTCCAAAAAAAGTGAATATTATTATAACAGGAATAGGGGATTGAATCCAAAAAACAAGTACATATGAATGTCACTTGTCAGGTGTTTGCAAACATTTGGCTGTATAGTGTATTTATAGCTAGCATGATTCCAGTCAGGGTAATAATTATATGAAGGACTTACCATTTGACAGTGCTGAACTTCTAGGTTGCTAATTTCCTATTGTAAAACCTAGTTCATAATAATGACCCCACCCTTAATCCTCATTTGCCTTTAACATGCTTTTTAGGGTTTAACATTGTCCAGTTCTATAAGCTAAAGGTTGCTTTAAAAAGGTTGCTTTGATTTTGATGCCATCCCAAGGCAACTCGATCACACAGATTTATTTTACCAAAATTAAAGGCATAGCTCTTGATTTACCAGTCAATCTATGTTCCTACTCTCACCTATGGTCTCTGGGTCATGACCGAAAGGATAAGATCACAGATACAAACGGCCGAAATGAGCTTCCTTCGTAGGGTGTCGGGGCGCTCCCTTAGAGATAGGGTAAGGAGCTCTGTCACCCCGGAGGAGCTCGGAGTAGAGCCGCTGCTCCTCCACATCAAAAGGGGATAGTTGAGGTGGCTCGGGCATCTGTCTCCCTGGGGAGGTGTTCCGGGCATGGGAACGCCTCGGGATCCCTCTGGAAGAGCTGGAGGAAGTGTCTAGGAAGAGCTGGAGGAAGTGTCTAGGAAGAGGGAAGTCTGGGCATCCCTGCTTAGACTGCTGCCCCCGCGACCCGGCTCCGGATAAGCGGAAGACAATGAATGAATGCTTTAAATTAAAAAAGTACTAGTGTTTAAATTTTGGGTACCTTTAGCTAACTCACTAGCTGGCTGGTTTGCTAGAACTGGAATACACATGAATGTTTATTAAAAATAAATAAAGCAAGCTTTATGACTTTGATGCCAAAGGCAACTCAATCACATACACTTATTTTACCAAAATTAAAGCACATCTTAAATGGTGTCTCTTTTGGATATTTTCATAGAAAAGCAACACACAAAACACAAATGATTCATGGTTGATGTTTATTTAACATGAAATGTCTAATCCACAGATGGCTGTCACTAAAAAAATGGGAAAAAAAAAATTGTAACAGATTGCAATGTAGAAATTTTGCAATTTGTCTCCAACAATGCTGTCTCCTGCTGGTTGCAAAATAAGGATCAAAGTCCATCCTGGAATATAAAACACTGATCTTGTTCATGTAAGTGTACAGAATATTTAAAATCTCTAGTGTCTCATTGTTCAAAATACTGTATCTTACCCAAGTAAATGTTAGAGTAGATCTAGAGCCACTAGAGTAGTGATCTACAATGTGAGGTTTTGAGCATACGTCATGATCAGAGTTTGGACATTTTTAAAATGTAATCTCTTTAGGTGTGTGAGAAATTACAGTACAGCAAATTACAGCTGTACTTAACAGAGCTAGTCCTTCATATTTTGACACTTCTAATCCTTCTCCATGAAATCATACAAATCACAAAAGCTTTCTGTATGATTGGAAAAAGAGCTGCACATTTGGAAAAGACTGCAACCTTTTAAAGCCTTTTTATAATGCCAACTTCAATCATATTTAACGTATTGACAAATGTAGTTCCTTTTTTGTGAGGCTTGTGAAAATACCCAAATTTTTCAACATTTTTAATATTGTCTCCACTCCACATGGAATTTGACTGGTTGGGAGATGGGTGGAAAAAAGGGCTTTTTTTCCCTCTCTTTTTTATATGTTGGGCACACAAATTTGGGAAGGAGGCTAAACTAATAACTGACAAAACTACATGGGTCAAAATTTTCAAATTGTTCATGCCATTCAGCATTTTATGCTTGCTTTCCAAACCTTTCAAGGCTTTAGTTCCCCCTTAAAATTGATAAATTTAAGGACTTTTTCAACATACGTTTTCCCCAAACTCCAAAGAAATGAAATGTGATCTCAGTCTTCACTTTTGTGCTTAAATGGATAGCTCAACCATGTAGCTAATCAGTACAGATAATAACTACATTGTTAACCATACTGGTGCTGGCAGGTCCACTTATCCCTGTGAAATCATCACATTCAGTGTTACCTTGAGATGTAAGTAGTGATAAACAAAAGCTGATTCAAAAATATTCCTCTGAAAGTCTTTCCTATCTATAAATGCTCACGCCAATGCCAATTCTAATTCTCTCCCTCTCTCTGCCTTCATCCCTGTTTCACTCAACGATTGGTTCGCTGGGTTTTAAGTGACAGTGGTGGAGTTCTGTCCTCTGATCGCACACCAAGCCATGAATACATCCCTATGGGAGAATGACCAAGAAAACATTGCTCAGACAAACAGCAAATATAAAACAGGTCAACAATGTGATAGTCATAAGAATCTGGAACCAAGACACTTTGGACAATTTCATGCTCCCAACTTTGTGGGAACAGTTTGGGGATGACCCCTTCCTGTTACAACATGACTGCGCACCAGTGCACAAAGCTAGGTCCATAAAGACATGGATGAGTGAGTTTGGTGTGGAGGAAATTCACCTGACCTCAACCTGATAGAACACCTTTGGGATGAATTAGAGCGGAGACTGCGAGCCAGGCCTTCTCGTCCAACATCAGTGCCTGACCTCACAAATAGAGAAATGGTCAAAATGTGGAGAAAATGTGGAAAGCCTTCCCAGAAGAGTTGAAGATGTTATAGCTGCAAAGGGCGGGCCAACTCCATATTACATTCATGTGCATGTAAAGGCAGACGTCCCAATGGCAATTGGAATGGCTCGCAGTCTCCGCCATCCTCATCCAATGTCTTCATGGACCTTGCTTTGTGCACTGGTGTGCAGTCATGTTGGAACAGGAAGGGGTCATCCCCAAACTGTTCCCACAAAGTTGGGAGCATGAAATTGTCCAAAATGTCTCGGTATGCTGAAGCATTAAGAGTTCCTTTCACTGAAACTAAGGGCCAAGTCATAGTGTATGTACTTTTTATGTTACATATAAAGAACCTTGAACCTTGGTAAGGATATCATAATACATCAGTATGATGTATTTTAGGGCCGGTTATAAGTAATTAATAAAACTGGTATTTATTTTGTGATCAACATTTGACAATTTGAATAATAGCATAAATCGTACAAAAAAAACCCAGTGAACCTAATATCCACTAATATACAATACAGTGTCAAAGACTTCCTTACAGACTGCTCCACCTATTAGTCTTATCAACCGTTATACTTGAACAAAATACATTTAATTATCTGTAATCAGACTTCGATAATAAGGAGTTTTTACCATACAAGTACCTGTGTATGTTGTTACTATAGAAACAATGTTGTGTTCAAGTGAGTGCATTAAGATAAATCTGTGATTTGATGTACAACTGCGCTAAAGTCAGAGCTGCTGTTAATGAAAACACCTTCTAACCAATCAGATCAGAATATTCAGAACTGTAGTACAATATGTGCCCCAAAAACTCCTAGTGCATCCTTTTGCAATCTGCTACAAGACCTTAAACTTATTAAACTGAAAGGTTAAAAATCATTACCAATTTTACACCAAAATAATTCAATAAATGCTGTAGTACTAACAGTGAACCCTTTCATTTGAAAATATGAAGTTGCAGTTAATATTATATTACATAGCGAAGATTCATGTTTGCTAATTGGGTTTAAGTGAATTGTGTGTGTAATGTTTCTGTACCTGCAATGTGTGGCCACACACTCATTGCTACAGTATTCCCTGTCCCAGTCTTTGCTTTCCACAGGCGGGTTGTTGCAGCCTGCACGCACACAAACAGCAGGACCTGCAGGAGGATCCACCTCATGTGTTGGAGAGCTGTTCAGTTCCACCTCCATCTGAGAGAGAAAAAAACAACAGGAATGGACCAACTGCAGGAATTTTATTATTCCAACTCTTGTCTTACATTCTACATTTATGTAAGAGTAAAAAAAAAAACAAAAAAAACTTTGTATATATGTTGGAAATAATTTATTTTCAGCTGACAGCAGCGGTTCATACCCCTTCCTCTGCTTCTGTGGTGACTATAGTGGCTGGCTGCGCCATTTCCACCTCCATAGTGGCAGCATCTGTGGGTGCCTCTGTGGTGCTAGTCACAATAATGGGTGTGGCCATCTCTGCCTGTGCAGGGGCAGGGACTATTTTGATCTGCAGCGGAGGAGGAGGTGTGGCAGCAACAGGGGCGGTGGCCTGGCCGACCGCACCCCCTCCGCGAGGTTTGGCCTGGAGCGGTGGTGGGGCAACAGAATGCACCATCTGCTGCAGGCGTGGAGGCGGTGGTGTGTTCTGCATCTGCTGCAGGGGTGGTGGCTGGCGGGCTGACGGCTGCTTGGGGACGATCTTGGTGACCGTGGGCAGGGTTGGGGTCAGTGCAGTTGGTGGAGCTGAGGAAGCGGGCGGCTTGTGGGCACCTGTGCGAGAGCGTGTAGTCACTTGCGGCAAGTCGATGATGATGTTCGACATGCAAATGTTGGTGATGGTGTTGTTGTCAGGTGCATGCACCGGGATGCGGCTGGAGCGTGTGGGCGTTGGCTGAGGGGGTGGAGCCTCAGGGGCAGAAGTTACAACAGGAGCAGCGGGTGGAGAAGGTGCCGTGTCCAGCACCTCAATAGTGGTCTGCAAAGTTCAATAATAACTGTTGTAAATGCAATGCTGTGTACTAAAACAAATTTGTACAGTATACCACAGTAATAAGTAATAATTCATAATGTGACTGACTGCATTTTACCTGCGATAGCTGACTGGCTCTGTAAGCTGCCAGTGCTTTAAGATACTCCTTCTTAGCAGCTTCAGTCTTCCTCTTGTAGACCTGAACCACAAACAGGACGACCTTATTATTTAGATTTATTAGTTGTCTGTTATCTGAGCAAATCTTTTGACCATATCTAGCTTTAACCCAGACACAGAATTATTTATTTATTTATATTTTACAAGTACTGCCGAATATGAGAGTTATCAAACTAGGAAAATCAGCCAAATATGGCATGCAAACCTAAGTTCACACATGTAACAGTTTCATACCTGCTTCTGCTCCTCCCCCAAACTGTCCCACATGGAGGCGACGATCTTGGACACCTCTCCAAACGTGGCGTTGGGGTTCTGTCCTTTAATAGCTGCCTGTGTATCACGGAAGAACAATGCGTAAGCCGAAACTGGCTTCTGAGGCTCGTTGGGATCCTTCTTCTTCTTGCCTTTTTTGGCCCCTCCAACACCTACTCCTTTACGGGCCAAGGTGGGTGGAGCAGAGGACAAAGATGAGGCAGGCTGCTCTGAGAGAGCAGGGGATAGAGAAATAACACCGGGAGAGACGGAAAGAGAGACTGGGGACTCCACTAGCACGCTCTTCTGGGCCAGAGGGAGAAGGACAGAATGAGGGAAGGGGAAAGCAAAAAGGAATAAAACAGTAGAAAAGACAAGGACAGTTTCCATTACGTTAAAATTTGTAAGACGTTTTATTACATCATAATTGGCCCTTGTAATTTGTGAAGGTACTTTTGTATTTGTGATTGGGTTAATTGGGTTTCATTTAGTCAGGAATTTAAACTAAAGCACTCACTCTTCTAAAGTCGTCCATGTCGTCATCCTGTAGAGATTCCGAAGGCGAGCCGGTGGCTGACAGTGGCTGGTCAGGTGAGTGAGTGCGTGTAAGAATGGCCCCGCCCCCTAGACTGAGACCCAGCTGTGCACTAAGCTCCGACTGGTCAATAGTGGTCAGTGGATTGTGCCCCAGCAGGCCGTGGTTCATGTCTGGGAGTGGCACGTCGATGGTCATGGGGGAGGAGCTGCGGAACTGTGAGCCAATGGGATGCCCAAGATCCTGGAAAGGTCAGATCATCTCAGTTGTGTTCAAGATTTGTTCTCACATCCAAGATAAGAGGCGATCATTTAGGCTGCATTCATCATTCCTAATTTCAATAACTATTATTTTTATAAACAAAAACCTTACTAAAATTATACAAGTACATTACATGGTCAACACAAAATTAAAAGCAAAATTAGAGCTACATTCACACCTTTTAACACATCATAACGCCACACATCACCTGTTATAGAAATCTAAAGTACCCATGTTACCATATTACGAAAACATTTGTATTTATGTACGAAATGTTTGCGCAATTGCAAACACTCAGCACTGCTGGCCGTTATTTTTTCCTCACCATTCCCAGAGTTGATCCCAACATCGGTCCTCCTCCTTGCTGGGTCATCAGACTCAAATGCTCAAGCCCTTGTGTTGTTGGGTTTACAAAGGTTGAGGCAAAGGAAGGGTCGTCACCCTGTACCACAGCATTGCCGGGGACGACAGGAGCTGGACCACCATCGCCCAGCTCTCCGAAGTGCGACACCACATCAGAAACACTGAGGGCCGAGTCAGGGTCCAGTGAGATGGGCGGGATCTCAAACTCCTCGTCGCCCAAACTGGGTGTGTGGAAAGTCTGGAAGTAGAAGATGATCATGTTGAGATATATACAAATCATAAACAATTCTGAAATGATCATCTCTCTCTCCGTTAATCACACAAATTGAAAGCTATGATACATGAAAGCTATGGTCTAATAGAGCACTTTACACCATACTACAGATTTTATCTATATCTATAAAGACTTTATCTATATAATTAACTATAGGCTAATTGTCATTCCATATTTTAAGTATTTGGCAAACTGCATATCATGCCAAATTATCTGAAAAGCAATTAGTTATAGCAGGAAATGTTACATGTTAAGGAGTGTGGCTTAGGGCTGGATAATATAATTCATATAATAAATATATCAAGCTACTGAGACAGAGACAGACCAGTGATCTAACGTAACTTGCAATCATACTTTACTCTAAATTCTAGTCACTCAGGGCTGGAGCTCAGCACAGTTTGGTGATTTTCCTTCATACACACATTCACTAAACCCAGTAATTCCCCTCATTAAATCAGGGATATTCTTAATCAAGCCCCCCATGCAATACTGAAAGCTGAAGTGTCTGTACCCAGGAGCTCAAAAATGTAAGCTGTAACTATTCCAGGTAAACACGCATCTGAAAAATGTCTACTAATGTACAAGTACTGTGCAAGAGAGTCAGTATTCTCTATTACCCTAGGTTCACATGAGCAAGTCATTTGTGATGCTTCAAGCATCTCTCTTGTGGACGTATAGCTACTCGATTCTTGTTGCTGTGTCTGAAAAATCACCAAACAAACGCTGGGCTCTACTCCTTCAGGACTGGAATTAACAGAGGTGGGTACAAAAGTATCACACCATCAACATTGAAGGGACAGCTTTGGCACAAAGAAATTTGACTCATTACTAGTTTTACACTACTAGAGCTTGCGGGAGAGTTAGTTCCCAAGTCTAGCACTGAAGACCCAAAATGGCTATATAAAAGATAAGCTGAAGAGCTGAATGTGTGTGATATATGCTGAGATACAATAAATCATGTAGCCTATTAAAATCTGTTTATAAATCAGAGCTCAATCTAAGTAAAAAATAAACAAAACAATCATGGCCAATGAGATGAAGCAAGTTAGGCAATCCTTTTAAGATCACATTAAACAGAACAGCTGTGTGTACCTCTGTTTACACTTACAGTTTACGTTATTGATTTATTTTATACTGTTGATGTTAGTACGTGTGCATTTAGATCACGATGCACTCCTTTCACAATATAACGGCCCTGTCAGAAACCCCAGCTCCTGTTACATGTTTAATCCTATTTAAAACAATCGTGAGGTTGGACAGTTGGCGGCATGGGCGTCAAGCTCCTATTTTAAGGCAAGCGTGGGACATGAACTGACCTTGGTATAGTTGGCTCTGCATTTCAGTGAGGATGCAGCATATAGAGTTATTCCCAGACAGACATGTTTTAATGTTGTTAGCAATAGAAGAATTATACACTATATTGCCAAAAGTTTTGGGACACCCCTCCAAATCATTGGATTCAGGTGTTGTTTTTCAGCGGTTGAGCTTGGCCCCTCAGTTCCAGTGAAAGGAACTCTTAATGCTTCAGCATACCAAGACATTTTGGACAATTTCATGCTCCCAACTTTGTGGGAACAGTTTGGGGAGAGCTCCTTCCTGTTCCAACATGACTGCACACAGCAAGGTCCATAAAGACATGGATGAGTTTAGAGTGGAGGAACTTGACTGTCCTGCACAGAGTACTGACCTCAACCCGATAGAACACCTTTGAGATAAATTAGAGTGGAGACTGCGAGCCACGCCTTCTCGTCCAACATCAGTGCCTGACCTCACAAATGCGCTTCTAGAGGAATGGTCACAAATTCCCATGAACACACTCCTAAACCTTGTGGAAAGTCTTCCCAGAAGAGAGTTGAAGCTGTTATAGCTGCAGAGGTCAGGTCAACTTCATATTACATTCATCTGCATGTAAAGGCAGACGTCCCAGTAAAGCCTCGCTCGCAGTCTCCGCTCTAATTCACCCCAAAGGTGTTCTATCGGGTTGAGGTCAGGACTCTGAAGACCAGTCAAGTTCCTCCACACCAAACTCCTAAAACTTTTGGCAATATAGTGTGCGTGTACTTTACGCTATTTTCAACAAGTTGCACCTGCTTGTTCCTAGATTTCCAGAAAACATTAAATTCTAAGCGACATTAAAGTAGACAATTAGATAAAGTAGATAAGTAATAATTTAACAGTGTAAACTGTAGTTTGATTGTTTTTTTTTTTTTAAAGAGTGCATGGATACTAATGGTATAAAACATATCCTTGATATTGCCACGCTAATAACAAGAAAAGGTACAGCTTAGTGCTTTTCAAAGAGTGTATAAAATAAATAAAAAGTGCGTCAGTGTGTACCCTGTAAGTCACCATAACTTGAAACAGATTCACAAATCCTTAATTCTGGCTTTAATACTAGTTCTAACGTGTGGACAAGGCAAACAATGACATGGACAAGAAAAAGTAAAACGCTCTGTACGCAAAAGCACCTCAGCATCCTGGATTTGAAGGGAGTATGTGGAGTGGAGTGGTACCTCGGAGGAGGACAGGAAAGGATGGCCCTCTCCACTGATGGGCAAAAAGTTGTCGCTTCCTCCGGGAAACTGAAAAGGAATCCAAAGCAAATTATCCAAATTAAGAAAGGGAAAAATTCACAGTGAATGCTTTTATAACTAACATCTTTAGTAGTGTCCAAGGTTTACTTTGTAATGCGATTCTGACTATTTTTTCCCCATTCTATTTCCACTTAACAGTTTCCTACAATACCCGCAATGCCATTTAACCACCTTTGGATTGCAGCACCTGGGTGATTTAGCTCTTGCTTCATCACTACCTACATACAGTGATCCAGCAGGACTTTAGTACTGTAGTGTGTCCGGGTTACACACCTCCTAATCTGTACACCTGTGGCAAACAGTACCAAAGCTTCAACTTTTTTTCTATCACAATATCACCGTTGAACACCATCAGACCTGTCCCCTCAAGGATTCCTAACTAGCCAAGCATCTGCTGGACTCGAAGTCTTCATTAATACTTCTTTGGATTGCTCATTTATACCATGTTGAATGTCACTGAAAAAATGATGAGTTAGAGCTCATGGGCTTTTGTCATCAGTAGTCAATGCTGGGAAAAAAAAAAAAACTGGCTGTGAAACAGATGAATATTTTTTTCTCTTATTAAACCTCCATTGTAACTAAACTGATAATAATGTCTTGTCACAACAGGATAACATTTACACAGTCATTTCCTATTTAATAGTTTACATGTGCCCCTGTGGGACTTTATTTCTGAACAGGGTGGCCATGTATTTCTCAGTCTCTACCTGAGAAAAATAACAGGGAAACTGATCTATTTTTATTCTTCCGATCCCGGCACTCCTCTGATAACTATTTCAAATACACATATCTGAGATTTGTCCAGGGTTTGGGTCGGCGGGGCCCCCGCCCATGACCGCTACCCAAAACACATTGCACCGGACCCTTATGCTCCTTCCTGCGGGTGGTGGGCCTACAGGAAGGTGGGCCTACGCCGTTTCTTCGGGCTGTGCCCGGCCGAGTCCTGCAGGCAAAGACTCGGCCACCAGGCGCTCGCCTGCGTACCCCAACCCCAGGCCTGGCTCCAGGGTGGGGCCCCGGTGACGCCAGTCCGGGCGACGTAACGGTCCTTGATATTACTTCCATAAGAGTCTTGAACCGCTCTTAGTCTGACCCGTCACCTAGAACCCGTTTGCCTTGGGAGACCCTACCAGGAGCACTAGGCCCCTGACAACATGGCTCCTAGGTTCATTCGGGTACTCAAACCCCTCCACCACAATAAGGTGGCGGTTCAAGGAGAAGGTTTGGAGGTGGCTCGGGCATCTGTTTCGGATGCCTCTGGGACGTCTCCCTGGAGAGGTGTTCCGGGCATGCCCCACCGGAAAGAGGCCCCGGGGAAGACCCAGGACACGCTGGAGAGACTATGTCTTTCGGCTGGCCTGGGAACGCCTCGGGGTCCCTCTGGAAGAACTGGAGGAAGTGGCTAGGGAGAGGGAGGTCTGGGCATCCCTACTTAGACTGCTGCCCCCGCGACCCGGCTCCGGATAAGCGGAAGACAATGAATGAATGAATGAATATCTGAGATTTTCAAAGCATGTGACCCTTATCACTGATGAGGGTGCGAAACACTTCATGAGTTGCAAAAAATGTAACATGCTTCTCATGCTCATTTTCAAGCTTATTGCTATACTATATTATTATTGTTTTATTTCAGTTTCAAGCTCTTGCCGAAACCACAGCCTGAATTAAGATTCAGCATCTTTTCTCTACTTGTGAGTAGTGTGATCGTATGGCCTCGTTTCACAAGAGTTTTGAGAATGAAACGAATTGAAAGAACTCTCACTTCTCGCATGGTCATTTCAGCGCTGTCTAAGATATGATTTTTAATCATTGAGGAGCTGTGTAAAAATATGATTAGAGAAACTAATCCAATCTGAAGAGGGCTAATGTCCCAATGTGACGTCAGAGTGACACACAACCGCTACACTTGACAGCAGCCTAAGAAGCCTACATCCTAAACACATCACATATTTCAGTATAAATTCACATTATGTTGCCAAAGGTTTTGGGACACCCCTCTAAATCATTCAATTCAGGTGTTGTTTTTCAGGGGTTGGGCTCGGCCCCTTAGTTCCAGTGAAAGGAACTCTTAATGCTTCAGTATACCAAGACATTTTGGACAATTTCATGCTCCCAACTTTGTGTGAACAGTTTGGGGATGACCCCTTCCTGTTCCAACATGACTGCACACCAGTGCACAAAGCAAGGTCCATAAAGACATGGATGAGCGAGTTTGGTGTGTAGGAACTGCAGAGTCCTGATCTCAACGTGATGGAACACCTTTGGGATGAATTAGCACGGAGACTGCGAGCCAGACCTTCTCGTCCAACATCAGTGCCTGACCTCTAGAGGAATGGTCAAAAAATCCCATAAACACACTTCTAAACATGTGGAAAGCCTTCCCAGAATAGTTGAAGCTGTTATAGCTGCAAAGGGCGGGGCAACTCCATATTAAATTCACGTGCATGTAAAGGCAGACGTCCCAGTTTTGTCCTGGCTCCCAGTCTCCGGTCTAATTCATCCCAGAAGTGTTCTATAAGGTTGAGGTCAGGACTCTGTGCAGGTCAGTGAAGTTCCTCCACACCAAACTCGCTCATGCATGTCTTTATGGACCTAGCTTTGTGCACTGGTGTGCAGTCATGTTGGAACAGGAAGGGGTCATCCCCAAACTGTTCCCACAAAGTTGGGAGCATGAAATTGTCCAAAATGTCTCGGTATGCTGAAGCATTAAGAGTTCCTTTCACTGGAACTAAAGGGCCGAGCCCAACCCCTGAAAAAACACCTGACTTCAATGATTTGAAGGGGTGTCCCAAAACTATTGCCAATATATTGTATGTAACGTGTTTTTCAGTGTGCAAGCAGTCTCTAGCAGTGAATGCGGGAAAAGTTATAACCCATTATTATAAACTCTACAGATTACATTTCACACACCCTCTAAACACAGAGGCTTTTTAAGTATTTAGTCACCTTTTGAACTGTATCAAACCCGTTAAAGGCTTGAGCGTCCAGGAACTCGGGATCCCCGGGCTGTCCGGTCCCGTCCGTCAGATCCGAGTAAAAATTCAGATCCATTTAATGACTAGTGTGAGCTTGCGCAGAGGGGGGAAATAATTAATTCGAACCGCAGTGTGACGCCGACCGAGTCTCAGAAATCCTCCGTGTGAGCTAGATTCCAGGTGGACTGACTCTAAGGCCTTGGATGGATCCAGTGATCCCCCAGCTTCACTCCAGCGCCAGAAATAACCCGGGTTAAGTCCACTACATTCTCTCACGCTCGGTTCGCGCTGTCCCGCATGACTGACGCATACTGCGGCGCATAGCACACAGCCACTTAGGCAACTTTGCCTGTTATGTATGTATTTAGGCCAAAGAAATGTCTTGTTTGTTTTTCAAAAAAAGAAAGAAAGATGAAATCATAAACAATTGCGTTTAAAAGACAGCAGCGGAGTCCAAAGGCGTGCTAGCTAGCAGGCTAGCTCACGGCTAACGCAGATTCCATTTGAATGACAGCCACATGGGGGGAAAAACACGGCTATGGCACCGGTTACAGCAAAATTCCACATTTTGCACTGCGTCCGATGTCACACACACCACCACACCTATTCCTGACACATTAAAATAACATTAGGCGAATTCAAAACCACATAAAATCCCCAAACCGGTCGATTCCGCTGATTACATCACAAACGGGGTTTTTTTTTCTTGCTCTACGTGCTCCACAGGCTTCTCAATCGAGCTTGAGATACGGATTCAGACCTCAGGATGGAGGTGAAACAAAGGGGCGTAATGATGCTCTTGATATTTCACGCACGTTTAATAAACCATTAAATTCGATAAACTTGATAACAAATCATGTAGCACCCACAGACACATTCGGTCATAAAGTGAAATGCAGTAAACATCAAAACAACATAGGGATCGCGTTTTCAGAAATAAGATGTACACCCCTCTAACGAGCAATGGAACGGTCTGAACAGGGCCTAACGGAACGCAGAACCGGCTGAGCATTTAAAGACAGTCGAGACTGGAGGAGTCGACTCCGATTCTGATTCTTGAACCCAGTAAGATAACCTTATAGTATAAATAACGCAATATGAAGTACACACTGATATGATGGTTTAATATGAAATAATCGTGACCAGACAAAAGTGTGTGATATGCTCCACCACAATTGTTTTAGTTGACTATATATATTTGGACCACATATTTTACATACCAACTAGTACATATCTGCAAAATAAAACACTAGAACAATTTTAGATGGCTAATTAAATAGCAGGCAGTGACAGACACCTGAATGTGCCATTTGCTTTTGAATCGACTCTCGAAAAAAAAAAAGTCGATGCTTTTGAATCGACTCTCCCAAAGAATGAATTCTGATATTTATTAAGCATAAGAGTCGACTCTCCATTCTTTAAGAGGGGAGTCTGAGAATCGATTCTTTTTGGGATCACGGAGAGACGAGTGGATGGACATTTTTAAGAGATGCTTAAAAAAGTCTGCAGCAATGATTATTTTATAAACAGAAACATACTGTTTGACCAGGTGAGAAAGGTTCTCCTTTAGACAAGATTCGTATCATGTTTGTATCAGAAAAAAAACGAAGAAAGTCATGGTTTAATTCTACGGTCTCGGCTTAAATTCTGTATTAAAGTCTCTATTTTTTTAAAAATTTTTTTTTCAAAGTAATGCGCACTTCAAGTACATACGACTGATTAAACCATCTTTGTAGTTTTGCTGCTTTTCTGTTATAATTTTTACAATCACCTCAAAGCAAAGCTCCAGTAAACATTTGTAATATTCAGTAATATTCAGCCTGATGGATACATCCCAGAACAAGTGAATCAAACACACCGTAGATCACACTTCTTCCGTGGAGTATGCCTTAGGAAGCACTAAACAAAGGGCTGGGAAGCTTTCATCTCTAACACGAAGATGTTTTCAACATCAACACATGTGTGAGAT
Source organism: Hemibagrus guttatus (assembly GCA_033459395.1). Lineage (NCBI taxonomy): Eukaryota > Metazoa > Chordata > Actinopteri > Siluriformes > Bagridae > Hemibagrus > Hemibagrus guttatus. The sequence goes on along the minus strand of JAUCMX010000029.1, from coordinate 7,421,619 downwards.
TTGAGTGGTGATTGTTAAGTAGCTAGCTTTGTCTTTAAGTGACTGACTCGAATTTATTAGCTTGCACAGAAGCATAATGAAGTGTGTGTTTATCTGAAGTCAGACTAATGATCAAGCAAGTTAAATATTCCCAGTGAATCTAAAGGAAAGTAGTGTTCTGTAAGCAGATGATAACTAGCTCGATATCCAGAAAGCCTTTCGTTTGTGCCTTAGCTGCTAGGAAGCTAGCTAAGAACAAGGAAGTAAGTTGATGGGGAGCGCTCGGGCTTCTTGGTGGCTTTTTAAACTCCTTGTTTAATGGACAATTAGATGAGCAAAGTGTGAATTAACATGTCGGGGTTGGACGAGGGACCAGACAGATGAGCTATTGACATTGAGTAACTCTCGACTTCTCTTCTTACCTCCATAGTCGCCCTGAAAACGACACGGTTTCTGCCTCAAACTCCGGCCAAAGCGACTCTCACAGCTTAAAAAATACACTCACAACATGGCAACCGGCTTCCGGGTTAAAAGCGGACGTGACGTACCCACCGCCGTTGTTGTTGTTGTTGTTATTCCTGCGTTCATTACAACTAGGAATTCGGAACTCTCCATATACGAAGTTGGAAATAAAATAAATACTCATTATAAAGTGTTTATAAAAATTGGAATTAAAGTGTTTGGTTATTGGATGTGACAGTTCACTGTTAATAGCGCCGGAAATGACATGGAGTAGTTTGATTTAAAAAAAAAAAAAAAAAAGATATTAACGGAATTTAATATTTCACAGATTAAAGCATCACTCGGTATTTAGTGAATATTTAATTGAAATAAAAAATTCTAATCCACTAAACTTTTTTTTCTTCTTCTTCTTCTTCTTCTTCTTCTTCTTTCGGCTTTTCCCTTCAGGGGTCGCCACAGCGAATCATCTCTCTCCACCTATCCCTATCTTCTGCATCCTCAACACTTGCACCCTCTAGCTTCATATCCTCATTTATTCCATCCATATACCTCCTCTTTGGCCTTCCTCTTTGCCTCCTGCCTGGCAGCTCCATGTCCAACATTCTCCTACCAATATACTCACTCTCCCTCCTCTGAACATGTCCAAACCATCTTAATCTGGCCTCCCTAACTTTGTCCCCCATATGTCCAACATGACATACCTCTGATGTACTCGTTCCTAATCCTGTCCAATCTTGTCACTCCCAAAGAGAACCTCAACATCTTCAGCTCTGCTACCTCTAGCTCTGACTCCTGTCTCTTCCTCAGTGACACTGTCTCTAAACCATACAGCATGGCCGGTCTCACCACTGTCCTGTACACCTTCCCCTTGATTCTCGCTGATATTTTCTGATCACACAGAACTCCCGACACCTTTCTCCACCCATTCCAACCTGCCTGCACTCGCTTCTTTACCTCTTTCCCACACTCTCCATTACTCTGGACTGTTGACCCCAAGTATTTAAACTCCTGTACCTTCTTCACCTCTTCACCCTGTAACCTTACTGTTCCACTTCCCTCCCTTTCATTCACACACATGTACTCAGTCTTACTACGACTGACTTTCATTCCTCTTCTCTCCAGCGCAACCCTCCACCTCTCCAGGTTTTCCTCCACCTGCTCCCTGCTCTCACTACAGATCACAATGTCATCTGCAAACATCATTGTCCAAGGAGACTCCTGTCTGACCTCCTCTGACAACTGGTCCATCACTATAGCAAACAGGAAGGGGCTCAGAGCCGATCCCTGATGCAGTCCCACCTCCACTTTGAACTCCTCTGTCTGACCTACAGCACACCTCACCACTGTCCTGCTCCTCTCATACATGTCCTGCACCACTCTGACATACTTCTCTGCTACTCCTGACTTCCTCATACAGTACCACAGCTCTTCTCTAATCCACTAGACTTTAAACCCTTAAATCATTAGAGCAGTCGTGATACAGTGACGTCACGTAATCGCAATGAATTACAAGTTAGAACCGTGCAAACAGCTCTTTCCTAGTGGGAAGTCGGGAATCCGGTGTTACACGCACTGTGTAGTGAGGATGAACAGGTGGTCATATGGGACGCGGTACATTTTTACAAAGCTAAACAATTACGCAAGTATTTTATGATATAAAAATATTTATAAAATGTAAACAAAAAAGCTAAATGTTGACTTATCATTATTTTAATGCAGGTTAGACAAATCAACATGTTTTTGGTCTGGAAGAGGGAACTGAAGAACCCAGAGGAAATGTTAATATTTTACGCATTAACAAATTATATATCAATAAAAAATCTAACAAAAAAACTACATTTTGGATTTATTGTAAAATTTATTTTTTTGTAAATAAATCAAGCTCAAATTAATGCTGATTAAAAAAAACTACTTTTTGTTATTTGTCATACTTGGCTGGCTTTTTGGCACAATTTTAATTAATCTAAATTTTATAATATTTATATTAATATTTATCCCCAACAATCCTTTATTATATATTCTTATGTTTACACACATTTATTTTATCAATATTATTTGCCTTTTTTTTTTATTATTCGACTACTTTTTTTTTTAGTCTTCCTTCACATTATAAATTATTTTATATATAAGAAAGTTGCTACATGACTTAGTTTAGTTTATAATTTATTAACATTCACCAGTTAGTCTAAAAACATGGAGTGGATGTCTAACAAGTTATTAAACACACCAGGCCAACCTCAATTTCCTTCCAAAATCAGTTTATTTCCCACTTATCAACTTCTCAACCATTTTATTTCAAAAAATTAATGTAATGTAAAAAAAAAAAGCAAATAAGAAATGCCATAAAAATTGGTCTTTGCATTGAAAGTACAATCAAAGATATGTGAAGCACAGAGAAAACATTGCGAAACATTAAAAATAAAATAACAAAATTGTCTTAAAACATACATACTTCAAAAGCGCTGCTGGGGCAGGTGATCCGCAGACATAAGAAAGAGCAAGGACCACAAATACAATCATTATAAGAGTGCAGGAATTTCAGTTGACAGACTGAAAGAACATTGTGGTTGCTCAAAGGAAATAAAAACAAAACAAATTAAGCCCATATTCCAGGAGAGGGATCTTAAATGGTTTAATAAACGCTCGCTCATACACGCTAACATGCAAGCACTTTAATAAACAACACTAAAATAGCATGTGGAAACATTGACAAAATGTGCAACAATGCCTGCTTCTTATTGCTAGAAAAAACGTCACCCTTCGTTCTGAATACTCAGTCCTTCCACGCGCATCACTCATCAAATACAAACACGTAGCTGAAACAATCTTTAAGAATGTCTTAACAATAATTATTCAATCTGGAACATAGAAATAGCTCTAACATTACCACACATACACACACATTCAATGTCCATCAACTAGAACAACCCCTGAGTCAATCTATGGAACACACTCACTGTCCCACTGCGTGATGTATGTGATGTGTATGTGTGTGTGTTTCTCTTCAGTTGGTCCGATACTGCACATCTACGCATGCTTATAACCATCATGTAATTCTCATGGAAATGGTGACGCTGGAGCTAGAGACCACAAACTAATGTGGATGGTGGGTGTGGCTTGACGGAGTAGGCGGAGCATGTTGGAGACACAGGCATTCATCAACACTGTGTTCTGCTCAACAGTTCAGTTAATCATCAGCTGAATGACTTTTACTGGCAATCAAGAATAAATGGTGATGACCTCACTTCCTCCACCCCTGACCAACAGGACGCGCTCCAGGCCTTCGGTCAGAACCTCCAAAAATTCCATATCTGTGTTTTTCAGTCAGGAAGAATCACGGCAAATAATTGAATTAAGTAAGTAGAACACAATTAATTTAAGCAGTGTATCTTCTGACCAATCAGAATCGAAAATTAAGAAGGTGACAATAAATTGATTATTTTATTTGTCTTATAAATGTAATAAATAAATAGGAATAAGTAATAATCTGGAGAAAAATATGCCAGAGAAATATTAATGTTTTTTAGACATCTCATATACTATATTGCCAGAAGTTTTGGGACACCCCTCCAAATCAATAAATTCAGGGGTTGAGCTTGGCCCCCATAGAACACCTTTGGGGTGAGTTAGAGCAGAGACTGTGAGCCAGGCCTTCCTGTCCAACATCAGTGCTTGATCTCACAAATGCGCTTCTAGAGAAATGGTAAAAAATTCCCATAAACACACTCCTAATCCTTATGGAAAGCCTTCCCAGAAGAGTTAAAGCTGTTATAGCTGCAAAGGGCGGGTGAACTCCATATTAGATTTATGTGTATGTAAAAGCAGATGTCCCAGTTTTGTCCTGGCTCGCAGTCTCCGCTCTAATTCATCCCAAAGGTGTTCTATCAGGTTGAGGTCAGGACTCTGTGCAGGTCAGTCAAGTTCCTCCTCACCACACTCGCTCATCCATGTCTTTATGGACCTTGCTTTGTGCACTGGTGTGCAGTCATGTTGGAACAGGAAGGGGTCATCCCCAAACTGTTCCCACAAAGTTGGGAGCATTAAATTGTCCAAAATGTCTTGGATGCTGAAGCATTAAGAGTTCCTTTCACTGGAACTATGGGGCCAAGCCCAACCCCTGAATTCAATGATTTGGAGGGGTGTCCCAAAACCTTTGGCAATATAGTGTATGTTGGAATTTTCTTTTTTATTGTTTTGCACTTTAGTCCATTATTTTATGTGACAACAGAGAATTAAGTAATATGCGTAATGACATGACAAATGTGTGTCATTTAATTGTAATGATATAACACTTATGTCTGATTTATACATTTACTGTAAAATGAAATTCACCTGTGCTCTATAGCTGTCTCCTTCTTCTTCTTTCGGCTTTTCCCTCCTTAAACTCCTGTACCTTCTTCACCTCTTCACCCTGTAACCTTACTGTTCCACTTCCCTCCCTTTCATTCACACACATGTACTCAGTCTTACTACGACTGACTTTCATTCCTCTTCTCTCCAGCGCAAACCTCCACCTCTCCAGGTTTTCCTCCACCTGCTCCCTGCTCTCACTACAGATCACAATGTCATCTGCAAACATCATTGTTCAAGGAGACTCCTGTCTGACCTCCTCTGAAAACTGGTCCATCTCTATAGCAAACAGGAAGGGGCTAAGAGCCGATCCCTGATGCAGTCCCACCTCCACATTGAACTCTGCACGTCACCCTTATTCTTAAAGATCGGCACTAACACACTTCTCCATTCCTCAGGCATCCTCTCACTCTCTAAAACCCTGTTGAACAAACTAGTTAAAAATTCCACTGCTGCCTCTCCTAGACACTTCCAGACCTCCACCGGGATGTCGTCAGGACCAACTGCCTTTCCACTTTTCATCCTCTTCAAAGCCTTCCTGACTTCATCCTTTCTAATCTTATCTACTTTCTGTTCCACAGAGTTCACCCCTTCTACTCTTTTTTCCCTCTCATTTTCCTCATTCATCAGCTCCTCAAAGTATTCCTTCCATCTCCTCTGTACACTCTCCTCACTTGTGAGCACCCTTCCATCTCTATCCTTAATAACTCTAACTTGCTGCACATCCTTTCCATGTCGATACCTCTGCCTAGCTAACCTGTACAAGTCCTTCTGTCCTTCTCTAGTGTCTAACCTAGTGTACAACTCGTCATATGCCTTCTGCTTGGCCTTAGCCACCTCCCTCTTCACTCTGCACTGTAACTCCTTGTATTCCTGTCTATTCTCTTCAGCCCTGTCCATGTCCCACTTCTTCTTGACTAACCTCTTCCTCTGGATACTATCCTGAACTTCCTGATTCCACCACCAAGTCTCCTTATCTTCTTTCCTCCTTCCAGATGACACACCCAGCACCTTTCTCCCTGTCTCCCTGATCACTTCTGCTGTAGTTTCCCAGTCATCTGGCAGCACTACCTGACCACCCAGAGCCTGCCTCAACTTCTGTCTAAATTCCTCACAACATTCCTCCTTTTTCAGCTTCCACCACTTGGTTTTCTTCTCTATCTTTGACCTCTTCTTCTTACAGACCATCAAAGTCATCCTACACACCACCATCCTATGCTGTCTGGCTACACTCTCTCCCACTACCACTTTACAGTCACTAATCTCTTTCAGATTGCCTCTTCTACATAGGATGTAGTCTACCTGTGTGCTCCTACCTCCACTCTTGTAAGTCACTCTATGCTCCTCCCTCTTCTGAAAATAAAACCTGAGGCATTTCTTGAAATATTCATAATTTTCTGGACCACATACAGTGTCTGAAAACTCACAACCTACCTGTGGGGCATAACCACTAACAACATTCAACATCACCCCTTCAATCTCTAACTTCAGACTCATCACCCTGTCTGACACTCTCTTCACCTCCAGAACATTCCTCACAAACTCCTCCTTCAGGACCACACCTACCCCATTTCTCTTACTATCCACACCATAATAAAACAGCTTGAATCCTGCTCCTATACTACGAGCCTTGCTACCCTTCCACCTGGTCTCTTGTACACACAGTATATCCACCTTCCTTCTCTCCATCATATCAGCCAGCTCTCTACCTTTCCCTGTCATAGTACCAACATTCAGAGTTCCTATTCTCAGTCCTACACTCTTACCTTTCCTCTTCTCTCTCTGTCTGCGCACTCTCCTCCCTCCTCTACTTCTTCGACCACCATTAGCCCAATCTCCACCGGCACCCTGTAGGTCAACGCCGCCGATGGCGGTCGTTGTTAACCCGGGCCTCGACCGATCCGGTATGAAATTCAGAGTACTGACGATTCGGATGGTTAAATTTGGCAATGTTTTACGCCGGATGCCCTTCCTGACGCAACCCTCTCTATTTATCCGGGCTTGGGACCGGCACAGAAGTCACTGGACTGTGACCCCCATGGCTAGATTACCTGTGCTCTATAGCTGTGTCATATGAAAACTTTTTATAAGATGAATAAACATGTGTACTTATAAATATTTAACAGAGATATAAGAGAAAGGATACAGTTTTCGTCTCCCTCTGTGTTCTTGGGTGGTCCTGGCATGTTGAGTAGGACCAGCCGGGCATCGTGGGATTTATTGACGATGACCTCATTGAGTTTGACCGCTGTGTGCATGCGCCGCACATTGGAATGATCCCTGCGAGAGTGATAATATACATTCTTATGAAATCAAGCACATGCAAAATTGCTATTAAGTGTCATTAACAATACAAACAAACAAACACAAGCATGTCATTATTGTCACTCCTGAATTTAGTATGCTCTCCCTTTGACAACATAGAACAGTCTTCTCCTGTAATGCTTATTGAGACCGAAGACTCTCCACATCTTCTCCCTACGTACTCTCTCATGTACTTTCTTGTTCAACTCTTCCCACAGGATTTCAATAGCTTGTCAACAGCTTGATTCTGTGGTCACTGCACGATTTCCATGTGGATTTGGATACACGTTTAGAAGATCTAACCATGACCCAGTTGTAACTTCTTGGCAGAGGAGAGCGAGATTTGGTATAAGTGGACGAGTGAAAATGTAGAAACAGCTGGGTGTAAATGTGTGTAAAACTCACGGCCGGATACTGAGCATGTCTCTGAAGCCTTCTGGTGTGCTGCAGCCGGAGGGAATGTGCGCTTGTGCACGCAGTTCCAGTGCTTTGTCTTTAGTCCAGGTCATGTGGACACGCCTATGGTCAGTGGCTCCGCCCACTTTTTCTGCCCCTCCAGGTCCGTCAGTGTCGTCCTCGTCATCGGAGCCGATGCTCGTTAAACGTAGCATTGAGTTCCTGTCCTTTACTAGCTGGGCCTACACACACAAATCAAATATTGGTTTCAATATTACACACTCCATCCCCAACAATCCTTTCATGAGCCCCTTCCCTTCTTCTTCTTATACCTGTCACTCACTCTCTTTTTCTCTGTCACACTTTCACTCCCTTTGTCTTCTTTTATATTGCTTCTCTCTGCACTGTATATGGGGCTGTAGTTGATAGTCTCCTCTCCAAAAGATAATACCTTAAACACAAACCCTTGAAAACATTCTAGCATACAAACTTTACCTTCATGACCAATATAAATAAAACAACAACAGCTACATGTAATAACTCACTTAAAGACAGCTCTTATTAAACAGGTATGTCTAAATATGTTCATAGGTTTGGTAATGCAAGATTCAGTATGATGCAACACACACACACTGATTCTCACACACACTCACTCATTCTCACACACACCCACTCACCTCTCGGTCTCGATCCGATTTGGAGAGGCGCATCTGGCGGAGCATTTGAGATCGCTGTTCCATCATCAGAGTTCTCTCATATGTATACGCACTGATATCACTGTCATGCTGAGACAGAGAAAGAAAGAGAGAGTGAGACAGGCCAAGAGAATGACAATCATAAAACAACTGATAATACTGACATAGAAACGTAATGAAGTAATATAATATGAGAGAAGCAAAATCATAAAATCTGTAATGTATTATATAGCATATATAATAATCAAATAAAAATACATATTAAATGTACACTATAGTGACAAAAGTTGGGAGCATGTAATTGTCCAAAATGTCTTGGTATGTTGAAGCATTAAGAGTTCATTTCACTGGAACTAAGGGGCTGAGCCCAACCCCTGAATTCAATGATTTGGAGGGGTGTCCCAAAACTTTTGGAAATATAGTGTATTTAAAAAATATAGCTTAAGCTAAAAGGATTATTATACTATATACAAAATATATTTATATAAATGAGCTATATCCGTACCATCTCTACAACCTCGACTTCAGCCTCTATGCGCAGGTGGTATAGGAAGGTGGCAAGGTCCTTTTTCATCTGAATAGAGTTATCCTCCATCTGAGCCACAGTGAAGATGCGCATCCCGCATTTACGCCAAACCTACCACACACACACACACACACACACACAGACAAACTATTAACAGGCTTGAACAAATTGAGCGAAATCCAATTGAACGGAAACACTTTTGTTTTCACCTTGTGTTGCCGCAGTAGGAAGGGCAGGAGCATGAGCATGCCTCCGTCATGTACGATCCACCACACATCGATATAACCGTCTGTATACGGCTCGCTATTCGTGGGAAAGAGAGAGATGTTCTTGGGCACCAGTAGAGCGAGGTGGGCTGCTGTTGTTAGACGCACTGTGTCTGTAGAGCAGAGAGTGCATATTACATTTAATATGTGTACAGTAAATTCATTCATTGTCTACCGCTCATCCGATCTATTCTCGGGTCACGGGGAGCCTGTGCCTATCTCCGGCGTCATCGGGCATCAAGGCGGGATACACCCTGGACGGCGTACCGACCCATCGCAGGGCACACACACACACACTCTCATTCACTCACGCCAGACAATTTAGAGATGCCAATCAACCTACAGTAAATTCAGATAAATAAAAAAAATAATAATAATAATAAGAATATACTGTCTTCAGTTGGGGGGCAGTGTTGTTTCAGAATATTCATCAATGAAATCTGATTTAATTAAACAGCCACCTGTTACAAACAAAGTAGCTTGCATTGAAGCCACTGGTTAATAAGCTATTATATCTAATATCTATTACAGCTAATTAATATAGTGCATTTCTTGTCTGCATTCATATCAGCATTAACTAATGAAAATAAACACTACGAGTGCTACTACAGAATAAAATGCGTATCATCAAGACAATAATAATTGAATTTAAATCTTAAATAGTTAATCACAGAGCCACTGCTTCCTCTTAAAAGCTTGTATTTGACCAGTTCCAGGACTTTCTAAGTTTGACATGAAAGCATGTTTGTCAGATCCCAAAATTCAGCTGCTCAAGTACTTGAAAAACTGAAAAATGAACTGGTCTATAATCGGCGTCTAGACAGGCTCTCTTGTTCTTCACTCACTGATGAACGTCTTCCAGCTTTGCGGGTCTTCACTCTGTCTCCAGGCGTGTGGCCAGCCCATTACCACCGTGTTTGGCCGCATGCCACCCAGGCCACTTGACTGGATCATGTGACTGATGCCTTCACGTGGCTTTTGGGCCACGATGCACTGCACAAACCCCTTCACCCGCTCTTTCTCCATCAGGTGCTTCAGTGTCTAAGGGAAAGATATAAAAAAAAATAAGGTAGAAAACAGTGAGAAAGGAGAGGTATAGATTAAAAAATGAAAACTTTTCAGCTGGAAAAAAAAGAAGAAAAGCAATGTATGGCTATAAACTGTGCCTTAAATCTCCTGGAAGTAGTCAACATTCTCTGTATTACAAAATGAAGCAGATATTTTTCTCAAATAATATTCTTTAGGTTAACTCACTTAAAAAGTGAGAAAGAAATGTGAACTAATATCATGCAACACTAAATAAAAATTATAAAACAAACAAAAAGTCAGCTGCTCATTTGTTGATAAAAGGAAGAAGGAAGAGAAAGGTATTCACTCTGCACAGGTTAATATTTATCAGAGCCATGGTTAATATTTGTCGAGGCATGGACTCCACTAGATCCCTGAAGGTGTGCTGTGGTATCAGGCACCAAGATGCTAGCAGCAGATCCTTTAAGTCCCATAAGTTGCGAGGTGGGGCCTTCATGGTTCCCACCTCGCAACATACAGGACTTAAAGGATACTTACAGGACTTAAAAAGACTTAGAATACTTTTGATAGATACTGACCACTGCAGACTGGGAACACGCCACAAGAGCTGCAGTTTTGGAGATGCTCTGATCCAGTGGTCTAGCCATCACAATCTGTCCCTTAATCAAACTCGCTCAAATCCTTACGCTTGTCCATTTTTCCTGTTTCTAACACATCAACTTTGAGGACAAAATGTTCACTTGCTGCCTAATATATCCCACCCACTAACAGGTGCCATGATGAGGAGATAATCAGTGTTATTCACTTCACCTGTCACTGCTCATAATGTTATGCCTGATCAGTGTATGACTGAATTAAAGGAAAGTTATATAATTGCTTGAACAGACAGATGAATGTTTGGTCACATAGGTGGAACAAAGGAAGTCAGAACCTGTTCGGCAGCAAGCGATTCTCCATAAGAGTAAAGGAAGTTTCCGTTAATGACGGTGCCCACGATGGTTAAACCTTTTCCGGCCTTCAGCTGAGAGGCGAACGTCAGAAGGCGTGGAGACTTAACGTGAGCATCTTCATCTAGCTTCAGCAAAACCAGAAGCTGAGGCCTAAAAACACACATATTTGCACATATTTGAGCCCAAAAGAAGATTTTCCTTATAAAGATCTGTAAGTATGAGAGCATATACCTCCAGTTCTTGGTGTGTGGTTGCCCCTCCTCCAGCCTGAGTAGGGCGAAGCGAGCTGCACTCAGAGACAGACCTCTAATTCCATCTCCCCACTCTTTCTCTGCCCTGCACACACACACACACACACACACAAATCAATAAATTTCCAAAACACAAAAGAAAATGAAAATGCAAGCTGGAAATAAAAATTTAATAAAGATATTTGACATGCTAAATAGCACATATTATTATGTGGTTCTGAGTAATCTAATAGTATAGGTTAAAATAATTGGCACAAAAGAGTATGCTATTTTGACTTTTTTTTATGGCTCTGTCTGGTTTGGAACATGTGATGAGTCAGGATTTGGTTAAGCCAATCATAAATAGTATTTCTGTGAGCAAATTAAAAGACTCTTTTTTCCTCTCTTCTTTTTTGTCTCTGTGTTATTTTCCATCACTTGCCAAATGCATGAACACAAGTCAGGATTCTGGTTCTCATGACAACGTACCCGTGATACTCAATGTACTTATAAATCATGCCGGCAATCACCATGGCGACGATTGCGTAGTACCACGATGAAATGAACATTAGAGCCAGGCAAATGACCATCCCCAAAAATGAGAGCGCCCTGAGAGAGAGAGAGTTATTGAGTGAGAGAGAGAGAGAGAGAGAGAGAGAGAGAGAGAGAGTGAGAGAGAGAGTGAGAGAGAGGCATTTGAAAGGTCATGCAGCTCAAATAGCAAATATTGAACAGGCACCAAGGAGAAGGAGAGAGTGAGTGTATGTGCTCAGATGCACGCGTGTGTACCAGTGATAATAGGAGAAACGAGGTCTCCAGTTGGGGGTCCTCAGCAAAGTCTGAAGAGCACATGCCAGATTTACGAACAGATAACACATCAGGAAAAACCTGCAGAGAGAAAAGTCGATTATGAGTTCAAATGTTAAACCATGAAAGTGTTTGTGCATAGCAGGTTTTTGCAATATCAGTATTACAAAGGCCAATATTGTGATGAGTAAGGAATAAGACATGACAGGGCATGCTGAAAACAAATGCAGATAGATTGAGAAAGAACAAAGTCCTCTGTCCTGAAGACTTTCCCTGCGGCACAAAATGTACGCTTTAGCTTAAAGTGCCGATACTGACTGAAGCTGAAGCTTTCATATCGGTTAAAAATGTCTTCTTACAGAAAACCTGACAAGAGCAGTTTAGAAATTGTTCCTTGTGAAATAACAACAGGGTTTTCCATCATTCAAGGCCCTGTTAATTAACTGTTACAGTAGTAACAATAACATCTATGAACAACTGTGTTACTAACCTTTCTATTGATTTGGATTACACTTACCACTACTGACAAAGCTGCTGCTATAGAAACATAATCACCTTTTGAATAATCAGATCTGAAAATTCATTGGCAATGTAGTGTAATGAATAAACTAGCCCTTCCAAATGGTCTGTTTCACTGTGTATACACACATGTATCCAAACATACATGGAAAGAATAGGAGCGACCAAGTCCAGTGAAGCGATGAGGATGCCCAGTTCAGCGATGAAGGCGGTCAGCAGCAGAGCCCATGTAGGCTCTCCATTTGCTTTACCGTGACCGAACACCTGTGAAGAGAGTCATTAACATCATAAACAAAATAATACCTAAATACCATACAATACAATCCCATAAACAAAAATATATACAAAGAGTATCATCATCCAGGCTCAGGGAACATTTTGGCTCACTCTGTCACACACAGGACTTACCCTGAGGAAGGGGATGATGTTATCTTTAGCGATGGCCTGCAACAATCTCGGGGCGCCGGTCAGCGACTGAAGGCCCGCTCCGCACGTCGAGAAAAAAGACCCAATCACGATGACCCAGGGGGAGGGCCACGCGAGTGTGCCTACAACCAAGTTCCCTTTGACTGAGTCTCCAAACCTGCAGGAACAACAACATAAAGAAATGAAATGACAGCTGTGGAAAGAGATCGATGAGAAAGGAAAAAGGGACAATATGAAACAATTAGAAGTTTGGATGGATGGTTGGGTGAAAAATAACTAAAAAAAAAAGAACTACTCATTTTAAATGAAGAAACTAAATAAAACAGACAGGGGAATGATGGGTGTACTGTATGTATGAATGAAAAAAGGGTGGGTGAGCAGAGGGACAGATGGAAGTAAAAATATTGTGAATTGGATGGATGAACAAAATGAAAGAAGGACCTAAATTATTCAAAGAGACAAAAGCTGTGAAAAAGAAAGAAAGAAAGAAAAATAATAATAACGTAAATAATATTATAAGCTGAAAAAGAAAGAAAGAAAGAAAGCTTTTGAATTGGTGAATAGGATAATATATGGATGAATGGACAAATAGCATTAAAAAAAAAAAAAGAAAGCAAGCTCACTTGTCTCGAAGAAGCACTCCCTCTACACAGGCTCCAAACAGAACCACGCAGCTCAGATCTGTCACATTTACTCAGGAAAATGTTTCAATAACCTCCCAATCCCCCACACCCCCCAAAAAAAACCTCAACCACAATCTATCGATGTGAACCAAAGTGCGCGAGGGATTGAGTGCGTGTTTAGGATACAGACAAAAGAAGTGGTGAGGATAGCTAGAATAGTTCCAATAGGAATAGAGCGCTGGGCGTCCTTCAGATCCCCTGAGCGATTTGAGCCTGCCATGATACCTGTAAGAGAGCAAGAGCGAGAGCGAGAGCGAGAGAGAAAGAGACAGAGGTAAAATATATACCTTTCAAAACATGATCAAATGTGGACCTTTAAAGAGGATGAAAAAGCTATGCACCTGTCACAGACGGGAAGAAAATTCCCACCAATAGTGTAAAGGACGTTGTGATGTCGACAAAGACATATGGAAAGTGGTGGTTGGAGTATGAAGAGGCTGAACTGGGGGTGGGTTCTGAACCTCGCTCCAGAAGATCTCCTTTACTGAGGTATAAGCTCCAGATGTTCTCTGGAAGGAGAGAAGACAGTTACCATTGTTCATACATACTGAATGGTTCTCTATCTTGGCTGAATTCAAAACGGCTTCCTCTTTAAGATCTGTGCTGACTACATGGAGTATAATTCCCACTATCAGGTGTCACACAGAGGAGGAAGGAGAAAGTAGGGATCACCTTTGGCTTGCTTGTCAGGGATCAAAACAAAGACTTTTGTGACATGGTCCATCTTTATCAGCTCTAGACTAATAAAATTTAAAGTAACTGAATATATGGGAGATGGTGAATATTGGAAATGGTTAGTTTTGTGAATGTGAAATTTACATGGATTTATTCAGGGCCCTTTGCTCTAAACACCATTTTCAAGTGTTTTGCTTGTTTTAAGAAGACAGAATCTTAAAAATGTAAAAAATAGATTTTGTTTGCCATGAAATATATGCTTTTATGTTAAAAAAAACAAAACAAAGGGGTTGTGTGACACAAAGCAGAGTTACTGTTACCACTCCAGAGTTATTTGCCTATAACAGCACATCCTGAAGAGTTTTATTCCTTTTATACAAAGCAATTTGTGAATGCTAACAATACAGTGATTTATTAAAGAACATGTACGTTTTCATGAGTTTACAGTTGCATGTAATTTTGTGGAACATCTGTGAAATAAGCCAGTTCCCATCATCACTTATGTTAAAGCAGCTAAACAGTCATTTACTCATCAGCATCTCTTTTTCTGTCTTCATTATCAAGACAGAAGAAAAATCATTGCATAGCATGTTACTGAGAAATAGAAAAGTCCTCTGGCTTCAGGATTCTTCCGTGTTGGAAAACACACTGATATTAAAGCACTGCCACTGGAGACTCCTTCCATAAGTGTCCTTATACAAAACTGCACCACATTGATGATTCTACATTTTTCTTTGTTAAATAACAACAAGAAGAAGTTGCTTTCGGCTGCTCCCTGTTCGGGGTCGCCACAGCGGACCAAATGGTCCGCACAACAACTTGGCAAATGTTTTATGCCGGATGCCCTTCCTGACGCAACCCTCCCATTTTTCCGGGCTTGGGACCGGCACTGCATCTAGTGGCTGGGGTTGAGGCATTGGCTGGGAATCGAACCCGGGCCTTCCGCACGATAGGCGAGAAACCTACCACTGAGCCACCAATGCACCTCTTTGTTAAATAACAACAAATCTGTGTAATCCATATATTATTTGACTTAAATTATGTGCAGTGTCCAATAGGCAAGTCACTTAGAATTTAGTCCTACTACTAAATCAATAATGTATTATTACAAAAATAGTTTAATATGTTACATTAAAATGTTAGCGTGTAATACCTGCAATAACTCCACTAGCAAGTCCCGGTATTCCCTCGATCTTCGTGACATTGTTGTGAGTGAAATACTCATCACACACTGAGTTCAGCTTCGACGAATTACAAAACCGTGTCCAGAGATCTGTCGTCTTTTCCACCACTAATGGAGTAAAAGAAGGGGCTTCTGTGTAATTGAAGCTTTCACTAATGTTGATATTGATACTGTTTTCGTTCTGAATCGTTTTGGCACACAGATCGTCATGAAGCTCGTGTCGAGAGATGCTCCTGTTGCCCAGCATACACACTCTGGTGGCAGACAAGATGAATAGACAGCAGAAATGACTTCTATGAACAGTTAAACATGAGAATGTATTTAAGATAAACATCTTTATAGCACTGAAGGGAGATGGATGTGAGACACTGTGTGTCATTTGCTTGTAACCTTGGTATGGAAATCAAGTGTACAAACCCTTAGAGCATATGTCTCTGGGAAAGAGAACAACCATTTGCAGCCATTGTAAGAATACAATAAAGACTGAAGGTTAGGTCTGGTAAATTTTACTTCATACATCATAACGTGCATCACTGCTTCAGGGTCGTGGGTTCAGTCCTGACCACCGGTTACTGTCTGAGTTTTGCACATTCACATGGTTTTCTGTCAGGTTCAGGTTCCAAAATAAAACCTGTAGGTGTACCACTGACTCTCAGTTGCCCCTAGGTGTAGATGAGTGTGTAAATGTGTGCACCTAGTGCCCTGTAATTGACAGGCATTTCATCCAGGGTGTATTCCAGTATAGGGTCCAGATTCACTGTCATAATATCCGGTTACTTAAGAGACACACCAAGCCTTCGAATATAGCTAATTTGCTTTATATTACTAGCAACCTAACCTAAGCAAATAACCGAAGAAGCTTGCATACAATGATCAGGCATAACATTACGACCACCTGCCTAATATTGTGTTGGTCCCTCTTTTGCTGCCAAAACAGCCCTGACCCGTCATGCACTTTGTATTCTGACACCTTTCTATCAGAACCAGCATTAACTTCTTCAGCAATTTGAGCAACAGTAGCTTGTCTGATGGATCGGACCACTTTTGATAGATACTGACCACTGCAGACCGGGAACACCCCACAAGAGCTGCCGTTTTGGAGATGCTCTGATCCTGTGGTCTAGTCATCACAATTTGGCCCTTGTCAAACTCGCTCAAATCCTTACGCTTGCCCAGTTTTCCTGTTTCTAACACATCAACTTTGAGGACAAAATGTTCACTTGCTGTCTAATATATCCCACCCACTAACAGGTGCCATGATGAGGAGATAATCAGTCTTATTCACTTCACCTCTCACTGCTCATAATGTTATGTCTGATCGGTGTATGTTATATGTATAATGTATGTATAATAATGCTATTTGTGTAATGTATTATGCTTGGAATAATATGTAATAATATATTACATATTATTAAATTGATATTTAATACCAAGTTAAATAATATGTCAGATTTCTATTTTAATGGAACTCATCAAATGCACAGAACTGTGAGATTACTGCATTGATAAGAATGTGGCCTACACTTTTTGCCCCAATAAAAGTCAATTTCTGTTATCTCAGATCTAAATGGCATATATGTTTAGTGGCTGTGTTCTGAACTGCTCATGATCTCACATCCATCCCATTACCAATTATCAGTATATGTCTGTCGGCTGGCACTCACGGGAAGGAAGGTGGACTGAAGGCTGAGACCAGAGCACCGGTATAGATGGAGAGGATAGAAATTATGACGCAGGCCAGAAATAACGACGCCAATTTGTTGACGTATTTGACTCCCACGAAGACCAGAAGTGACATCAGCAGCAAGAAAATGGAGCCGTAGACACGCATGTTGTTCAACATAGCTGCTGCTTCGCCCTCAGGCTGATGGGAGTAAAAGATGGCTGCTGATGGAGCTATATACATCTGTCAGAGAGGAAGAGGGAGAAATAGAGTTTGACAAAATTATAATAAATGATAGCAGAAATTAAGAGTCTGTTATATGATTAAAGGGTGAATGTATTAATTATGAGACATGCCAATATTAGTTTCATGTCACAGTACCATTCTTTGATTATGGTTTAAAGCACTTTGATATTCTACACTACTAAATAATTGATATTCTAGAGTAAATAAAAATAAAATCATTCCTGAAGACTCAGCAAAAGTCCTACAGAATGATTGCTGAAACCTTTCTGACAGCACTATTTATTCAGTCCGTGCCTTCAAATCTGACCACATTCAGACAACCTCACACTGCTGCAAATAGGAAAATGGAGGTAGTGACAATATTTGGAACAGTACTGTGCTGTAAAAACTGATTATCGGCACATAGTCATCATTTGAGAACACCATGTTAAGAACTAATCATGGATCTTCAGATTGTTATTATGAAATAATGAGCAGTGTAAGGAAGACACCCGCACCAGCAAGATCTCGATGGCTCCGAGGATGTACATGGACCCAGCAAAGGTGGTGCCGAGATAAAAACACAAACCGACTGCACCCCCAAACTCTGGGCCCAACGAACGTGAGATCATAAAATATGAACCCCCGGCTAAACGAAGAGAGAGACAGAGAGAAACACACAAAGGGACAAAGACAGGGAGAAAGAATTTGCATATCTATGTTATTTTGTCTACGTTAATTCTACAAAAGTGTTATGATGTGCTGCTACAGTAACAGTTAGAAAGCATTAGGTTAAGCAGATATTGTTGCTGCTCTAAGAGATCCTTCTGGTTACATACATTTTTTTAAGGCACTTATCAGGAGCTACAGCCATGTTGATCACAGTTCGTAACTAAAAGACACCTGCTTCTACTTCGATTTAAACCAGACTCTTTTCACTGATGTTAATGCGTGAACTGGGGGATCCCAGCCCAGTAGTGCTGCGAGATCAATGACTCGGACGAAACGCGTCAGAGACGCAGTGTTGGGCAGATGCATAAATACAAACAGTAGTTAGTGTATATTTTTTTTAATCTAACAAGTTTTGCATTACTTGTTAGATGGTTTGAGGCATAGGACTGGGCAGCACATTTGAGGCACTTGCCCAGTAAGCTAGATAATAAATTTATGATTTGTCCAACTCTGATAATTTTTCAATTGCTGTGTCATTATTTTGATTTACTTGTTATTTAGACAAGAAAAATAACAAGGTATTAAGTAAATATAACAAAATAATGTACAAGTCAACATAATGGCTTATAAGTAAGTCAAAATTCTGGGAAGGTAATTGAAAACATATGCACACCTTGCAGTTCAGAGCTTCCACAGTCATCAATCATAGACAGAGTTTATAGTGTAGCCAGATACATTTCTCTTAAGTGAAGATGCTACATTTTTGTCAAACAAGTAGCTCATCTAAGCATACCAAACCAGTTCATTCCTTAAACCAGGGGTATCCGATCTTGTCCACAAAGGGCTGGTGTGGGTGCAGGTTTTCATTCCAACCGAGCAGCAGCCACACCTGAGTCTATTGGAAGCCAAGAACAGATTAAACGGGTGGAATCAGGTGTGGCTCCTACTTGACTGGAACGAAAATCTGCACCCACACTGGCCCTATGCGGATAAGATTGGACACCCCTGCCTTAAACAAATGAATACAAAAAAAATTGCAACATCCTTGTCTGTGTTAAAATGCACAGCCATTTTACTTCAACAGGCAAAAGAAACTGTATGCTTTCACCTATTACAAACCATATGTGCTACCCTGGACCACTAGGAACCTCGTATTGTTCTCAAAGCCATTAACGTTCAAGGCTTTTCTTCTAAAGAGAGTGACGTACGTACCTGGTACCACTCCATTAGTAGCAATGGCACTCATTGAGATAGCTGTCAGCATGGTCTAAGAAAGAGAGGCATGAAAGAGATTAGACCAGGGAAGTTAATAAGCAACTTGTGCTTTACTTTCGGACACAGTGCCAAATCTAAGTGCCCCTTGCCACTAAAATGAGTAAATAAATAGCTATGGACTGTGGCTTCAACTCACGCAGCAGCAGCAAATGAAGACGATACACAGTGCCTGCAGAACTCCGGCTGTTCCCACGACCCAAGTGAGCCGGAGGAAGAGGATGACACCAAATATGTTTTGCAGGCAAGGCAGGTATACACCCATGAACGTGCCCATCTGAAGAGACTGTGGGGTCATATGTATAAGAGACTTGCAGTTAAATATCACAGCTGTGTGTGCAGTACACCTATATATGCTTGTTTTTTTTATTTTTATTTTTATGTTAAACAGAGCGAAAAGCATTACAGGCAGCAAAGGTTAGAAAAATCCTACATTTATAAACTTGCCCACAGGCAGGAAAAAAGTGTCAGTTAATGCAATGTAATGGACGCTTACTTAAGGTGGTTTCATCAGTGTTTCTGCATACTCCTGTATATTCCTGATTCTAAAATATTTATCATCTGTGCATGCTAATTAATCTGCTTAATAAAATGTGTTCTACCATCAATGAGATCACGTCACTGCCGGTGTGTGTAGTTCACACCCATATGTGGTGCTTCCCTAAAATGTTGGAAGCACACAACTGTCTAGAAAGTCTATTAATACTGTAGCAATAATAATTTCCCTTCACTGACCCAAACCAGTTTCATCATGACAACGCCTCTGTGCACAAAGCAAAGCCCATAAAGACATGGTTTGCCCAGGCTGAAATAGAAGAGACCTGATCCCTCACCTCAACCCCAATAAATAACTCTGGGATGAACTGGAAGACTGACTGTGCACCAGGACTTTTAACATAAAGCAGTGCAAGTCCGTACTATTTCTTTTGTTGCTGAATAAACACAAATCCGCGCAATCAAGCTCTAAAATCTAGAGGAAAATATTTCCATGAAGAGTGGAGGCTGAAGAGAGGGCCAGCATCCATAATAATGCCCTTTAGAATGAGTACATATGGGAGTGGTGATCAGGTGTCCACATACATTGGGCCGTATATTGTACTTTGCCATTATGCAGCTATGAGTAAAAAAACAATTATATCGCAGGCACAAAAGCTGTTTGTCCCGGGCAGTCATTTATGGCAGGCCATTTTCAGTTTCTTAGGACCAAGCATAAGGGGTGGAAAATTGGCTATATGGACCAAGGAGAATATCGTCACTGCCAAATGACTCAGTAGGATGCTGAAGTCCATCAAACAACATTTATTTCACCTGCCCAAGAACCAGAGATATAGCTTGCTAGTCCTATCTATCCTGCTGCACTCCATACAACACACGTCTAAGAATTCCTTCTAATAGAGCAGCAATAGATCAACAGCAAGCTGACTTAAATAGCTGACTAATTTGTTATACATTTGGGATTAAATTATATTAACTACCGTATTTAAGCTACCACCTGAGCAGGACTGAAAGTATAGACAGGCTGAAATCATAGACCTGCATCATCATGTCACGTGTGTAGTGTGTTTGTGCACATACATAAAGTGAACGAAATGTGTTATACCTTGCTAGGCTTGCGTTTCTCTCCAATGCTTTCAGCCTCTTCATGCTCGCGGGCACCCTGTGTAAGGTTTGTGTAGTTGACCAGACGCGAGAGAAGGGAGGAAACCTTCGGTCGAGTGTCCATCTCTTCCTACAAAGAGAGAGAGAGACAGAGGGATGAGGGATGAAGGATGACAGAGAAGGATTGAGAAGCATATCACTTTACTGCCTCGTCCTTTACCGGAACTAAAAGTGGCATGAACAGATAAAGACATGTTGCTAAATACATCTCACTAAATGCAGCTACACTTTGGCTCAGAGCCCAGAGCAACCAGTCATTCCCAACACAGCACTGGCATAATGGTCTGCAAATGCAATGCAGCAAAAAACCACATTTGCGCAGTTAAAAACAAATCAATAACCACCCTGTGCTAATGAATTCTGTCAACTGTATGAATGGATTTTACAAGCAATTTGGAGTTGGTCCAAAAAATCTGAGTTCACAGTCAAGCACTGGTTTTAGTTCATAAACTGTTGATAAGTACTGGGTGAAATATGAAAAGGGCTTTTACAGCTAAATCAATAAACATACAACAATGCGGTAGCTGTATCTATAGCAGCATCATACAAATGGATTTGTTCGGTTGTGTTTAAATCCTACAGGGTGATTTTTTGCAACTCATCTTTGTACTTCAATCTTATCCTCGAAGCACTGAAAAACGGTCTTAGGTTCATAAATGATCTGTCTCACTAAATGACATCACAGTGGGCTATTAATCCATTTAAAAACTCCATATACATACTATATATATATATATATATATATATATATATATATATATATATATATATATATATATAAATAAAACAAAACTATACAGATGCCATATAATTACTTTAGGTAATGACACATGGATGCTAAAAGATAATATTGATTTACTGAGTACACTCTTGGCTATACTGTTTTCAGCGAGGATGGAATAAATCATGACAAAGCATGCGGCTAAGGGAAAATAATCAATGACAGAGAGGGGTGAGACAGCTAGACACCAAGCAGGGTTCATTTTTACCAACTCATTATTTTCCCATAACAGCACGTCACAAAGTATTTATACCACAGCCATTTGTCAACAATTGTGTTTTAAGGATAGTGTAATTTTTTTCCTAATATTAAAATTCTTTTAATATTCTTTCTTGGGCCTCCTGGTGGTCCAGCGACAGGATCCCGCGCTCTACTCTCCAGCAAACCTGTGCCAAATCGAAACATGCGGACCAAATGTTCTTCTGTGGCGACCCCAAACAGGAAGCAGCCGAAAGAACAACAGCAACATCCTTTCTTGAAAATTCATTATCTGTGACAGAAAACTTACATAAATTTTGCAGCAGGAACAACTATCTGATCCGTATAGCAATATAGGTCATGCCTTCTGACCAATCAGATTAGAGAATTCAACAGCGCTATGGTATAAATTAGAATAAACTATTTTTAAATTCATATATGAAAAATTCCATTTTGTTCTTAGAAATATACATTTTGCTTGTGAATGTGGAGTCCTTTAGGGCTTAATACATATGCCATCTGTACACTACAGTGTCTATGTTAATGTAGTTAATGTACACTGACAAAGCATAACATTATGACCACCTGCCTGGTATTGTGTTGGTCCCCCCTTTGCTGCCAAAACAGCCCTGACCCGTCATGCACTGTGTATTCTGTCACCCTTCTATCAGAACAGCATTAACTTCTTCAGCAATTTGAGCAACAGTAGCTCATCTTTTGGAATCGGATCACACGGGCCAGCCTTCGCTCTCAATGTGCTTAAATGAGCCTTGGCTGCCCATGACCCTGTCGCCAGTTCACTACTGTTCCTTCCTTGGACCACTTTTGATAGATACTGACCACTGCAGACCGGGAACACCCCCACAAGACCTGCAGTTTTGGAGATGCTCTGATCCAGTGGTCTAGCCATCACAATCTGTCCCTTGTCAAACTCGCTCAAATCCTTACGCTTGCCCATTTTTCCTGCTTCTAACACATCAACTTTGAGGACAGAATGTTCACTTGCTGCCTAATATATCCCACCCACTAACAGGTGCCATGATGAGGAGATAATCAGTCTTATTCACTTCACCTGTCACTGCTCATAATGTTATGCCTGATCTGTGTAGTTAGTAGAATGTGGCACTTACCTCGAACAGCGCCAGGTTTCGGTCATAGAAATCATCGTCATCAATGGTGTGAGTGTTATTGATGTATACATTGGAGATCTTAGAATTTCCATCTGAGAGAAAAAAAAACAGAAGCAGGACACTGAAGAGAGCGAGAGATTATAAATATGTGATGTAAAATAAACAAAATACAAGATTTCTCTTTGAGCCTACAGTAAGGTATGTGTCTGTGTGTGCGTGTGTGAGCGAGAGAGAGAGAGAGAAGATACTGCAGTATCTGAACAGTCACACTTCAGTTTCACAAGGCTCAGCAACTATGTCTGCATTATTACTCTCACTTCCCTTGCCAGACACACCCTAATTGTCATTCCACGTGCATGTGCACAGGCGTAGCTAACATCAAAATCCTGTTTCCTGTGTGTGAGTTTTTTTCCTACTCACACATTGTGCCTTTGTATGTGTGTATACACTCCTGTGCAGTCATTCAGACAAACACCAATATTTCTAAGGAAAAACATGTATGTGAATAAAAAACTAGGTCTGTCTTATTCCTTTAAAAAAAGCATTCAGATTTTAATTTCTTAAGAGATTTCTTAAAGAAAGATGATCCTGTGTAGATACCTATTTCACCTTACAATATGATGTGTCAGATATATTTATTAGTTTTGTATTATTATAACTATTCGTTTTTGCTTAGCGCTGATGACATAGTTTCCAGACTCTCTGAAATTAAGCATCATATACACCGATCAGGCATAACATTATGACCACCTGCCTAATATTGTGTGGGTCCCTGTTTTGCTGCCAAAACAGCCCTGACCCGTCATGCACTGTGTATTCTGACATCTTTCTATCAGAACAAGCATTAAGTTCTACAGCACTTTGAGCAACAGTAGCTTGTCTGTTGGATCGGATCACACGGGCCAGCCTGTCGCCGGTTCACCACTGTTTCTTCCTTTAGACCACTTTTGATGGATACTGACTCCCACTGGGACTCACACTCCCAGAGAATCCACGGCCACTTCCAGAGCAGCGGTGACACTCAGTGCATGTGGCAAGGCATCCAGTCCATCACCAACTACAGGCCAGCTCCACCTGCCTGTGACAGTGATGCCTCCCTTCCAGATGCGCTGAACAGCTTCTACGCTCGGTTTGAGGCACGGAATGACGTGACAGCGAGGAAGACCATCCCTCCTCCAGAGGACCAGGTGCTCTGTCTCACCACGGCCGACGTGAGGAAAACTCTATGCAGAGTTACCCCATGGAAAGCTGCTGGACCAGACAACATTCCTGGCAGAGTGCTCAGGGAATGTGCAGAGCAGCTAGCAGATGTCTTCACTGACATCTTCAACATCTCCCTGAGCAGCGCCATCATCCCAACGTGCCTAAAGACCACCACCATCATTCCCGTGCCGAAGAAGTCTCCAGTGTCCTGTCTCAATGACTGCTGTCCCATTGCACTCACACCCATCATCATGAAGCGCTTTGAGAGGCTCGTCATGAGGCAAATCAAGGACCTGCTGCCACCATCACTAGAACCCATGCAGTTTGCGTATTCCCTCACGCAATCAGGTGTCTCAGCAGAGAACTGAACTAAACTGAGGAACATGGACACACACACACTCTGAACTGAGAACTAAACAGAACTCACACACATACACACACCTGATATTGTTTACATGCACACGTCACTTTTAATATTTGTACTATAACCTGAAATATTATAACTGTGATAATCATCTCTGCTGATATTCTTGCACTCACTGTACAGCACTGTTCTTTTTCTGCACAGTCGGCGTTGTGTGTTTTGTTTGTTTGCACTGTCTCATCATTCCCTGCACTTATGTTTTATGTTTAGTGTAAAAATTCTGCACCTTAGTTTAGCTTCATGTTTGTCCACGTCACCCTGTGTTTTGTTTTTGTTATGTGTAGCACCTCTGGTCCAGGAGGAACGCTGTTTCATTTCACCATGTACTGCATCAGCTATATATGGTTGAAGTGACAAAGCTTCTTTGACTTTGACTTGACCACTGCAGACCGGGAACACCCCACAAGAGCTGCAGTTTTGGAGATGCTCTGATCCAGTCGTCTAGCCATCACAATTTGGCCCTCGTCAAACTCGCTCAAATCCTTACGCTTGCCCATTTTTCCTGTTTCTAACACATCAACTTTGAGGACAAAATGTTCACTTGCTGCCTAATATATCCCACCCACTAACAGGTGCCATGATGAGGAGATAATCAGTGTCATTCACTTCACCTCTCACTGCTCATAATGTTATGCCTGATCGGTGTAACTGCAATAATATGTTGTGGTTTGTTACTCTACATATTTGCATATTGAGCTTTCATATTGAGTTAACAGTTCTGCATTGGATGGAACATTCATTCATTGTCTACCGCTTATCTGGGGAGCCTGTGCATCAAGGCAGGATACACCCTGGACGGAGTGCCAACCCATCGCAGGACACACACGCACACACACGCACAACGGGCAATTTAGAGATGCCAATCAACCTACAATGCATGTCTGGAGTGGGGGAGGAAACCGGAGTACCCAGAGGAAACATGCAAACTCCACACACACGGCGGAGGCGGGAATCGAACCCCCAACCCTATTCAGCACGTATTCAATTCATATATTCAATTCAATATATTGCATATATTCAATTCAATATATTTGTATAGCGCTTTTAGCAAAGGACATTGTCTCAAAGCAGCTTTATAGGAGTATAGAAACATACAGAAATAAATAAATAAATAACGATAATTTTCCCCCCATTTTTTCCCATTGTCTGTACCGCTTATCTGATCTATCATTGGGTCACGGGGAGCCTGTGCCTATCTCAGGCATCAAGACAGGATACACCCTGGACAGAGTGCCAACCCAGGGCACACACACACTCATTCACTCACGCAATCACACAATACAGGCAATTTAGAGACTCCAATCAACCTAGTCTTTGGACTGTGGGAGGAAACCGGAGCACAAGGAGGAAACCATAACGATAAATTCTAAAGTTAAGTTACTATTTCATCCCTAAAGAGCAATGCTGATGCGACAATGGCGAGGAAAAACTCCCTGAGATGATACAAGAGGAAGCAGGCTCAGAAGGGAACCTCATCCTCATTTGGGTGACAATAGACAGTAAATAATGTAACTGTAAATAATGTCCTTTCTACAACAGCAACCAAGAGCTCTTGAGGAACTATTAGGTCAGCATAGTTACTGAGCTCATTATAGATCCAAATCTAGAAACAAAAGTCCTTTAGCTACACAGATAAGTGATTTAAAATGGCACATATCAATAACTAACAACAATAAAGATAACACATAGAGCACACAAGCTATGAAAACTCTTCCATCTCGGTCTTTTTCTCCACCGATGCTTTGCCGCATTCACACATGATCTATATTTGGAAACAAATAGAGATATTTGGTTGCGTGGGAACAACCCTGAGTTGTGCTGAGTTATGCTCTGAATTCGGCGTCAGCTTTTTCCTCAAAGCTTCCCATTTTAATTCACTGCGTGTTCTGTCTCGGCTGGATAAACATGATGAAATGTTTTTCTAAAGAGAAAAAAAAAACTGGCACTGAGTATCACAGTATCACAGCTACAGAGATTTGGGTTTAAAAGCCAGTTGCACCATGTATTGTGCAACAGTAAATGATAATGTTCTGCTGTGTATTGCAGTCAAATTACTTTTATTACAGCTATAACCTAGTACAATGGTTACGGCAGAAACATGTCACCAATTTGCTACTTACCACTTAAAAGCTTGGTACAGATTTCAATATAAACACTGAGTTCATGTCACACGGTATGATTCAATTCTGGTGAACACAAATTAAACCTAATATTCACCATTTTAAAAGAACAGAACGGTCTTTTCTGACTGAGGGAACACAAACAAGCTATGCTTCAGATTTTTTTGAACTCTGTAAACACAAACTACTCATCCCAGATTCATACATGAGTGTTATCCCTGAACAATAATTAGACAAATTACCTGGAAAACATCTG
Source organism: Hemibagrus guttatus (assembly GCA_033459395.1). NCBI lineage: Eukaryota > Metazoa > Chordata > Actinopteri > Siluriformes > Bagridae > Hemibagrus > Hemibagrus guttatus. The sequence goes on along the minus strand of JAUCMX010000029.1, from coordinate 7,394,536 downwards.
TGTTGTGCAAGCTTTGAACTGAAACCATGGTATGACTATGAGTGGAAGAACACAAACATTTTAATGGCTAGTCACACTAGCTTTTGTGCAAGTGAAATGACATTTATTTCAGTCACTTTCACAGTCGCAGACATGCTGCAGACGTCCAGAGCTACACTATATTGCCAAAAGTTTTGGGACAGCCCTCCAAATCATTGAATTCAGGTGTTCCAATCATGTCCATGGCCACAGGTGTATAAAATCAAGCACCTAGGAATGCAGACTGCTTCTACAAACATTTGTGAAAAAATGGATCGTTCTCAGGAGCTCAGTGAATATAAGCGTGGTACCGTGATAGGTTGCCAGCTGTGCAATTTCCTTACCACTAAATATTCTACGGTCAACTGTTAGTGGTATTATAACAAACTGGAAGCAATTGGGAAGAACAGCAACTCAGCCACGTAAAATCACCGAGCGGGATCAGCGCATGCTGAGGCGCACAGTGCGCAGAAGTCGCCAACTATCCTCAGATCGATAGGTACAGTCCTCCAAATTTCATGTGGCATTCAGATTAGCTCAAGAACAGCGCGTAGAGAGCTTCATGGAACGGGTTTTCATGGCTGAGCAGCTGCATCCAAGCCTTACATCACCAAGTGCAATGCAAAGCGTCGGATACAGTGGTGTAAAGCACGCCTCCACTGGACTCTAGAGTAGTGGAGATGTGTTCTCTGGAGTGACCAATCACGCTTCTCTGTCTGTCAATCCGATGGACGGGTCTGGGTTTGGCGGTTGCCAGGAGATCCAAATATATATATAATGTGTGTGTTCATGTGCATGTCAAGGCAGACGTCCCAAAACATTCGGCAATATAGTGTATCAAATTTCCTGAGTGAAGCTCCGAGTAAAATTTTGGCCAACCTACAAACACTTGCTTTGGCTGCCTTGTGTACTGAATGAACACTCAAGACACAAGCTCACAGACAACTACAGTGATTGTCCATCATTGCTCTGACTGACAGAGGAACGGCATCTTTCTCCCCTAAACAACTGAGCTCACAACTCTTTTAGACTCCCAGACACGGATGGCTATGACATTCATGGGATTCAAACTCCACAATCGGTGGAACAAAAAAGAGCAACCTGTTTGTTTTCACAAATTCTCTAGTTGCGCAAATGTTTAATCATGGTCAAACTTCACACTGCACATTATGTCCCATACCCCAATTTCCAATGTGACTGCCTTTATTGAAAATGATTATTGGACCACTTATTGGTTGTTACAGAGGAAGTTGCTTTCGGCTGCTCCCTGTTTGGGGTCGCCACAGCGGACCAACTGGTCCGCACAACAACTTGGCAAATGTTTTACGCCGGATGCCCTTCCTGACACAACCCTCCCGGCACTGCATCCAATGGCTGGGGTTGACGCATTGGCTGGGAATCGAACCCGGGCCTTCCGCATGATAGGCGAGAAACACTGAGCCACCAATGCCCCTTTATTGGTTGTTACAGTAAAATAACCAACATAAATCTCCCATCTGATGACAGTGAATTTACCTAATTTTCATACTCCTCAGATCACTCTGTGCCTTTGTGGTCTGTTGAGGAGCAATTTTATCCTGCAGAGGTCACTCCCGTCAGAGGATCAGTCAAAATAATTCTACTGATCTGCAATACAAGTGAACCTGACATGCAACTAGCATAACATAACTACCGTGAGTTTTTTCTACTACTGATTCTAAATATTTAGGAACCTGACTCTTTTTCTTCCTTACCCTGTTCATGGTGGCTTCGGTCCGGCGTGTCCTCGCTGTTGTTGAAGCTCTCTCGTGAGCCGAAGTGGACTCGTCCGCTGGCGCGTGAGCCGGTGTCAGGCGACGCATCCGACAGGCCTGGGATATCCTCGGCTTTGGTAGGTGTCACAGTGAAGCGCACTGAGGACGCCATGGCTTCCCGGGGCTGCTGGGGATCCGCCAGGGTGAACGGTTTGGATGGAAATCAATGACCCTTTAAACCTCAGCTAATACTGATAATACTGAGAACAGAGACTGTGCAACACATCGCCATTGAATCTGAGTTTATGGGCAAAGAGGTGACTTTGTTGTTCTCCCCCAGATGTAATTCGCCAACAGTGGATCAATTTTAGGTGTATAGAGCCTTTATTAAGTGTATGTATGTTATGGCTCAATGAATAGCTGATGATTATGAGTTACAAGTGAACCAGTCTCCAAAGAAGTACAGTGAATTAGGTCTCAACACTAAAGGCTCAGGCATGAGACACAATGTGTAAAGGGTATTAGCTGAGATTGTTTTCAAGAGGTAGGAATGCCTTGAGTAAAGTGCTCCATACATTCACAAGCTAACTATTTGAGATTTAGGAAACGGTATAAGGTTTTCTAATGGAAAAATACAGAATATATTCCAAGGTCAAGAAACGGGAAACACATTTCTGTGCTAGTTTTGTCTCATTTTTGGCCCTGCAAGTTCTTCTTCTTGTGATGGAGCACCTGTGGAAGCTAGCTAGCTAACTCATCAGACCTGTTTTCTTTCTTTATCTGAGGTCAATTTAAAGAGCTCTTGTGGCCCTAAAATGTGTAGGTTGATGTGACAGGCGTTGTGTTTGGACAGAAAAGAGATGAAAAGGAAATAAGAAATGGAGAAGAAGAAAAAAAAAGACAGAAAAGAAAAGTAGGACACTGTTAGTAAAGGCACTGAGGGAACAAAAGGCGATAAATAACGGATTTCTTTCTCGTTTTTTAGGTCAGAAACCCATACACCCTTCTAAGTAATAAAGTATTTTCTTGTGTTATTTGCTTAAATTTGTGTCTACAAGGTAAACATGGAGCTAAACTGTTCAGACATCAATACAGGATGATTTGTATAATTTAGTTATTACACTGAAGCGGTTCAAACCGGCTGAACCTGAGCAGGCAGGCTGCTCAGACTGCGAGATTCAATTAACAAAACAAGCTTTATAACCTTATAAAATGTACATTTTTTTTTATTATTCAACTTGGGTTTGCTTTCAGGACAGCTGCTGGGGTGTGGCACGTTATTAAGTAGAAAAATAAAAGTAAAACAAATGCTACTGAGGTTATAACAAGTGTACGCGTGTGGAGAGAGAGAAAGACAGAGAGCTGGAAACTAGCCGTGTAGCTAGCACCCATTAAGCCAATTATCATTCCAGATCAAACCGGTCTATTGATGGCGAGAACGTTTAACAAATTTATACAGATTTAACAGACTATAATGCGGAGTCGCCGCTTAGCCCCGCAGGCTAGCTTTATAAACAACACTAAGGCAAACAGTGTCCAAATCAGCTGTGCATGGTCAAACAAACGGATTTTATTATTTTTTTAAATTTTACCCCCGATTCATTGAGCGTTTCAATTTAATCTGAAAGAGAAAACTGAATTTCTCAGAAAGAAAAGTCTTGCTGTGATTGTTCCTGACGTTAGCGAACACGGCCGGTAACAACAGGGACACCTTAATATTTACGCATATGATAAATTCTATTTACCTTGAACCGAAGTATTAAAAGAAGTCCGTGGAAAAGCTTAATTAAAAAAAATAATAATAATTATCAGAAGAATAAGCTCAACTGAAAAGCGCTTGCGTTTTAGTCATCCCCTTTTCCTTCCCAGTGTCAAGTCAAACCAGCGCCGTATGACAGCGTGAACTCCTCCTCCTCCTCTCTTCCCCTTTCGCTTACGCAGCCGCAGTGCACCATGGGTAACAGAGTCTTTAACCAATACATCACATATAGAAAGACAAGCTAACGTTCCTACAAATCAATCTTTTTATTCAGCATAGGCATTTCGTCAAAAGTAAATACAAAGTTAAAAAAAAAAAGAAGAAAAAAAAAAAAGAAATAGTGGCTATTGTTTGTTACTATCAGGACACAATTGATTCAGTGCCCGTGCACCACACACACAAACACACACTCTTTCTTAATGAATGTCCATTTCTTCTTCTCTGAGTTTCACAGGACAGGTCGTGGCTGTTGGGTTAGCAGTAATCCAAAGCGTTTCTTCACGGTCACTCGGTGTCTGGAGAACTTGTCATCAGGAGAGAAGCGAGCCGGGTGGGCAGAGCTGGTGGGCCGGCCCTCTGGATCCAACTTCTGGAAGCAAAAAAGACAGACATGTTGAATGCACAAATTAGACCTGGTAACAACCATCAGACCCCACGTAGGGGATCAGGTCGCTATAGCACTACATTGTATAAGCAAATCTACAATCTGCCAGTTTTAAGTTTCACCAAATAAAAATAAATAAAGCATCAATTGCTTTGCATGGAAGTGAATAAGGAGTCTATTAAGAAAAGATGGCTCACCTTCAGTGTGTAAACTCTCTCTCCGTTCTCGTTCAGGTAAAACTGTAGAAACATCGCGGCGGTTATTATTCTAATGATTTCCTCCGGATAAACGTTTCGCTTCTTATGCGTTCAGGGTGTCTTTTTTTTTCTTTGTTTGTTTGTTTGTTTACGCCAATTCGATCAAACGATCTTCACAGCGAACTGTTTGTGAACACGCGTGTCCTCCACGATTTCAGCCACCGGATATCCGTTTACGTCATGGCTCACGAAGCTGCTCGGGCCTTCTGGGAAATTGAGTTTTTAAAAAGTTTTGGGTCTTAATCGATTTGAGGAGCTTCTGCCCCCTGGCGTTGAAATCGGAAAAAAAACTGCGAAACCTGTAAACTGTGCAAGAAATAAGGGTTAAATAAGGGTTATGGTGTGTAATTTAGTTAGAATTATCTTGCTCTGAGCTGTTCTGAGGACGTTAACGTTTGTTTGTTTTCAAACTGACAGATTTGAATATATATAGATAGATATTTTCAGGAGCTTACTAACACACAGCGCGATATTACACAGGTATGTACTGTTTTTAATTGTTTATCAATCCTGAATTCGTACAAAAACTCGTGAATATCTCAGATCGACATATATGTTTTAAGTTTATAACTGAAATAGGTCTAAACAATTCTTTACAAAACTAAAACCATGTATCATAAGGCATGACCCTGCAGCTGGAAAGAGGGAATCAAGTGAGCCAAAAGGATTCTCTTCTTATTTACACCTCTTCTTCTTCTTCTTCTTTCGGCTTTTCCCTTCAGGGGTCGCCACAGCGAATCATCTCTCTCCACCTATCCCTATCTTCTGCATCCTCAACCCTTGCACCCACTAGCTTCATATCCTCATTAATTCCATCCATATACCTCCTCTTTGGCCTTCCTCTTTGCCTCCTGCCTGGCAGCCCCATGTCCAACATTCTCCTACCAATATACTCACTGTCCCTCCTCTGAACATGTCCAAACCATCTTAATCTGGTCTCCCTAACTTTGTCCCCCAAACGTCCAACATGAGCTGTCCCTCTGATGTACTCATTCCTAATCCTGTCCAATCTTGTCACTCCCAAAGAGAACCTCAACATCTTCAGCTCTGCTACCTCGAGCTCTGACTCCTGTCTCTTCCTCAGGGACACTGTCTCTAAACCATACAGCATGGCCGGTCTCACCACTGTCCTGTACACCTTCCCCTTGATTCTCGCTGATATTTTCTGATCACACAGAACTCCCGACACCTTTCTCCACCCATTCCAACCTGCCTGCACTCGCTTCTTTACCTCTTTCCCACACTCTCCATTACTCTGGACTGTTGACCCCAAGTACTTAAACTCCTGTACCTTCTTCACCTCTTCACCCTGTAACCTTACTGTTCCACTTCCCTCCCTTTCATTCACACACATGTACTCAGTCTTACTACGACTGACCTTCATTCCTCTTCTCTCCAGCGCAAACCTCCACCTCTCCAGGTTTTCCTCCACCTGCTCCCTGCTCTCACTACAGATCACAATGTCATCTGCAAACATCATTGTCCAAGGAGACTCCTGTCTGACCTCCTCTGACAACTGGTCCATCACTATAGCAAACAGGAAGGGGCTCAGAGCCGATCCCTGATGCAGTCCCACCTCCACATTGAACTCCTCTGTCTGACCTACAGCACACCTCACCACTGTCCTGCTCCTCTCATACATGTCCTGCACCACTCTGACATACTTCTCCGCTACTCCTGACTTCCTCATACAGTACCACAGCTCTTCTCTTGGTACCCTGTCATATGCTTTCTCCAAGTCTACAAACACACAGTGCAACTCCTTCTGACCATCCCTATACTTCTCCATCAAAATCCTCAGAGCAAAAATTGCATCCGTTGTGCTCTTTCTGGGCATGAAGCCATACTGCTGCTCACAAATGTCCACTACCTTCCTTAACCTAGCTTCCACTACTCTTTCCCATACCTTCATTGTATGGCTCATCAACTTTATCCCCCTATAGTTACTGCAACTCTGCACGTCACCCTTATTCTTAAAGATCGGCACTAACACACTTCTTCTCCATTCCTCAGGCATCCTCTCACTCTCTAAAACCCTGTTGAACAAATTAGCTAAAAATTCCACAGCTGCCTCTCCCAGACACTTCCAGACCTCCACCGGAATGTCATCAGGACCAACTGCCTTCCCACTTTTCATCCTCTTCAAAGCCTTCCTGACTTCATCCTTTCTAATTTTATCTACTTTCTGTTCCACAGAGTTCACCCCTTCTACTCTTTTTTCCCTCTCATTTTCCTCATTCATCAGCTCCTCAAAGTATTCCTTCCATCTCCTCTGTACACTCTCCTCACTTGTGAGCACCCTTCCATCTCTATCCTTAATAACTTTAACTTGCTGCACATCCTTCCCATCTCGATCCCTCTGCCTAGCTAACCTGTACAAGTCCTTCTCTCCTTCTCTAGTGTCTAACCTAGTGTACAACTCTTCATATGCCTTCTGCTTGGCCTTAGACACCTCCCTCTTCACTCTGCGCTGTAACTCCTTGTATTCCTGTCTATTCTCTTCAGTCCGGTCCATGTCCCACTTCTTCTTGGCTAACCTCTTCCTCTGGATACTATCCTGAACTTCCTCATTCCACCACCAAGTCTCCTTATCTTCTTTCCTCCTTCCAGATGACACACCCAGCACCTTTCCCCCTGTCTCCCTGATCACTTCTGCTGTAGTTTCCCAGTCATCTGGCAGCACTACCTGACCACCCAGAGCCTGCCTCAACTTCTGTCTAAATTCCTCACAACATTCCTCCTTTTTCAGCTTCCACCACTTGGTTTTCTTCTCTATCTTTGACCTCTTCGTCTTACAGACCATCAAAGTCATCCTACACACCACCATCCTATGCTGTCTGGCTACACTCTCTCCTACTACCACTTTACAGTCACTAATCTCTTTCAGATTGCCTCTTCTACATAGGATGTAGTCTACCTGTGTTCTCCTACCTCCACTCTTGTAAGTCACTCTATGCTCCTCCCTCTTCTGAAAATAAGTGTTGACCACACCCATGTCCATCCTCTTAGCAAAGTCCACTACCATCTGTCCTTCAAGGTTCCTTTCCTTAACTCCAAACTTGCCCATCACCTCCTCATCACCTGTGTTCCCCTCGCCAACATGTCCATTAAAATCCGCTCCTATCACCACTCTCTCACCCGTGGGAATACTCTCCATCACCTCATCTAATTCACTCCAGAATCTCTCTTTCTCCTCTAACTCACAACCTACCTGTGGGGCATAACCACTAACAACATTCAACATCACCCCTTCAATCTCTAACTTCAGACTCATCACCCTGTCTGACACTCTCTTCACCTCCAGAACATTCCTCACAAACTCCTCCTTCAGGACCACACCTACCCCATTTCTCTTACTATCCACACCATAATAAAACAGCTTGAATCCTGCTCCTATACTACGAGCCTTGCTACCCTTCCACCTGGTCTCCTGTACACACAGTATATCCACCTTCCTTCTCTCCATCACATCAGCCAGCTCTCTACCTTTCCCTGTCATAGTACCAACATTCAGAGTTCCTATTCTCAGTCCTACACTCTTACCTTTCCTCTTCTCTCTCTGTCTGCGCACTCTCCTCCCTCCTCTACTTCTTCGACCAACAGTAGCCCAATTTCCACCGGCGCCCTGTAGGTCAACGGCGCCGATGGCGGTCGTTGTTAACCCGGGCCTCGACCGATCCGGTATGAAATTCGTACTGACGATTCGCATGGTTAAATTTGGCAATGTTTTACGCCGGATGCCCTTCCTGACGCAACCCTCTCTATTTATCCGGGCTTGGGACCGGCACAGAAGTCACTGGACTGTGACCCCCATGGCTAGATTCTCTTCTTATTTACACCAACAAATATATATACACTGACCAGGCATAACATTATGACCACCTATTGTGTTGGTCCGCCCTTTTGCTGCCAAAACAGCCCTGACCCTTCGAGACATGGACTCCACTAGATCCCTGAAGGTGTGCTGTGGTATCGTTCACCAAGATGTTATCAGCAGATCCTTTATGTCCTTTAAGATGTGAGGTGGAGCCTTCATGGATCAAACTTGTTTGTCCAGCACATCCCACAGATGCTTGATTAGATTGAGATCTGGGGAATTTGGAGACCAAGTCAACATCTCAAACTCATTGTTGTGCTCATCAAACCATTCCTGAACCATTTTTGCTTTGTGGCATGGAGCATTATCCTGCTGAATTTTTTTTCCATGAAAGGGTGTATATGGTCTTCAACAATGCTTAGGTAGGTGGTACGTGTCAAATTAACATCCACATGGACGGCAGAACCCAAGGTTTCCCAGCAGAACGTTGCCCAAAAGCATGACACTGCCTCTGCTGGCTTGCCTTCTTCCCATAGTGCAGCCTGGTGCCATGTGTTCCCCAGGTAAGCGGCACACACACATCCGGCCATCCACGTGATTTAAAAAAAAAAAAGTGATTCTTCAGACCAGGCCACCTTCTTCCATTGCTCCGTGGTCCAGTTCTGATGCTCACGTACCCATTGTTGGTGCTTTCGGCGGTGTACAGAGGTCAGCATGGGCACACTGAGTGGTCTGCGGCTATGCAGCCCCATACGCAACAAACTGCGATGCACTGTGTATTCTGACACCTTTCTATCAGAACCAGCATTAGCTTCTTCAGCAATTTGAGCAACAGGAGCTCGTCTGTTGGATCGGATCACACGGGCCAGCCTTCGCTCCCCATGTGCATCAATGAGCCTTGACCATCCATGACCCTGTCGCCGGTTCACCACTGTTCCTTCCTTGGACCACTTTTGAGAGATACTGACCACTGCAGACCAGGAACACCCCACAAGAGCTGCAGGTTTGGAGATGCTCTGATCCAGTGGTCTAGCCCTCACACTTTGACCCTTGTCAAACTCGCTCAAATCCTTACACTTGTTCATTTTTTCTGCTTCTAACACATCAACTTTGAGGACAAAATGTTCACTTGCTGCCTAATATATCCCACCCACTAACAGGTGATGAGGAAATAATCAGTGTCAGAGCTTATAATGTTATGCCTGATTGGTATATACATATATGCTGCTGTTTTGAATTTGTGTTATAAATGAGTACTTTTTTTTAAATAAATATTGTATTTGTCCTTAAACTCTGCCATGAAACACGTCAAAAAATTGATTTCGGTGGTAACCACATATACACCCCATATGCAGTAGTATCATTTGAAAAAACATAACATTTTCTAAACTGATCTTGGTTACACGCACTGTAGTTTACTTAAATTCATAATGTCCGCAGGATGCAGAATGAACCTTAACATGGATTATCAAACTTGGTTAATGGAAAAATTGAAATCCTTATGTTTTCATCTGTGACTGCAATTTAAATGTCATTCTAATCATGTCCCTTTTTTCTTTGTAGATATCAGTTTGTTTGTTCTCTAAGAGCATAATAATAAAGCTATAAGACTTGGACACATGGACCCTGAACTTGACCAGTCTATCTCCAGTATCTTACTGGAGATGAATGAACTCTGTTCTCTAGAAAGCGCCTCAATGATGGAACAGCCCAATTCCTTCCTTCATTCCGATCAAGCAGGAGGCAACGCTGCACAACCCCAGACAAAAACAAAAGCTGCTGGGAATCAAGAGAGCCAAGAGGATGCTCTTCTGAGTCTAGATGCAATATTCCCTGATATTGAGGAAATCATTAATGAGAGCTCCTTTCCTGCTCTTAAATTTGTGCCCTCCTTCTCCAATGTCAGCAGCACCAAGTGAAGTGAAACTAGAGCCTGTAATTCCACAGAGTGTTCATGGTCTTAAAGAGTGCAAGCCTTCTGAAGATCTATCAGTATTTTCTTCACAGCCAAAAGAAAGTTCTTTAACACCACTGGATACATCTGTATTTGATTATCTCTCTCATTTGTCTTTCAGTAATCTGTTAGATAGCATACTGATCCCCGATCAGTTTCCCTTTCATTTCAAGAGCCATTTCTACAGGAAGACAAAAATAATTATAGAATTTTAGAAACACCACATCCTATTCCTGAATATCCTGTTCAACATTACCAACAGTCTGAACTCCTTGATGAGCTGCAACCAAATAATCTAGCACCTGCTAGTCAAGCTGCACAAGCCCAAAATATTACACTCTTCAGTTCGGAGGAGACACAGCAGACTGCCATATTGCTGAAAAATAAGGAATCTTTGAACAGTCAGCATGTATTTTTTCAAATGCAGTTAGGCCTGCATGAAATGGAGCCAAAATCAGCCAGAATACCTCAGATGCATTCTATGTTAAGTCAATCACCTACATTGGGTGTTGCGCAGAGAGTGCTTACAGAAGAACAGGATCTTGATTCATTTAGGTGTTTCCCTCAGGGGTCCTCCTCAGGCATTTTGCCCTGCACAGCATCCTCACCTACCATCACTTCAGGCATATGGACCACCAAGGTCACCATTTTTTCTCACATCCAGTTACTACTCTGCTGCACCGTATCTTCATGCCTCTCAAACACCAAATATGACCCTTACTCAAACAACATCCACTCAAACGCTCGTCATGTTCCACTAGTGCCAACTGTTTCTGCAAATCTCATGCATTCAGGTCACCAGTTCACATATAGATGCCAGCAGCCAGGTCTTCAACCGTGTTATATGTTGCCAAACCCTTTTATTCCTGATAGGATTTTCAACATGACAAACATTACATTTGGGAACTGCCCACCTCTCAGGTCCGAGCTAAACTGTATTCAACCTGCTGCAGTATCTCATTTGAACATGAATTCCTCTCCTTCATTACTGCACATGAACTCACCCTTTCCAGTGAATATCAGTGGTAGAGAACCTAATCTTCATGTTATCCCTCCAAAACTGAACGGAAACTTCAGGCTGTGGCAGGCATACTGTAAAGTGGCAAGGACAGTCTACACTAGCAGTCCTGATCTGGAGGCCTTCGCATGCTTCTTCATGTAAGTATCAGATTGGAGAAGTCGTCGAATAGATGGATTTTTCAGCTCAGCATCCTCCCTCTTATATAGATATAGTGTCTTTCAATTAAAGCAACATGATGCTAATGTATTTTTGTAATATATTTGTCCTGTCTTCTCTAGACAAATAATTCACTCCCTTCACGTTCATTGTCCTGACCTTCCGTTCTTGGCAGCAGTGAGGAAAGCAACCTTGGAGTGGGAGATGCATTCCAACTTTGATCGTATGAAGTACTACGAGATGGCCCAGAAGTCAGTAACCCCCCAAAAAAGACCTTAATGTGACATAGATGCACTGTATTTTGATTTCTCAAATGTTATGGTGTTCTAGTAGTAGCTATAATTCAAATCACAGGCTTATATTAGGGACTTTTTCTAATACATTATCTACCAGGCATAACATTATGACCACTTGCCTAATATTGTGTTGGTCCCCCTTTTGCTGCCAAAACAGCCCTGAACCGTCATGCACTGTGTATTCGGACACCTTTCTATCAGGACCAGCATTAACTTCTTCAGCAATTTGAGCAACAGTAGCTCGTCTGTTGGATCAAATCACACGGGCCAGCCTTCGCTCCCCACGTGCATCAGTGAGCCTTGACCGCCCATGACCCTGTCACCGGTTCACCAATGTTCCTTCCTTGGACCACTTTTAATAGATACTGACCACTGCAGACCGGGAACACCCCACAAGAGCTGCAGTTTTGGAGATGCTCTGATCCAGTGGTCTAGCCATCACAATCTTGCCCTTGTCAAACTCGCTCAAATCTTTACGCTTGTTCATTTTTCCTGTTTCTAACACATCAACTTTGAGGATGAAATGTTCACTTGCTGCCTAATATATCCCACCCACTAACAGGTGCCATGATGAGGAGATCATCAGTCTTATTCACTTCACCTGTCAGTGCTCATAATGTTATGCCTGATCAGTGTATGGTAGCTACTCATTCACAGGGACTTGCACATATACAAACCCTAATTATAAATAGAGTAACAAAATGTGTTGCTATTGTTACTATACTGATATTGGTGAAGATATGCTGAAGCTTTCTCATGTTTTATAATTTATAGAAGGAGTCTTAGGTGTCAGCGGATTTGTAGCCAGTTAATATTTTCAGGACAGAGGACTTTGCGCTTTCTGGTTTCTTGGTAACATGACAGTCTGATTTTTTTTTCTTTTCTGTTATTAACTGAAGTTCAAGAGAGAGAAAAGAAGAGCGGCTGTTATTTTTAGCTGTTATAACAACTTTGCTTGTGGCCAATACATAATGGTATGGATCATTTAAAAAAAAATGATTACTATAAAAGCTGTTGTGCCATTCATTAATACATAAAAAAAAAAAAAACCGCTTTTGTTCACAACTTGCTGAACTATAAAAGGAATAAAACATTTCAGGACATGACAGTTCTGTTATAGGAATATAATATAGCCTTGAAACAAACAAGCCTTTGAATACACAACCATTTTCCAGAGAAGTAGAATGTTTTGGGCTTACTACATCTATTCTACATCTACTACCTCTGGAAACTGTGTATGTTGCTTGATGTTCACTCCATCACTATTGTAGATCCTAGATATATCTGTGTTACTCTAGGTTCATTGAGTTTGAAAAGAGGAACCTGAAAGGCAACAGGGCAAAGCAAGAACCAAGTGAACATTCAGGCAAGTTTAAATGCAAGATGTGAAGGAAATGAACATTATTTAGGCCTGTTAGTGATGTTCATGTATAATAATAATAATAATAATAATAATAATAATAATAATAGCTTGTTAAAACAGAAAAATAAACTAAAACACAAATCTTGGGGCTAAAACTTTTTTTTTTTTTCCTCCTTCTGAAGGAAATGTCCTGGAGCTGAATCCTTGTATAGTAACTGATCAGGCAGCGAATATCAATGTTCAGGAACTGGCTGAAAAGGAACTATCGGAATATAGTGAGATCATGAAAGATATGGAGTCAAAGGTCAAAGGAGGGTCAGAAATTGCTAAGGAGCCAGAAAATGTGGATGACATGGAAGGCCATCTCTTAGAATATCTTAATGAGATTTGCAGTCAGATATCTGTAACTGAGGTAAAAAAAAAAAAAAGTTAAAACTTCCAATACTCTGAATTTGATAGAGCTTGATGCAAGATTTCTTTTTCTCTCAGGTTGCGGAAGAATTAGACATGGCATGTATGTCTTCCCTGCTATTTTCAGACTCAAACACTGCTGATATGCCAGTGCAGCAGGGGGTTGTGGTTAGTAACTCCATTAATGCATCTCAACTTTACCAAAGCCTTTATAAATCATTTAAATGGTATATATGTCATGTTAAAATCAACTATAATATCTGCCAGAAAATACAGCTCAGAAATTCCTTAGTGCCAAATAATTTCTGTATGCAACTTATCAAATGGTCCATTTCTACTTCTCTAGGACAATGCACAAGATGTACCAAGTGCTACTGCTGTAGAACCAGAAGCATGCCATTCAAGTAATAAGACCACAGCTGGAAACTTTTCTGCATCACAACCAAAACGTCATTCTGTTCCAGAAACACAGTCTCCTCCACCTCTCCAGTCGGGTCTGTACGTGACTGAAGGTAGAGTTCATCCGACCCCCCCTTCCTTTAAAATTCCCAATTTACCAAATCAGAGAGGAAAAATCCCAGTTGTGGCATTCCCCAACAGATATGTCCAGGTTTTTCCACAAACAGACAAAGCTCATCAATGTGGTTTTCCAGCTCAGCAGAAAGACATCACTCAGAATACATTTCAATTGTTGCATCCACCACCCACAGATCTACCTCCCTTCCATAGTGCTCCATACCAGAATGCAAGTCAGTGGTCACAATTTGTGCCAGAACATCCAAATTCTGTACTTCCTGTGCTAGTTCAGGGGACTGTAGCAAACTCCAGTGATGCATTTCAGAACAATTTGCCCCACTACGATTACCAACTAAATCTGTTAGATGTAGAAAACAAAGTTAATTTGTTATCATCCTATACACATGAAACAATTCAGGAAAACTTCATTTCGAAGAAAGACATAGCAGGGATTAGACCAACTTTCATGTGTAAAAACAATAACTTCATGGCTCCGTCATCATCAACTGCGAACTCAACCTTTACTGAGCCAGTAACGGTTTTCCAGAATGAGTCACAATTCAGTCTTGGTTGCATGTCTAACATTCAGAAAGAAAATCAGATAGGGTATAAAAAGGACAATTTAAGTGTTGTCCCAAAAATATATTACATTGGGGAAATAGTTTCGCCAAAAATAGACTGCAATGTTGTAGAAATGGTTCCTTCAACAGCAGATTGTGGCATCAATCAAATGGTTCCTCCAGCAGCAGATTGCAGTGCTGAGGAAATGGTTCCTCCAACAGAAGATTGCAGTGCTAGAGAAAGGATTCCTCCAAAAGCAGAACGCCAGGTTGTGGAAATGGTTCCTCCAACAGCAGATTGCAGTGTTGGGAATATGGTTCCTCCCTCATCAGATTGCAGTGTTGGTGTTCCTCTAACAATAAATTGCAGTCTTGGTGAAATGGTTCTTCCAAAAAGAGACTGCTGTGTTAGGGAATTTGTTCCTCCACCCATAGATTTTGGTGTCAAGGTAATGGGCTCTAAAATAATAGAATGTGATGTTCAGGATTCCTTTTTTTCCGAAAGCACCTTAGGTGGATACAAGAAAGACAAGTTGGAAGTAGGGATACAGAAAATGAAGGAAAGCAATCCTGATGAACAAGAAGGCCATTGTCTTGCAGATGCAGTTGAGCAGTTATGTTCTGATGTACAGTCACTAGGTGTGGAATACTCAGATTACTCTGATAAATGTCAGACAGAACATTTGGACACGGTCAACCAGCTAACAGAAGATGAAACTGCTGTTACTCAGATTCTGGATTCGTTTTCCTCCAACCTACCTTCTCCAACATCTGCCAGGTTACAAAAAGTCCCCCTCATTAATACATTTACTCACAAAGACATCGAGACTTGTACCACTGAAGTGACTGTAATGAAAGATAAAGCCCATGTAAGGAATTCCTCTAATAGTTTGGCTTCTGTATCACCAAAAGGTCTAGGAATCTTCACAGCAAGCAATTCCATTCTGGGTGCAATGGAAGGTGAGGTTTCCAGCTTAAAACCTGACTCTGAAACTGCATTAAATGAAATCAAAGGCTTAGTTGACAACTTGATAGACTGGCTTATTGGCATTCATAGCAATGATTTGCCTTCAGAATCAGATATAGATGCAAGTTCAATTGAGAATTTGAAGTCAAACAGGGACGAAATGAAGCCACTTCATGACATGGCGCGACCAACTGAGGCGATTTCCCAAACAGTGGACGATGTATTAAATGATCTTATACAAGAGACAGGAGAGTTAGTGCCAGGTCAGATAGATGAAGTTGCTGGTTGCAGTATGCATGTCAACAATCCACAATATTTCCATGTGTCAAGAAGTAAATCCTATACAGAAAGTGCTCTTCAGGTTCCACAGGATAATACAGACATAGTAACCCAGAGTGTATATGTTGCTGTAACAAATGACCAGGTAAATGAAATGAGTAACTCGAAGATTAAAGCATACAATATACATGAAGAGCCATGCATAACAGAAGTCCAAACAAATTCAACAGGGCTAGAATCATTCATGTCTGCCTGTTTAGATTTGGCCACACCCTCGAAAATTTTAATCTTGGGACCGGACATGTCGCATGAGCTTGACAGGGAAGTAGATGTTGAATTCCCCCAACAAGACATTGATAAGAGCAATGAAACAAACAGTCCACTAGAGGACACATGTGGTGCTACAGCAACAAAAGAAGTGATGAGGACAGCTAGAGAGATGATCAAGGAGACAGATAAGCATGAGGACAAGGGCACAGAAAGTGACTCGGATATGAGTAGAGAGAACGAAACAAATAGAGTGCAGTCCAAACAAATGATGAGCCAACAAACACAAAGTACTGTAACAAATGAGAAGGTGGCTGGTGAAATGGGGCAGATAACAGAAATGTTAGAGTTCAACACAGGTTTAGAGGTGGGAAATGGATCAAGGGTGGAAGAAATTATAGCTGCTGGTAGTTTATGCACAAGTGAAGCTGAATTAGGCCAAGATGGATATACAGAAAATATAGAATCTGAACAGCATAAACACAACTGTTACAGTAAAGATCAAGTAGGTGTAGAGGAAAGCAAGAATAAAGTATTGGACAGTATTAAAAGGATGGAGACAAAAACAAGTGGAATTCTGTACCAAAGCAAATGTGACAGAGCGAAAAAGTCAAGTCCTATGGGAAGAAAGAAGTTTGAGATGGAAAATGAAACGGTGAAAAGATCGGCAGTTGTGCAAACTCAGATTACGGACAAACCAATAGAAAGAGAGAACATATTCAAGAAAGAGCACAGACGTCTGGCGAGGCAAAGCCTGAAGAAAGCTGAAACAGATATTGGACAAAGAATGGACAAGGGAAATATGGTGATGAAATGTTCAAGAGGCTGCAAGGCAGTAAAAGATGTGGGAGATGTATCCAGTGAAAATCAAAAGAAAACAGTAAATGCAAGAGAAAAGCAAACTCAAGATCATACAAAAGGGCAGAGGAAAGAAAACCAAAAGGATGGGGAGGTTAGTTCCACCTTTGTAATGGACACAAAAAGGACAAGAAGGAGATTTGATTCACTGGCATTGGAAGCAGCAGCAGCAGGAACACAGTATTTGAAAATGAAGACAGGGAAACCAAACACTACAAAAGATGTAGACACGAATCAATTCCAGACAGAGAGAGAGAATGTGATCACTGTTTCAGAGAGTAGCACTAAACCTAAAAGACTGGCAGGAAGAAGAAGAAGAAATCTTGACACTTCACTAGTGAAGGACTTTGAAGGTGTCCAGATTCACACAAACCAAGAGAAGCCAAACGATTTGGTTGGCCAAAAAGAGAAAAAGCAAAACACAGTAGTGAAAGCGAGAGATAGATTTGGTGGACATCAGAAAAGCAGGATTAATAAAGAGGAAAGGCAAACACCAAGAAAATCTGAAAGAGTAAACAATGCTAAAAGTAACACTATATTTGTTATGAATACTAGAAGAACAAGAAGGGATTTTAATTCACTTGCATCTAAAGATGTAGCAAGAACACAGACGGTAAAAAACGCAGAAAATTCCAATAGCGAAATGGACGGAGACACGAAACAACCACTGGTAGAGGGCATGAAAAATATCCAAGCACCAGAGATTAAGAGTAGCTCAAATTCTGTTATTGTGACAGGAAGGGGAACAAGAGGAAAAGTTGGTGTCGTGTTTGTAGAGGGAAAAAGTTCCAGTAAGGATGATAGTCAAAATGATCACATTTCCACAAGAAGCTATAATACAATGCAAAATTACAATATAGCAACTCCTGAAAAGCAAGTGGGAGACAGAAGAGAGGGAGCGGGAACTCTGAGACGCAGCAAAAGAACAAGAAAATGTTCTCTCTACATTAAAGGGCCTGTAAAACGCAGCAGTGCCGATACAGAACCAAGAAGTGAGAAAACAACAAGAGAATGCAGTGCAGAGCCCGAGGAAGCCGCAGTGAAACGTACTGGAAGAAAGGAAGGGGAATTGAAAAACACACCCAAACAACATGAGTCAGCCTTTCCAGTTACAACTGAAAAGGTAAAGGAAATAGAGAAGGAGAGTCGAGGCAAGAAAAAGCCCAAGTACGAGCAACGCAAAGCCAAAGATCGTTCTGGAGACAAAAGAACAGATGAAAGACGAACAAGAAGCTACACAGCATCACCACAGTGCCAGGTGGAAAACAAGGGGAAAGAGATGAGGGAATCCGATGGTAGAAATAAAAGTAAAAATCAAATAAAGGAGCCAAAAATGAGTGGCGTGAACAAGGTTTTAAGGGAAAGGCAACCGAAAGAGGCAGGGGTTGATCGGAAAGAAAAAATGAAAAGAGAAGAAGAAAGGAGCAAAGATGCTGGAAAATGGAAAATGACAAGGAGCACTGTAGCAGGGACTACTGAGGGAGAGACCGGAAAACAAGACATGACCACAGGTATTCTAACTAGAAGAAAGAAATTGATCCTAGAACAGAATATATATAAAAGGCAGAAAGAAAAGTGTAAAATAAACCTTCAAATGCCTGGACCATGCATGGAAGGACACTAAGAATCAGCAGGAGAGAGAGTGAAGAGCTCACAATAAATGTGGTGAATTATTTATGTTCACCACAGAAACTAGACAAGGATCAGTAGAATTAAATAAACGCAGGTGAAGTTGATAAAGAGTGAAGAGAACGTAAACAGCAGGAAGAGACATCCAGCAAAAAAAAAAAAAAGAGGATGAAATTCACTTATGTATTTTTATTTACAACAATAATATATTAAAATGTAAAATAGCTTGACTGTATTCTTCATATGAAAGCACACAAATAGGGATATAAAAAGAAATACAAAACAAAATCCTTCAGTTAATATTTAAAAACAGTAAAAGTACCAAGGCACTATGGTTCTGATTGTATAGTGGCTTTTAACCGTGTAGTAATGACTTTGGTTTACAATTAATACAAAAACAAGAAATAATACAAAAACAAAACAAACCCCACAACGAGTCCATCACAGACATCTGTAAACATTGAATGTATACTAAAACGCACACACAGTCTTCCCTCACATTTCACAAATCCACACACAAAAAAAAATACAATCTTTGCTAAAAATCCACTGCTACATGGATTGTGTGTACACTTCATAAATGTCCCAGTTGTCCAATTAAAACAATATCCTTCAAACGAATTCGTCCTTAGTCACACTTTTTGTTCAGTGCATTTCGGTTTTGAATGCCGTTGTTATTGCCACTGGTTTTTCCGTTCGGAATGCCGTTGTGATTTCTGTCTGCCACGAGTCTCGGTTCTTCATGCTCGAAGTATTCTTTAAAGAGCTTCCGATATGTCGGATGAGTCATTAGCAGGTCATACAACACACCTGTAGGTGGGGAGAAACTCACTGATTATTACGTCATCTATAAGACATTATTCCACAGCTCTACTGGGTTCTCAAATCTGATTGGCCAGAAGGTGTTGATTATTTAAATTTTCTATAATGGCACGATTCAGACATTGGTCATTCAAATCAGAGGTATCTTTTAGTTTAATTTTTGTATTAACAGCTCAATCAGTTTCAGTGCTTTGTAACAATCATTAAATCCTTGTGGTTTCTTGAAAAGAAGTTGCACCATTTTGACTTAAAGTGAATTTGTTAAAGCTAATTTGTTAAAGTTGCACCTGGGAATACTGCACAGACCAGCGATCTCCAGTCTTCACAGTCATCTTCATTGAATCACTACAGTCTTGTAGCATTCCTGATTGCCTTAAAGTTTTCATCATTTCCATCCATTATTAAATGGCCTTAATGGTAATGATATCCTTTCAGCCTCTGGTTCAAAATCACTTCAAATTAACCACAGAACCTTTCCTGAATCATTTACAGCTTGCTTATGTGTCAGTCATTATACTTTACAGCTCCTCAACTCCACCAACACACATGCCAGGACTTTAATACCATCATCCCCGAAGTGAACGGCGAAAAGCTCAACAGCTTCACATCCACCCGAACATTAGTCAATGGATAACCGACTTCCTGTCAGAGGACAGGATGTATGCTATGTTATCACCTGTCTGACCTTCTAACCATCAGCACAGGTATGCCTCAAGGTTGTGCTCTCTTACCACTATTGTTTTCACTTTATATAAATGACTGCTGATCCAGTGACCCACTCATCAAGCTTTTGATGTTAATGAATGGGTCACTGGATCAGCAGTCACAGTTAGTCCATGTACAAGAGAGAGGCAGCTAAACACACTGAAAACTGTTGGGGTTTGTTTGTCAAAAAAGAAATAAATAATCACCAGCTTGCCTTTCCTCTGAACTAAACAACACTGCAGTTAATGTTGTAGAGTGAGTCATGTTCAACTGCCTTCTCCAACACCCTAAAGTGGTCCAACTACATTCATGTCATTTGGAAAGCCACATGAACTCTGTTCCTTCTGAGACAGTTTAAGAGGTTCAACAACTCAAAGTTAAACTCATCCTCATCGCTATGTTCAATGTCGTTGTTACTGAGTAAATGGCTTCTCACTGGAAGCTCTCGTTAGTCTTCTTTGTTATACAGTATATACATACACACACATGACCAAGATCAAGTCAAATGAAAGAGAGCCTAAATCTGATTCCAATCGACACACAGATTCTAATCCTTGACAAATTGCTGTGGTATAAAAGAAATAAACCATTTCTGGACATGGTGTTATAATCGCCTTCAGGGTGATAAGTTACTCTGTTTTAAGTCAGGCCACATCACACCACCTGATAGTTGATCATTTTCTGATAACACCACAGCTGGTCACATTTCATCCTTGTCCTTTAATATTGCTGTCAAACATTACATTTAAAAGGAACCAAAAAAAAAAAATTAAAAAAAAATCCACGTCTCTGGTTTTGCCAACACTGCTGCCTAAGTTCAATGACGCAATCATCTTTCTTGTACTCACCCTCAGTTGGCTGTCCTCTGTTGGTCAACTCTGAGTACATCTCTGTAATGTTGTATTGAACAACTCCCACCAACGCTGCCATGAGGCCAGACAGGTCCTCTGCACTTAGCAAACCATCACCCTTACTGTCATACAGCTGCAGACACACGCAAACACACCAGTTTCATATGCATAATTCTGACTGCATTTGTTGTTAAAAAGGATAAACAATCATGTAAACCAAAGTGATTTATATGGGAGAAAAGCAAACCCTTCTGACGCTGAAAACTTGAAAGACAAAAAGACTGGAATTCAGAAAGAAATTGAGAGATGAGCCACAAAAGTTGTGAAACCACGTTTAACCTCTAATAAAAGTGATAAAAAAGATCATATATTGAGAAAGAAAGGATCTGCTTATGATCCAAAACATCAGTTAAGCATGATGGAGGTAGGGTCATAGCTTGGGCTTGGATGGCTGTTTCTGAACATCTGCCAT
Organism: Hemibagrus guttatus; assembly: GCA_033459395.1. NCBI lineage: Eukaryota > Metazoa > Chordata > Actinopteri > Siluriformes > Bagridae > Hemibagrus > Hemibagrus guttatus. Next base: position 7,373,221 of record JAUCMX010000029.1, on the reverse strand, counting down.
CATATCCTATACATCTGCTCACCTAAAAGCTGAGAGGTCTGACAGCCAAAGGTGCCATGTTCCAATTTGTTGAATAGAAAACTGAAATTCTAATCTATTCTCATTCATTTTTGAACCCAAACATCTTCAGCGCATAGCAAAAACAAAACAATTGGCCCTACCATGCCAACACTTTCGAACGGGGACTGTATAGAGATGTAACAAGAGAGTAAAATTATAGACTTCAGTAGTCAGTCAGATACCCACACTGGGGGTCACTCAGCCAAACTAAAACACACAACAAATATAACCAAGTCAATAGCTAAGCCTTGGAGATTGTTGTGTTGTGGTTTCCGATGGTATTATCATCTGGGATTATCTCTGTCCAAACTGATAAAGGTGTAGATGTTCTAGCTTGGCAGCCACATGCTCCTTTGTCACTAATACAAAAAGATCCAATACAGTCCTTAAACATAAAACAATTGAATCCACATGCCACAAACTCACCAGGAACGCAGTGTGAAGTAGAGACTCTGGTGTCCGGAGTCCTGCAGCCGTACATAAGCTTAAACACAGCTGCCTCAGATCCAATGTGTCACTCTAAATCACACAGCAGTTTATTAGTACAAGTGTATACAAAAGAGTAAAAAAAAAAAAAACTACTTAGATTCACACACACACTGTGTACGTGAAGTCTGCATATGTAGTGTCACACACATTACCTTGGAGTAAAAGGAACAGATTTGTGCTGCTGTCCGTCTGTCTGCGAGTCCCAACAAGGAAGTCAAATGATCAACAGTGATCGTGACCTGTCCCGAGTGACATCTGTCAATCATTGTGTTTATCAAGGTCTCCACTTGAGCATTACTAAAACTAGACACACACACACACAGAGAGAGAGAGAGAGAGAGAGAGAGAGAGAGAGAGAGAGAGAGAGAGAGAGAGAGAGAGAGAGAGAGAGAGAGAGAGAGAGAGAGAGAGAGAGAGAGAGAGAGAGAGAGAGAGAGAGAGAGAGAGAGAGAGAGAGAGAGAGAGACACACACACACGATGCCAGTTTGAATGACTGGTTGAAATTTTGCAAGCAGTGAAGGACCAGTACTACTGTTTTGTTAGTGCCATATAGGATATATGGATAGTATATATACATAAAGATAGTCAAAAACATCTAAGCCATTTTCCTCAGTTTTGTCTCCAAATGGAAAAAATTTTAACAAAATTCAAAACAGAAGAAAAATACTTCGGAGTTTGAATTTATATTTAATTAAAAAAAAAAGATCTTTAAGTACTAAATTTAAGATGATATTTGAATAAATGTGAAATATAGCCTTTGAAATAGTGTATACAACTTCGGCTATATTGTCACCTACTGGCACACGGGCTATTTGCATGGGTACACACATACACCTACTCATTCATGCAATTATGCAAACCACCAAACAGTCATGCAGACACAGGTCAGGAACTTTAGTTAATGTTCACATAAAACACATCAGAACAGAGGAAAAAGTGATCTCCAGGACTTTAGTTGTTACACAAATAAGCTACAGACTCACTGAACCTGGCTAGATAAATAAAGGAAAAAGAAACCAGATAACTTTTTTTTCAGTTTAGCTGTCCAGATTCTGTACCACTGTAGCCTCAGATTCCTGTTCTTTATGCTGATATGGTTTTGTCATGTTAGCCTATCTGCTTCAAGGTTTGATGTACTGTGACACACTTTGAGATACTTTTCTGCTCAGCACAGTTGTATAGTGTTTGAGTTACCAGTCAGTCTGCTCTGACTCCTCTTATCAAAAAGCACAGTACTGCTGCTCACTTTAGAATCTGATCCCAGATCATCCATTTCTGAAACACTCAAACTAGTCCATCTGGAAGCAACATCCACGCTATGTTCAGAATCAGAGATATCATAACAAAATCTTTCCTATCTCTCATCTCTTGATTTGTATATTACGCGTTTTTTATATTGCAGTGCACTGCTGCCATACCATTGCCCGATTACATAATTGCAGGAATGTCAACGTATACAGGTAGACCCACACCAAAACACGCAACTTACCCTTGACTTTTGAATAATTTCAGTGTTTCTCTGGAAGGACACTCGAGAGGAAGAGAGAGGCCACCTAATTTTGTACAAGGAAAAAGGCCTTCCATGACATAGTCTGTGGCAGGAACTCCCAGGGCTCTGAAATAAGCACACAATCGAAAAATGCTCAAATGCAAAAAAGAGTCCCTATTGAAAATCCATTATGTAAATATATACGATCGTTCACATGTCAGATTTAAATAGCATATAGAAATATTATGAGAGAGTCATCTGACTCACTTGGCCATGAGTTTCTGAACATTATCAGCAAATAAGTCAGGGTTCTCCTTTTCCTCCTGGGAGGGTGTGTAGACAGGCAGAAACTACAGCAAAAGGAAACAATTAACAGTCATTTTATTGCCTTTGGTTGTTGTTGTTGTTGAGAGGACAGTAGGAGAGAGATTGATTAAGAGAGATGGCAGTCACAGAAGCCCATACCTCCACCGTAACGTTGCTGTAGAACTGAGCCGCGGTGTACCAGAGACAATCGAGCCTGCAACCAAAAAGAAAAGGACTTAGACACAACAAGATACTTTCAGAATCATGTATTTCTTCTTGATTTATCTTCTAAACACTTAGGTTACGGGATACGACAACAATCAATTAATTTATCATTTTAAAAACATTATGCTGTATACCACAGCACTGCTGAAATCTTGAAAGCCTTGTTCTAATATGCTATAGTTTCTGTAGCAACAAATTAGAACACAATACAAATATTTCTCCTGCAAGGAGATGCATATTTAGTAATATTTGAGAGTCTCCAGTATCAGGGCTTTGTAGCAGTCAGACATAAAGACTGTTTTTTGTCTTATTAGCTTCTAGAGAAAGAAGAAATGAGAGAAAGTCTGTTTTTAACTGCTATAAACAAGCGAAACGACCTTCTTCCAAAGACATTACAAAACATTATCAGGAGTGGTGGATATCAATCCCTAGCATCACTAAAAACAGCGAATAATCTTTTAGTTTAAAATCCTTGTTTGCTGTAAACAATTGCTGGAACCACAAAAATAAAAATCTTGTTAATATGTCAAATAAAATATTTATTTAAAAAGTTGCCTACCATGATGTACCTTTCCAAGTCCAGCGCACAGTGTCCTGCAAAAAAGGCCGTTAAAAAATTTAAGTTTGATATTAGCTCAAAAGAGACAATGTTTAATGATCTTTCAAGTCTAAAAATTGTTTTGGTAAATTTCAGAAATTATCTATAACACAAAGATATCAAGATGCATCCCCTAATATCCACAGACGTCATGTTTCTAAATGGTCATTGCCTGAAAGACCCAGCTTGGAAATCAACACAAAAAAAGCTAACAGGCACTTAGGCACAATTATATCTGCTGTGCTGTAGTAGGGTCATATTTCTTACGTACTATTTTATTAGGGTAGTGAAGCAACACCGGCTGAACTGGAACACCTGCCAAGAAAGCACCTGAGAGAAAAATAGACCGCAGTAATCAGGTAAGAATCCGGTGTTTGTTATGCACGTTAAAATTTTCCTTCACTATTTCGTTACTCAGATTATTTTATTATTGCTTACTTACCAGGCTTGAATTTAATAAGGACTTGACCATTTGTTGTGGTTCCTTCTGGGAACATTAGCATCTGCAGAAACACAGATATAGATAGAGGGAGAGACGTGTGAACAAGTGGTCATATTCACACACTTGCTCTTAGGTGTAAAGCAGCTTGGCAAGTCATTCTATACTGCCTGCTTCCAGTCAAGTGCTCTCAAATAATGTTTTTAATCTCAAATCACACCTGAGGCCAGTAACCATTGGAAGTGAGTCTTTCTTTGATCTGAGTCACACACTTCTTTCTCGACTCAGGATCCTTCCGGCTAACCAAAACGGCCTGGTTAAACTCCAAAAGTGCTGAGAGAGGGGGAAAAAAAATAAGAATGTGAGTTTCTTCTTTTTCATCCCCCATCAACATCTAAACTCTCCCTGTGTCTGATGCATCTCTCACCCCCAATCACTGGCAGGTTGGTGTTCTCAGAGCGCGACACCACTGTCGGCAATCCTGCTAGGCTGAGTACCAGCATGTCCAGAAAGCCACTGTGGGGTGCCACAGCCAACACAGGTGCCTCTTTATATGTTGCCTGCCGACCTTTCACCTTTATCCAGAAGAAGCCCATGGAGAAGAACACAGATCGACTCAGGAAGACCATGATGGGATGAAAAAACCAATATCTCCAGCCTTGGACAGGTTTCGCTCTCTCCTCCTGAGACAGCCTGGCTAGTCGGAGCCGAGCAACAGGCCACATGAGCAGGAAGAAGAGGATGGCAAGGGTGATGCGAATAGGGAAGAGGACACAGCCCAGTATGATACTCTGTGAGGAGAAAGGTTGTGTTATATATAAAAAAAAGATTCATGCACATCAAGGATCTTGCACAGATGCTTGGACACAGTAGAGTTTCTTCAACATTACAGCCAAGAAGGAGATAAAACTATACACCGAATTTGGCCTTTAGACTGTAGAGATCAATTTTTGCATTGTATATGAAATTCAAGACAGCTTATTTACTGACTTAAGTCATGTTTAAAAAAGCTGAAGCTTTACTGAGCTGCACACAGTATTAATTATAACAAAACGACGCCATATATAATCCACAGGTTTTAATTACCACATGGTCTAATATGTGTTGAAATACTTATTGGTGCAAATGCGCAGTTTTCTAGTACATAACCAGTAGGAAGGAGAATCTTCACGAACTAATGCGCTCGCTTAACGCATTTTCTGCTACGTCTGCAATACTTCCTGTTCTGAGCCTATACGTTTCGACCAACGAAAAGGTTTCAGCATGAGTGTGTTTAAAACAAACAAAAAAAAAGTTTATTAGTGAAATACATGCGAGTATACTCTGAATTATTTAGTAAATCAATCCTCCTTGAAAACAACACCCTGCGCAAACCGTGCGCAGCGATGGCGTACACACACACACACACCCTAAAGCAAATAGCAAGCGCGGCTTGACCTCTAATTAAAGCGCGCGCACACACACACACACACACACACACACACACAGAGAGAGTTTGATTAAAATCAAATAAATAAATAAATGAATGATCTCGTACCCGAATTTTTTGAGCCGTGCTCAGTTTCACTTCGTGTACGAACGGGTGAGTGTGTTTGTAGGTCGGGGAGGATCCTCCACATCTCTCCATGGTCATGCAGAAATAATTTAAAGTCCTTCAATAATCAGCAAGTCGGTTATTTTCCCCCTGTGTAGCAAAAAAAAAAAAAAAAGTCCTCTTATGTAAAGATTAACCTAAGGTTTTGTTTTGATGCAACACTTTAACGTGATCCTGGGTTAAAAACAAAACACACACGCCAGTTAAAAGGAGGGGGGAAAAAGAGCCCTATGGACAAAAATAGAATCAGGACGGAGTTTTCACAAGCGTTGTTTCTCCTCCTCCGTCCACATGGCTGAAGTGAAGTGAAGTGAAGAGGAAGAAAGGGGTTTTTTCTTTTTAAATCCCGCCGTGTTACCTGAAGCCACCCCCACTGTGCTCATCTAACACTCCTTTACCACTCACATCATATTGACATCCAGTCAAACTCGTTTCAATACGAAACATAGAAACTCAGATGCACTGTTAGTAGCAGTTTCACAATACATCTCTTAGGAAAACTTTCTTTTTCTTCTCGATGAGTCTTTACTCTTCAGGGGTTTTTCTGGGTCACTGTTACGTATGTGTTACAGCCCTTGGCTTGAGAAGCACATTTCTGTACTGGCTTTTGTACAAGAAAGGTCATTAACTTTCTTACTTCCCGTCTTGTTCTTGTGGCCTACATTAAAGACCGAACAAATCCCTGGAGGTTCTTTAAAAAGTTTGTCATCACAGTGGCTTATGATGATTTCAAAGTATTCAAAACTTTTATTTTTTTCGTTGTTTTTTTCCCCCTTTTTTAACATTAGGAAGGTTTTTCACTTTCACGTCTTTTGTACGATTATTTCTTTTCTAGATGTTCGGATTTTGTAGAAATTCACATCACATGTCTGAAGGTTAGGGGGACACAGTGGCTTAGTGGTTACCACGTTTGCCTCACACCTCCAGGGTTGGGGGTTCAATTCCTGCCTCCGCTGTGTGTGTGGAGTTTGCATGTTCTCCCCGTGCCTCGGGGGTTTCCTCTGGGTACTCCGGTTTCCTCCCCCAGTCCAAAAACATGCATTGTAGGTTGATTGGCATCTCTAAATTGTCCGTAGTGCGTGTGCCCTGCGATGGGTTGGCACTCCGTCCAGGGTGTATCCTGCCTTGATGCCCAATGACGCCTGAGATCACGGGGGCACAGGCTCCCCGTGACCCGAGTGTAGATCGGATAAGCGGTAGACAATGAGAGAGTGTCTAAAGGTTTCAATTCTGAATATACATTATATTGCCAAAAGGTTTTGGGACACTCCTCCAACTCATTGAATTCAGGTGTTGTTTTTCACGGGTTGGGCTCGTCCCCTTAGTTCCAGTGAAAGGAACTCTTAATGCTTCAGCATACCAAGATTTTGGATAACTTCATGCTCCCAACTTTGTGGGAACAGTTTTCTTCCTGTTCCAACATGACTGCAAAACAGTGCACAAAGCAAGGTCCATAAAGACATGGATGAGCGAGTTTGGTGTAGAGGAACTTGACTGACCTCAACCTGATAGAACACCTTTGGGATGAATTAGAGCAGAGACTGTGAGCCAGGCCTTCTTGTCCAACATCACTGCCTGACCTCACAAATGTGTTTCTAGAGGAACGGTCAAAAATTCCCATAAACACACTCCTAAACCTTGTGGAAAGCCTTCCCAGAAGAGTTGAAGCTGTTATAGCTGTAAAGGGTGGGCCAACTCCATATTACATTCATGTGCATGTAAAGGCAGACGTCCCAGTTTTGGCTTGGCTCTCAGTCTCCACTCTAATTCATCTAATAGGTGTTTTGTCGGGTTGAGGTCAAATTCTGACGATTTTAACATTTACCGTATTCAGATTTCCAGGTAAAAGATGCATTACTAAAGGTGATTTCATATTCACAGGGAAATTATAGTCTGGTTCTTTGTTTTCTGAGAGTGTACAAAATAAAAACAAATTCATTTTTTACATATGTATGAAATAATATAGCAGTGTGGTTATCGTTCAGGTTAATTGCCAGTGATATTTATGGGGCTGAAATTTAACGTAGCACATTTCTCCAAAAGCGAAGGTCAGTACGGCTCCAGAAAATTTTTGTACTGGACATAACCAAAAATAAATGCTAAACAGTTTCAGGACATTTCTTTGAATCTCACCTCCATTTAATCCGGAAATCGAAATCTCCTAAAACAGTGTTTATAATGTTTTGGAATAATCATCATCATTATCCTAGGACTTTTGTGTATTTTCTGGTGCAAGAAACATTTGTTCATTGAATGCACTTAAAACCAGCACCTACTCACTATGAAAAGTAATATTTAAATATTTAAAAGTAATCTGTCAGCATTGTCCTCCAGGTCCACTGTCAATAAATAGCTCAATAAAAACAACAAACACATTAATATTGCAGGCAGAAAGACCTCAGGGCTTTACTCTGTGCTTGCTCAGCAGTTACATCTGTAGGTTTTTTTGAACAGAAGTGCCTGGGCAGTCACATTAAGGCCCTTATTCGCCATTGATTTGTACCCTGCTTCATTTACACCTTAGTTTGCATAAAAGTATTTTAAAAGTGAAAAGATTTATATTAAAATTATCCTTCACCATTCAGCATCCAAACCGCGGCAGTGACATTTGGATAAATCTATTTTTACTACAGAACAAGTATTGTAGCTCTGTTTGATGTCTTTCTGGCATACGAGAAAGAAAAAAAAAACACTAATGGTCCGAATGAGTTAATCAGTCTCCGAAACATTCTGATCCACGAGAGGAAAATAAGATTTATTTGAACATAAGAGCATCCTCCGCAGTCTCCACTGCATTATTACATTCCTTCCATGCATTACAGCTGGCCAAAAAAGCAAAGCACTTCAGCTTATAACCCTGCCGTTTTGGAAGTACGCACACGAACGGAGACACAGACACACAATTTTATTGATTGAGTAATCTGATATGACCTCACATCATGTTGTTCATTGAGCTGTCTAGACAAAGAGAGCATATACACACGTGGAAAAAATTGTTGGTACCCTTCCATTGACGAAAGAAAAACCCAAAATAGTCACTGATAACTTGAAACTGAAAATTGACTAATGAAAATCAGACATTGCTGTTTAATTGTGGTTTAAAGAACGACGGTACCCTTAACTTAGTATTTTGTTGCACAACCTTTTGAGGCAATCACTGCAATCAAGCGATTTCTGTAACTCTCAATGAGACTTCTGCACCAGTCCACAGGTATTTTGGCCCGTTCCTCATGAGCAAACTGTTCCAGCTGTCTCAGGTTTACAGGGTGCCTTCTCCAGACTGAATGTTTCAGCTTTTTCTACACATGTTCAATAGGCTCATAGAAGGCCACTTCAGAATAATCCAATGTTTTGTTTTTAGACATTCTTGGGTGATTTTAGCTGTGTGTTTTGGGTTATTATCCTGTCGGATGACCCATGACCTGAGACGGAGCCCAAGCTTTCTGACACTGGGCAGCACATTTTGCTCCAGAATGCCTTTCTAGTCTTGAGATTTCATTGTACCCTGCACAGATTTAAGACACTCTGGGGTAGATGCAGCAAAGCAGCCCCAGAACATAACCAAGGCTCCTCCATGCTTCACAGTATGTACAATGTTCTTTTCTTTGCATGCTTAATTTTTGCATCTGTGAACATAGAGCTGATGTGACTTGCCAAAAAGCTCCAGTTTTGTCTCATCTATCCAAAAGGACATTCTCCTAGAAGCTTTTTGGCTTGTCAATATGCATTTTGGCAAATTCCAGTCTTGCTTTTTTTTATGATTTGCTTTCAACAGTGGAGCACGTTTGCCTCACACCTCCAGGTTTGGGGGTTCAATTTCTGCCTCCGCCGTGTGTGTGGAGTTTGCATGTTCTCCCCGTGCCTTGGGGGTTTCCTCCCCTGGTCCAAAGACATGCATTGTAGCTTGATTGGCATCTCTAATCTCACCGTAGTGTGTGATTGCGTGAGTGAATGCGTGAGTGTGTGTGCCCTGAGATGGGTTGGCACTCCGTCCAGGGTGTATCCTGCCTCGATGCCTAATGACGCCTGAGATAGGCACAGGCTCCCCGTGACCCGGGAATAGATCAGATAAGCGGTAGACAATGAATGCTTGTCTAGAATTTTCCTTCTAAACTCCTGACACAAGTCTCTCCTTAGCTTTCTGTGGCCCATGTTCAGTGTGGTGGACACCATGATACTAAACAACACAGTGACTATTGTCACTCCGACAATTTTGTCCACGTGTGTAACACACTTTCATTTTTTTATTGCAAATGATCGTGTCATAATTATATATCTATAGATGAAATCGTATGATCTAGTCTGATACAAGAGGTCATAAAAATCCACTGCCAGGCGGTGGATGCTGTGGAACAGGTAGCACAAGTCAGTAAATCTGTCAAGGGTGTGTTTTTTTTTCTGTTTACAAATGGCTGAAGTTAAACTGAAAAAACGAAACGTATGCAAGGAATGCATTTCAGAACAACTTTTTTTTTATTTGACCTTTAAGATATACAGGTTTCATTACAGTTAAACACAGTAGTTAGAATCATGTGGGCTGTGTCACAGTCCTTAATTTGTGAGATATGAACTATTAGAATTCATTCAAGTAATTGACTAATAAACACTTCCTAGTTGAGGAGTAGGTCCATCAGGAGTATATATATATATTTTTTCACCTGGGAAGAAACATGTGGTGCAGGTTTAATTAGGTTTTTTCTGTGTTCCTTGATTGTTTAAAAAAAAAAATTATATATACTGATCAGGCATAACATTATGACCACCTGCCTAATATTGTGTTGGTCCCTCTTTTGCTGCCAAAACAGCCCTGACCCGTCATGCACTGTGTATTCTGACACCTTTCTATCAGAACCAGCATTAACTTCTTCAGCAATCTGAGCAACAGGAGCTCGTCTGTTGGATCGGATCACACGGGCCAGCCTTAGCTCTCCATGTGCATCAATGAGCCTTGACCATCCATGACCCTGTCGCTGGTTCACCACTGTTCCTTCCTTGGACCACTTTTGATAGATACTGACCACTGCAGACCGGGAACACCCCACAAGAGCTGCAGTTTTGGAGATGCTCTGATTCAGTGGTCTAGCCATCACAATTTGGTCCTTGTCAAACTCGCTCAAATCCTTACGCTTGTCCATTTTTCCTGCTTTTAACACATCAACTTTGAGGACAAAATGTTCACTTGCTGCCTAATATATCCCACCCACTAACAGGTGCCATGATGAGATCATCAGTCTTATTCACTTCACCTGTCAGTGCCTGATTGGTGTATGTATGTAATAATGCAGCATTATAATCATTCAAGTTAATTACAACTAATATTTATTGTGAGTAATACAGTTTCTCATGCCTGGGAATAGACAAAGAACATGACACTGCTGTCATTCATATCGTTTGTCCATTCATTACCTTCATCCTGCTCAGGATCACAGGGATTTATATAACTATTTTTTTTATATTTAGACTAGGAGAACCTGCTACGTCTGTCAGAAAACATCGCAAGACAAATAGCTCCTGTGACAGTCATGATGAAAATGTCATTCTAAGTGTGCCTGAAACATATGTCTATCTGGCCTGTCTGGTAAGTAAATAGTTCTTTGATAGCTGTGAATTATGGTTTCCACCCTCGAAAAAAATTCAGAGACAATGCTCTAAAATGTTTAAGTCAAAAGTAGTATGTTTATTAAATCTCTTTTTGTAATGACATTTTTATATGTAGCAGGAGCATATGAAACGACAAAGACAAAGTGGATTTAATTCAAAACATTCATAAATTAATGAAATCGTGTTAAACAGGCAAAGGGTTTGGGTGTGGAAATGTGTACAAGAGGTTCTGAGGGCTCACAGGACCAATCCTCCACCCATTATCTCCAACCTCTGTGGAAGGAAAAACAGAAAACAGTTTTTTTTTTCCCCCCTCACAAAGTATTACTTATAGGTCCATGATATATCCATATTTTTGGTCTTAACAGGAAGTATGCTTCATACCTGCGGAGGTTCAATAAAGGCAAGCCAATCAGACGAATGCGTTGGGAGGAGACCCATTGACTGACACTTGTAGATGGCCAGCGCTGACCCGAGCAAGTTGCCGATTAGGTAGACTGTCCCCTGGAGCCACTGCTGACTCGAACTCTCCAGCAGTTTAAAGGCTGAAACACGGAAAGATAATCAAATGAATATTTATAGCCCGTGTCCATTTGCATTCAGATCAGTTATAGCTCTGAAATGAACAGGATGAACAGTTTAAAGCTGTAGCTGATCTCTTTAATTCTCTCAAAAACTGCATTGACGGCTGATACTGTGTCACAGTTCTGCCTGAATTTATCTTTGTAAAAGACCTGCAGTGATTTGTTTGCTGTCTGCTTATAGTTCCAAGAGTAAATGGTTAGAGGGCAGAATTTTTTTTCTGCTGAACAAATATTAAAGAAATTATATTTACTGCCTTCCGAAATGTGCGAAAAGACACTATGGCTTCTTCGGATGCTAAAGTGTTTAGAAGTGGCTGTAGTGCAATGAAAAGCAAACGGGAGCTTTACTCACTCGCAGACATGGACATGAGTGCCTGAATGGGCCTCCACGCCATCATACACACCATCATGATGGGGAAGATAGAAATTGTGTTGCCAGACATGTACATAATGAACAGATTCATGGGGATTTGCTTCAGAGGGCCAAGGGCTACATCCCAGCATCTCTAAAAACATACAAAATATGGCATTAAGAAATTATGTACCTGATTAATTTCCCAGTTCTAAAAGAAACAATATCATGGATCTCATAAGAATTTTTCCTTTTCAAATACTATATGAATTGTCCTAATTTTTTAGCCATAAGTGTTACAAAGGCTTCTTTCTCTATAAGCCTGAAAGTATCCATCTGAAATCAATTTACACACACAAAAAAAAAGCAGCACAATTTTAACACGTATACATTTATTTAATCAGGTTAGTACGGCTTTTACGTGTTGTTTGGTGTACATGACTTTATGTATTTTGTATTTTTCACTTTCTGTGCCTTTTGTATTGTAGATTTTACTCTCACAAACATACTGCATTGATAAATTTCAGTCTACACTTCCTATCGTTTTACCTTCTCCACCAGGTTGCGGTCAGCCTCCTGCACGCTGGTGTCAGGGACCGGTTTGTCCGAGTAGCCCACAGGATACATAACTTCTCCATCCTTCAGCTGCCTGTCTCCTCGAGTCCTGCGCGGAGAAAGAGTGAATTCACTTCTGTAGAGCTTCTTCTTCTTCTTTCGGCTTTTCCCTTCAGGGGTCGCCACAGCGAATCATCTCTCTCCACCTATCCCTATCTTCTGCATCCTCAACCCTTGCACCCACTAGCTTCATATCCTCATTAATTCCATCCATATACCTCCTCTTTGGCCTTCCTCTTTGCCTCCTGCCTGGCAGCTCCATGTCCAACATTCTCCTACCAATATACTCACTCTCCCTCCTCTGAACATGTCCAAACCATCTTAATCTGGCCTCCCTAACTTTGTCCCCCAAACGTCCAACATGGGCTGTCCCTCTGGTGTACTCATTCCTAATCCTGTCCAATCTTGTCACTCCCAAAGAGAACCTCAACATCTTCAGCTCTGCTACCTCTAGCTCTGACTCCTGTCTCTTCCTCAGTGACACTGTCTCTAAACCATACAGCATGGCTGGTCTCACCACTGTCCTGTACACCTTCCCCTTGATTCTCGCTGATATTTTCCTATCACACAGAACTCCCGACACCTTTCTCCACCCATTCCAAGCTGCCTGCACTCGCTTCTTTACCTCTTTCCCACACTCTCCATTACTCTGGACTGTTGACCCCAAGTACTTAAACTCCTGTACCTTCTTCACCTCTTCACCCTGTAACCTTACTGTTCCACTTCCCTCCCTTTCATTCACACACATGTACTCAGTCTTACTACGACTGACTTTCATTCCTCTTCTCTCCAGCGCAAACCTCCACCTCTCCAGGTTTTCCTCCACCTGCTCCCTGCTCTCACTACAGATCACAATGTCATCTGCAAACATCATTGTCCAAGGAGACTCCTGTCTGACCTCCTCTGACAACTGGTCCATCACTATAGCAAACAGGAAGGGGCTCAGAGCCGATCCCTGATGCAGTCCCACCTCCACTTTGAACTCCTCTGTCTGACCTACAGCACACCTCACCACTGTCCTGCTCCTCTCATACATGTCCTGCACCACTCTGACATACTTCTCTGCTATTCCTGACTTCCTCATACAGTACCACAGCTCTTCTCTTGGCACCCTGTCATACGCTTTCTCCAAGTCTACAAACACACAGTGCAACTCCTTCTGACCATCCCTATACTTCTCCATCAAAATTCTCAGAGCAAAAATTGCATCTGTTGTGCTCTTTCTGGGCATGAAGCCATACTGCTGCTCACAAATTTCCACTACCTTCCTTAACCTAGCTTCCACTACTCTTTCCCATAGCTTCATTGTATGGCTCATCAATATTATCCCCCTATAGTTACTGCAACTCTGCACGTCACCCTTATTCTTAAAGATCGGCACTAACACACTTCTTCTCCATTCCTCAGGCATCCTCTCACTCTCTAAAACCCTGTTGAACAAACTAGCTAAAAATTCCACTGCTGCCTCTCCTAGACACTTCCAGACCTCCACCGGGATGTCGTCAGGACCAACTGCCTTTCCACTTTTCATCCTCTTCAAAGCCTTCCTGACTTCATCCTTTCTAATCTTATCTACTTTCTGCTCCACAGAGTTCACCCCTTCTACTCTTTTTTCCCTCTCATTTTCCTCATTCATCAGATCCTCAAAGTATTCCTTCCATCTCCTCTGTTCACTCTCCTCACTTGTGAGCACCCTTCCATCTCTATCCTTAATAACTCTAACTTGCTGCACATCCTTCCCATCTCGATCCCTCTGCCTAGCTAACCTGTACAAGTCCTTCTCTCCTTCTCTAGTGTCTAACCTAGTGTACAACTCGTCATATGCCTTCTGCTTGGCCTTAGACACCTCCCTCTTCACTCTGCGCTGTAACTCCTTGTATTCCTGTCTATTCTCTTCAGTCCTGTCCATGTCCCACTTCTTCTTGGCTAACCTCTTCCTCTGGATACTATCCTGAACTTCCTCATTCCACCACCAAGTCTCCTTATCTTCTTTCCTCCTTCCAGATGACACACCCAGCACCTTTCTCCCTGTCTCCCTGATCACTTCTGCTGTAGTTTCCCAGTCATCTGGCAGCACTACCTGACCACCCAGAGCCTGCCTCAACTTCTGTCTAAATTCCTCACAACATTCCTCCTTTTTCAGCTTCCACCACTTGGTTTTCTTCTCTATTTCTATCTCTGACCTCTTCTTCTTACAGACCAACAAAGTCATCCTACACACCATCATCCTATGCTGTCTGTCTACACTCTCTCCCACTACCACTTTACAGTCACTAATCTCTTTCAGATTGCCTCTTCTACATAGGATGTAGTCTACCTGTGTGCTCCTACCTCCACTCTTGTAAGTCACTCTATGCTCCTCCCTCTTCTGAAAATAAGTGTTAACCACAGCCATGTCCATCCTCTTAGCAAAGTCCACTACCATCTGTCCTTCAAGGTTCCTTTCCTTAACTCCAAACTTGCCCATCACCTCCTCATCACCTGTGTTAACCTCACCAACATGTCCATTAAAATCCGCGCCTATCACCACTCTCTCACCCGTGGGAATACTCTCCATCACCTCATCTAATTCACTCCAGAATCTCTCTTTCTCCTCTAACTCACAACCTACCTGTGGGGCATAACCACTAACAACATTCAACATCACCCCTTCAATCTCTAACTTCAGACTCATCACCCTGTCTGACACTCTCTTCACCTCCAGAACATTCCTCACAAACTCCTCCTTCAGGACCACACCTACACCATTTCTCTTACTATCCACACCATAATAAAACAGCTTGAATCCTGCTCCTATACTACGAGCCTTGCTACCTTTCCACCTGCTCTCCTGTACACACAGTATATCCACCTTCCTTCTCTCCATCACATCAGCCAGCTCTCTACCTTTCCCTGTCATAGTACCAACATTCAGAGTTCCTATTCTCAGTCCTACACTCTTACCTTTCCTCTTCTCTCTCTGTCTGCGCACTCTCCTCCCTCCTCTACTTCTTCCACCAACAGTAGCCCAATTTCCACCGGCGCCCTGTAGGTCAACAGCGCCGATGGCGGTCATTGTTAACCCGGGCCTCGACCGATCCGGTGTGAAATTCGTACTGACGATTCGCATGGTTAAATTTGGCAATGTTTTACGCCGGATGCCCTTCCTGACGCAACCCTCTCTATTTATCCGGGCTTGAGACCGGCACAGAAGTCACTGGACTGTGACCCCCATGGCTAGATTCACTTCTGTAGAGCAATCCTTGTTTTTCAGTTCATGTAATCCTACACAACAAAAAAACTACATACTCAGTATCAGTATGAGGGAAGATTCTGGTCTGAAATGCTGGACTTGTATCAGACCAAAGTCAACATTGTTCGATCAGACACAGTAGCTTGTAATACACTGATCAGGCATAACATTATGAGCAGTGAGAGGTGAAGTGAATAACACTGATTATCTCCTCATCATGGCACCTGTTATTGGGTGGGATATATTAGGCAGCAAGTGAACATTTTGTCCTCAAAGTTGATGTGTTAGAAACAGGAAAAATGGACAAGCGTAAGGATTTGAGCGAGTTTGACAAGGACCAAATTGTGATGGCTAGACCACTGGATCAGAGCATCTCCAAAACTGCAGGTCTTGTGGCGTGTTCCCGGTCTGCAGTGGTCAGTATCTATCAAAAGTGGTCCAAGGAAGGAACAGTGGTGAACCGGCGACAGGATCATGGATGGCCAAGACTCATTGATGCACGTGGGGAGCGAAGGCTGGCCCGTGTGAGCACATCCTACAGACGAGCTACTGTTGCTCAAATTGCTGAAGTTGTTAATGCTGGTTCTGATAGAAGGGTGACAGAATGCACAGTGCATGACGGGTCAGGGCTGTTTTGGCAGGAAAAGGGAGACCAACACAATATTAGACAGGTGGTCAAAATGTTATGCCTGATCAGTGTATTTATAATGCTATATACTATACGACTATACAGATTGCTGTTTTGAGGAGGAAAATATTGATCGTGAATCACAAAGACGAACGTGGAGGGACGCGCCCTGTTTTTCCTCTCACTAATGCACAGAAGTTCAAAATTCCATTTAATACAGCATGGGCACAGGATCGAACCAAGGACAATGCAGCTGTGAGACAGCAACACTACCCACTGAACCACCAGATCACTATTGTGTCAGACTTGGAAAAAAAAACCCCAATATCATCTTGCACTTCATTTGTGCTCCTGGAGGAACCCTTGCAGGGTGCTCCTTAGAACTTTCAGAAAACCAGTGCTTTTCCTATTTCCTATTAGAAAATGCTCCAAGTATAATTATTTAAGAGACCTAGATCTTTTAAGTGTTTGTTCTAAGAGTGAGTAATTGCAGGCAAGTTGTAAAATAAAAGTAGAAACCACAATTTTGACACATGACTGTAACTTAATACTGGAAATCAAATAAAATTTTTGCATGGACGTATGAACGAGTGGGATGTCCTGAAATTTCTAGGCTCTGTGTTCGTTGGTCCTTTGACTAAAGAATCTTTAGTGTAGTCAGATCCACTACTTTGTAATTAACTTAGGATTATGTTTAGGATTTCTTACCTGGTATTGGCCAGACTCAGCTCCAGAGCCCATTTCATCCTCTTTGGTCCTGTGGCTTTAGTGGACAAAGCTCCTCCCTGTCCCCCCGGTGACGACATGGCTCAGATTACTAATAAACAAAACAAAAAAAATTAAATATTATTACTATTAACTACCGAGGCGACCCAGTAAGATCTCAAAGTTCACCCTTGATGTCGTGAGGACGAATATTGCATGCGTAATATTAAAGTTTCCCAAAGCACAGGGAGAAAATCCATGAGAATGTCTTCTACATCAATATTTATAATCGTCAATATATTATATATAATGGTCCAAGAAAGGAACAGTGGTGAACCAGAGACAGGATCATGGACGGTCAAGGCTCATTGATGCACGTGGGGAGCGAAGGCTGGCCTGTGTGGTCCGATCCAACAGACGAGCTACTGTTGCTCAAACTGCTGAAGAAGTTAACGCTAGTTCTGATAGAAATACACAGAAATACACTGTGTCATAATACACAGTGCATCGCAGTTTGTTGCGTATGTGGCTACATAGCCACAGACCAGTCAGGGTGCCCATGCTGACCCCTTTTCACCGCCGAAAGCACCAACAATGGGCATGTGAGCATCAGAACTGGACCACAGAGCAATGGAAGAAGGTGGCCTGGTCTGAAGAATCACATTTTCTTTTACATCACGTGGATGGCCGGGTACGTGTGTGTCTCTTTCCTGGGCAACACATGGCACCAGGATGCACTATGGGAAAAAGGCAAGCCGGCGGAGGCAGTGTCATGCTTTGGGCAATGTTCTGCTGGGAAACCTTGGGTTCTGCTGTCCATGTGGATGTTATTTTGACACGTACCACCTACCTAAGCATTGTTGAAGACCGTGTACACCCTTTCATGGAAACAGTATTCCTTGATGGCTGTGGCCTCTTTCTGCAGGATAATTCGCCATGACAAAAAACAAAAATGGTTGAGGAATGGTTTGATGAGCACAACAATGAGTTTGAGGTGCTGACTTGGTCTCCAAATTCTCCAGATCTCAATCCAACCGAGCATCTGTGGGATGTGCTGGACAAACAAGTCCGATTCATGGAGGCTCCACCTCACAACTTGGAGGACTTAAAGGATCTGCTGCTAACTAGTGGTGGTAAAAATGATTCTTTTTACAGACTCAGGTTTCGTCGAGTCACTCACTGAAATGAATTGAGTCAGTGATTCCTTTTGAGTCATTGAACATGTCCCTGTGTATATTAAAAAGAATCAAGACTTACGATACCAGTGCAACAAAAATTTATTTTAAAAGTGCCACACACACAAACTGTGACTGAGATTAATTAAATTAAAATTATTAAACTAAATTATATAATTAAATTATTACTGGATGGAAAATTACTTTACAATATTACTGGATAAAATCATCACGTAGTCTACAAAGTGCTGAGTATGCTAACGAAACTCAAGTCTGACTCATGGTCAGTAAGTCTACTTCACACTGACCGGCGACTACTAAACGTAAGAGTCTCAGCGGAACCAGTCGATGAGCCGGATCTGCGAGTCCACTGAGAACCAGCGGAACCAGTCGATGAGCTGGATCTGCGAGTCCGCTGAGAACCAGCGGAACAAGTCATTGAGCACGGTAGCGGCCATAGGACAAATCGGGTTAATTTAGACCTCGGACTCATGAATCATGAGTCAATATGTAGAATCGGATCATTTAACTCGGGTGAGTCAGTCAGGGCCAGTACTACTGCTAACATCTTGGTGCTAGACACCACAGCACACCTTCAGGGATCTAGTGGAGTCCATGCCTCGGCCCACACATTTAATTCATGAGGAAGTACATGAGCGACGCTCCAAATGAGTACATTGTGCAGGCGAGGCCATCAGCCATTTTTTTTTTTTACCGCCCCCCTGTGACGTCACCGCAGCACACCTCCGACAACTTCTCAAAGAAACAACAGAAATACAGAAGCATCCAACAAATCAGCAAAAGGATTTCTGAACACATAAGAAATATTTCAATCTAAAAATATTTAAAGTGTTTCGGGGTGGAGTTTTCCTTTACATCTATATGAGCAGATTAGCTACTCGTTAGCTACTCGCTAACCCTTCAGTAAAACACACTTAGCTAGCAATACTACGTCTGATCTGTACAGATAATCATTTCTGTAGAATAATAATGGCACGGTTTTAATCTTGATCGTGTTACCGAGGACATTTATCAACACTGCGAGCAATAAATATGTAAAGTATATCACGCTGACAGTACTACACTGTATCATATGCTGCTCATTACGGTAATGCGCAGTTTCTGACTAGCTGTTAGCTAATGTTAGCGTTACTATTTAAGACGATAAGGAGACACCCATACCTTCAAATAGCGCTAGTATCTGCTTATACAGGTTTATAATTATTATCTGCAGAAATATGAATTCTCTAATGTGTATTTAGGTCCAACAGCAGGTTCGGTTCTGCGCCCTTAACAAGCTTATCACTAGGGTTGCCAGATCTACACCTAGAAAAAGCACCGGTCAATGAAACCTTTACGTTTTTTTCTTTTCTTTTATAAATATCCCCTTGAAGAATTGTATTATCACCTTCCCATTTACATATTAATGTAATAGTCCCATTTAAATATGAATGTAATAGTGGACATTTTAGCATAATACACAAATATCAAACATTATGAACAGCATGTATATTAACAGGCATAAAAGATAAAAAAAAAAAGCATCTGACCGCTATTACGTGTTTAAATATAATTATTTACCACAAAGTGAATATAAGCACTTCATATAGTTTATTTAAAAAAAACCCCCCAAAACTCTCAAATCCATAAAAAAGAAAGATAGATAAAACAATATACCTGGCAACCCGTCCGGGCTCCAATGACGCGCGTCAGTAGCGTAGCTGATGACTTGTAGGTAGTGATATATCGCCCCCTACTGCACTGGAGACAAGCCGCAGTAAGGCTTCATATAATATTTTGTAGCGAGAAAAAACCCTCAGTACAACAGTAACAAGCATACCAACTTTTCTGATCACACACCATCCAAATTATACCAGGATGATCATCTTAATCATGCCCTAAAAACGAGGAAAAAAAGACGACTGAAACTGTAAATATCAATAATCAATAGCAGGCTTCTCAGCTGTTGCATCCAACCTAGACATAGTTTTATTTGATGCACTTAAACTCTGTTTAATGGTACCAGCAGCTGGGAATGTCAGTATAACTGGGTTCACTAGGTATTGCATTTCACATATTTCACCAGCATTTAAAAAGCTGTATGAAGATGAACAATCATTTCTTTGCTTAATTGCTGTATAGAGTGCAAGTAAGAAATACAGTGCACATATCTGTAATTGTTATAAAATAATAATAATGATAATAATAATAATAATAAATGTAAAATATACACTACATTGCCAAAAGTTTTGACACACCCTTCCAAATCATTGAATTCATGTGTTGTTTTTCAGGTGTTGGGTTTGGCACCTTAGTTCCAGTGAAAGGAACTCTTAATGATTCAACATACCAAGACATTTTGGACAATTTCATGCTGCCAACTTTGTGGGAACAGTTTGGGGATGAGTCCTTCCTGTTCCAACATGACTGCACCACAGTGCACAAAGCAAGGGCCACAAAGACATGGATGAGCGAGTTTGGTGTGGAGGAACTTCACTGAGTCCTGACCTCAACCCGATAGAACATATTTGGTATGAATTAGAGTGGAGACTGCGAGCCACGCCTTCTCGTCCAACATCAGTGCCTGACCTCACAAATGCACTTCTAGAGGAATGGTCAAAAATTCCCATAAACACACTCCTAAACCTTGTGGAAAGCCTTCACCCGAAGAGTTGAAGCTGTTATAGCTGCAAAGGGCGGCCAACTCCATATCACATTCATGTGCATGTAAAGGCAGACATCCCAAAACCTTTGGCAATATAGTGTATGCATAAAACTACAATAATATAAATAATGATTGGTAAAAATGATCCCAAGGTTGAGAATCCGTGCATTATGCAAACCTACCTGTAATTGTAACTGACTCTATTTAATTTTCATAGTAAAAGTAGTGAATAATGCTGTGGTCTGAATTAACTGACCAGAAGGAAAACAATAAACATGTTTGGAAAGTAAATTTTATATCCATAGCATTAATCTGTTATTAGTTATATACATCAGTATGCTCCTTTCAACTAGGGTAGGTAAAGACAACACTTTCAGTGAAGGCAGACTATTTGTTTGTTTTTGTTTGTTGGTCAGTTGCACTTGCCCAGATCTGGCAAAATTTCAGTATGACTGCTAAACGTCAGAAACTGTGTAATTGGTAAAAAAAAATCTGAATGATTCAATATGAATGCTGACAGAAGCGCAATAATAAAAGTCACCTGTCCTGATCAGACAGATGTGTACAGCTGCAGTCTCACAAGGCACTTACAGGATCAGATGAATTTAAACATACGCTGGCAGTAAAAAGTTTTTGAACCCCTGAAGTTTCTTACAGAGTTAGGGCTGAACAAAAAACAGAGACAATTTTTGTCTCAACTGTAGAGCAAATAGATATTGTATATCTGACCTTTTCATTAGATCAAGATAGTTGATAGATAGTTCTTAATTCACTTATACCTACTTCTCAGATTTTGTATGCAAGATGCTTGAGATTTCATCAAAAAGTCTTTATATAGTGTTCAAAATCCTTTGACTGTCAGCCTGTTTTGCTTGCTACAGTCAATTTGTCCTTTCGTCATGACACACCAGAAGAAAATTTGTGTGTATTTGAAACACTGAAAGCTTGGCAGAGTGTCTCTACTTCACTTATACAGGCTCAGTTCAGGACAGTGATAAAGGCACATGTAGGCATCGCAGAGCAATCTTCGGACTGGCTCTTTCAGGAATCCGGAGTCTAAGCGGCTGAGCTCCACCTCTGACAGGCTCAAGTAGCGTCCCACCTCTGGACACGCCCTCACCTGTGGCACATTGAATCCGTTCTCCCCACCTGTCAAAAGAATATCAGGAAAACAAAATAAGCAAACCAGCCATTTAATGGGATCTTAAATAATAGTCCAATAAGGCAGGGTTTTAGCATCTATGTTCACTACCAAAACTTTATCACACCACAGCGCTGTTGAATTCCCAGTTCTGATTGTTTTTTTTAACAGCAGCTCTGACAATTAATGGTGTAACAATTAAGTCACAAACATAGCATGTGACCTACGACTAATAATGGGACTCATTTATCAAGCTGGATATGAACGCATTAATTCTTCATCATCCTCAGCTGCATTTATCTCTTGATTATTATTGTTATTATTAAATATTTTAAAATATATATATTTTTGATTAGCATAGATGTGACTTTTGCCTTTCAGACTTTACCCTGAACGTTCATTTTGGGTCATAAAACTTCCACTTCTGTTTTTCAGGCTCACAGCTGTCAGTGCACCTGAACTTCCACTTAAGAGTTTTGTGGTTTTCACAATATGCAAAACAGTTGTGTCATTAATGCGCTTGGTAATTTATGGATGATTGCAGTCATTAACATTTATTAAGAAAATGAATGTTTCTGAAACCTTTTAAATCCAGTGGAAACTTTTAGTTCCGTTTGGATTGCACAAACGTTTACACACACGACTTTAATACTGGATTCATAAATGAGGCCCCATAAACTGATCAAAAATGTAATTAACGATATGATGAAGTTTCTGTAATGAACATTTTAACATTTCAAGCAAAAAAAAAACAAAGAAGAGACTGGGGAAGGAACTTTCTTAAAGATCTAATACACAATTTTACTCACTTTGACACTTATTATTCAGGAGTACATTATATAAACATGAGAATAATTAATTTTAGGTGTTTGGGAAAACTTTTTTTTTTCCATTTTCTTGCATACACACACTGACCAACAAAACAGAAATGACTGTTATTCTTCATTGGATAAAGATGATTGATAAGAAGAACTGTATTGAGTTTCAGTGACTCCTCTGTAAAGGGGTCAAGTAAACCCAAACCAGGAAAATTATACACAAAGCCTAATACAGACACGGCTCTAATCTCACCGGTCTAATTTCTTACCCTCTCTATCAGCCATACTGTCGAAGAAGAGCCAGTCAGAAGGGAGGGGCCCGTGCTTGACGAAACTCACGTAGTGACTAGTCTCTATACATGTCACAGCGAAGAGAGTTAATTGCTGGCGAGCTCCGTGAACCGGTCCCTCCCACGTGCCCTTGGGCATTCTGACCCTAGCTGGTTTGTGTGTCTGGCGCTTCTTGTGGGCGTGAACCTGACGTGGAGTAATGCAATTAACATGTAAACTGGTTTAAAAGATAGAAAATATGTGATTTTCCAGACGCCGGCATACCTGTGCATTGCAGGTGTTGCAATACTGTTTTAACTGGCCAGGTGTGATGTCCAGATCCTCATAACACTGGGAACACTCCCAATGTGCCACCGACTGACATATACTACACTGTCGAAGTGCTAAAGGGGAGGAGAGAGAGGATTCAGTCAGATTGTGTGCTTTCTGTTCTGTATTGAGAGTAGTATAAGTAATATATTATATCCTGTATCATAAAATTAGGAATAGTATAATACTAAATAGCATTAACACAATATTATTCTTAATTGATTTAATATGCAGGAATATTAATAAATGATACAGTTGATATGATATGAAATGATACTGAATACAGTTTTAACATAATTTAGTATAATCACATAAAATGAATCACATAAAACAAATTCTCACTCTCGTCCAGCAGGTCGGTGATGTCGAGCGTGAGCGAAGGCAGAATGGCGTCAAACATTTTAAACTCTTTGCCGAAGCGTGGCATAAGTAGAAGTAGACAGGATGGAGCCTAATTATCACAGAGGAAAAATATAATTATTCAGCATCTGCTCTGAGAACAGTTTTAAGATAATGCTTTTAATATGAATGATTTTATTTCACATACATTGCAAAAAAAATAACATCTTAGCCAGTCAATATATCTTGAATCGAAGTCGAATTTATCTATAATTTTTGATAATAAAATTATAATAAACCAAACCTAAAATTATATCTAGCCATATTTCACTATTATGATTTATTGCCAGATTATTTTGCTAATTTTAAGCATTAATTTCTAGAAAGAAGCAAAGTTATCTGCCAATAGAATACGATGGTTTAAAACCTAAAACTAATAAAATAGGAAATGCCTAGAAATACACTATCGCTCAAAAGTTTGGGATCACTCAAAAATGTTATTGTTTTCCTAGAAAACACACGAAATTAGTCTGAATAGAAAATATTGCAAAAGAACAGGACATGCTGACATGTCAGAGTTAGAAATAATGATTTTGATGGAAATGATGAATGTTTTCTTCAGACTTTGCCTTCATAAAAAAAAAAAACACCGTTTGCAGCAATTCCAGCCTGGGCATTCTAGCTGTCAATTTTTCAAGATAATATGATGAGATTTCACCCCATGCTTCCTGGAGCATCTCCCACAAGATGGATCGACTGATGGAGTCTTCCTCCGTAGCTGGAATGAAGCCGAAATATGCAAGTGATCCCAAACTTTTGAGCGGTAGTGCGGGGCTAAAATTCTTATATTTGGCTTATTGTAACCTTATAATAAGAAAAAGTAGATAAACTGGACCTAGATTCAAGATACTATTAAATGCTAAGAATGTACTTATTCATGTATTACTAAACTAAATGTGACTGAACAAAATATGAACTAAATATGAAATGTAAAGAACAATTAAACTGATGTATATATAGCAAAAATCTGGATATATCTGGATATATGAAGACATTTTGACAATTATACATTCTATATCACAATAATTACACTGTGATATGTAAAAAGAAAAAGTTTTACCAGCAAACCATGAAGAATATAAAGATGAAAAAACACATTTTATTACTTTAAATGTACAACATAATAAAAAGAACATTTATCACTGAACAGGAGAACCAATAGCAGATCCAACGAGGACCAGTTTTAAAGATCAATGTCCTATCATCCACCTCTAATAACCATGCAGATTCATTTCATAAGTCTTGATGAAACTCGTTAAAGTCATGATGTTGTATGCTATGACATCATTTTTGTAATGTCATATTGTCAGCCCTAAATAAAACCAAGCACATAATGAAATGACCAAAGACTTTAGTCAATATGTATTAAGCTCATAGTGTATTATTGAGTTATTCATCCTACAAACATGTAACTAATAGGAAAATGTATGTACTAACGAGAGAATGGACATAAATGTCTGGACACACTGAGCTTATGGTTATATTTATTAATGCTGCTGTAATCTGAGCTAGCCTTGACGCTCCTGTTAATAACTGATGTGTGCTAGATGGTGGGAATTTGCAAATAACCAAACTGATAAAAAAAGTTAAATAAAGCTGCTATTGTCGATTTTGCTGAGAGTCCATCTCCTTCCACAATCCTTATATAAACCTGAACCAAAAACCACTCCATAGTTAAATTCAGCAGACATCTAAACATTCTTTCAGAGTAACTTATGTGATAATGTACAGTGCTTGAGCACAGCAGTGACATCAGACAGACATCTCTCAAATCTTTCTTATCTTTGACTGTGGAACCAGACATTCTGGTTGAATGGCAAAGATATTGCTTTGGCTCCTGTTTAATAGCCCTGTTTTATGCAATTATGGAGTGTGAGTACACAACAAAATAACTTGCATACTGCGAAGGCTGGTTAAATCAAGACACAGTATCCTGTTAAAAATCATGTTTGAAGATAACTTGAAGATATCTGAATATCTTTTTTCCACATCTCATTCAACAACACTATGGTTTGAATGACTTTGAAAAACAAGCCTCAAAGAGATTCATATTGAAAACAACAACAAGAACAAAAAAAAAAACTATGAAGTTCACTGTGATGGCTACACGTTCTGAAGGGTTTAAAAATGGCATCAGCTTTAAGGTTGATTATTGAATGTTATAACTTGTACACAAAGCCCGAAAGGCTGCTTCATCACTTCTGGAATAGCAGTATGCTCTAGTACTAAATGTACTGATCCTAGATCAGACACAATTACAATCAAAGTGAGTCAGAGTTGCTTTTACCTCTGTGAATTTAAGCCCAGAATGCATGAAGGAGGATTCTAGCAGTGTCTGCACGCTGGCAACCCTCATGAGTCCAACTGAGGGAGAAAACAGAGGGATTGGGGAGAGAGAAGGAGAGAGAGAGGGTGAGAGTGGAGAACGAATAGGTGAGGATGGACATGGAAGCGTAGGAGGGAAGAGTTGATAAATGTGGCATTCCTGTGGCTCCTGGCTCATAGATCTAAATGAGAAAACAAGCACAAAAAAGCAATGAGATGAGCAAAAAACAAACCACATTATGTACAAATATACATTATGGAGAAGTGATGAAAGAGGAGAAGGATTGTACCTAATCTTCAGAAGAGGCTCCACCCGGAGGAGCTGGAAAAGCTTGTTGAGGAATTCTTCAGGATCTGAAACACATACACATATGCAAAGAATCCTGTTAGACTCGTCACAGGAAGTAAAGTCTGGCTATTTTCTTTGCGATTAACTCTACCTTTCTCTTCATTAGTAAAGCCTGTGTCTGTAGTCTCAGCTTCCAGAAGCTTCCGCAATGCCATGGTTTTACTGGCACACACATATCCAAACCTAAATGTGTATACAGCATTATTTATACAACTACTGACCAGATTTTATTTTACAGCATTACAGTTTGCATGACTTATGCACATTAGTCAAAGACAGCTGTTCTCTCTAAAGGTCATTACGAATGATTCACATCTGCCATCGTCCTTAATATTAAAGTCAACAACACAATCCCTAATGACCACAATACCACATTGACTAAAATACACACACTCTCATATAAACTATTCCTTAACCCATTACTATCTATGATCACATGTTTTTCTGGAATGTTAGAGATGAAGTATGGGCTCTGGAGTGGAGAAACACAAAAGTTTTCACCCTATTGTTTGGAGATAACATGTTTGAATCCCTACGATGCAACTGATATCCATGGAAGGGAGACAAAGAACCCAACAGACTCTACTCTCTGGGTGTGAGGGATGACATACACTCTCTCCCTGTCAGTTATACTATGACACTACATAATAGTGAGTGTCTGTGAGCTCATTTATGTTACACTGTGAAATGTGCCGGCTTAACAACTGTTCAAGTAGCTTTAAAAAGGATGGCAAGACAAGTATATCTATGCTAGACTAGTCTCCCTAGCAAGAGTCACTTTGTCTCTGCCTAGTTTTTGTGACAATGTGAAGCAAAATGTAGTTCATTTAGGTAGATTGGAGTTAGATGACTAATAGATCGCTAATAAGGGTGCCCATCAGTACACGTGGTACCAGGACACCCTAGGCCGGAGATCAATGATCGACTTTGTGGTCGTGTCATCTGACCTTCGGCCACATGTCTTGGACACTCGGGTGAAGAGAGGGGCTGAGCTGTCAACCGATCACCACCTGGTGGTGAGTTGGATCCGCTTACGGAGGAGGATGCCGGACAGACTTGGCAGGCCCAAACGTATTGTGAGGGTCTGTTGGGAACGTATTGCTGATCCCTCTGTTAGGGGGGTCTTCAACTCCCACCTCCGGGAGAGTTTCAACCAGATCCCGAGGGAGGTTGGGGACATTGAGTCTGAGTGGACCATGTTCTCCTCCTCCATTGTTGACTCAGCCATCCGGAGCTGTGGCCGTAAGGTCTCTGATGCCGGTTGCGGCGGCAATCCCCAAACACAGTGGTGGACACTGGAAGTAAGGGATGCCGTCAAGCTGAAGAAGGAGTCCTATCGAGCCTGGTTGGCTCGGGGGACTCCGGAGGTAGCTGAGGCATACCGGCAGGCCAAACGAACTACAGCCGTGGTGGTCTCGGAAGCAAAAACTCGGGTCTGGGAGGGGTTCGGTGAGGCCATGGAGAAGGACTATCAGACGGCCTCGGGGAAATTCTGGCAGACCATTCGGCGCCTCAGAAGGGGTAAGCAGCTCGCTGCCAACACTGTTTACAGTGGAGGTGGAGAGTTGCTGGCCTCGACTGGGGATATTGTCGGACGGTGGAAGGAATACTTCGAGGATCTCCTCAACCCCACTGACACGCCTTCCGTAGAGGAACCAGAGGCCGAGGACTCAGAGGTAGATTCATTCATCACCCAAGCTGAGGTCACTGAGGTAGTTCAGCAGCTCCTTGGTGGCAAGGCACCAGGGGTGGATGAGATTCGCCCTGAGTACCTTAAGTCTCTGGATGTTGTGGGGCTGTCTTGGCTGACACGTCTCTGCAACATAGCGTGGCAGTCAGGGACAGTGCCTCTGGATTGGGCGGCCGGGGTGGTGGTCCCTCTTTTTAAGAAGGGGGACCGAAGGGTGTGTTCCAACTACAGGGGGATCACACTGCTCAGCCTCCCAGGGAAAGTCTATTCCAGAGTACTGGAGAGGAGAGTCCGACCGTTAGTCGAACCTCGGATACAGGAGGAGCAATGCGGTTTTCGACCTAGTCGTGGAACACTGGACCAGCTCTATACCCTCCACAGGGTGCTCGAGGGTTCGTGGGAGTTTGCCCAACCACATGTGTTTTGTGGACTTGGAGAAGGCTTTTGACCGTGTCCCTCGTGGCATTCTGTAGGAGGTGCTCTGGGAGTACGGGGTCTGTGGCCCTCTGTTAAGGGCTGTTCGGTCTCTGTATAACCGGAGCAGGAGCTTGGTTCGCATTGCCAGCTGTAAGTCAGATCTGTTCCCAGTGCATGTTGGACTCCGACAGGGCTGTCCTTTGTCACCGGTTCTGTTCATTGTTTTTATGGACAGAATTTCTAGGCGCAGCCAGGGGCTGGAGGGAGTCCGGTTTGGGGACCACAGGATTTCATCACTGATTTTTGCAGATGTTGTCCTGTTGGCTCCCTCAAGCCTGGACTTACAGCATGCACTGGGGCGTTTTGCAGCTGAGTGTGAAGCGGCTGGGATGAGGGTCAGCACCTCCAAATCGGAGGCCATGGTTCTCGACCGGAAAAAGGTGGCTTGCACCCTCCAGGTTGGAGGGGAGGTCCTTCCTCAAGTAGAGGAGTTTAAGTATCTCGGGGTCTTGTTCACGAGTGAGGGAAGGATGGATCGTGAGATTGACAGACAGATCGGTGCAGCGGCAGCAGTAATGCGGTCTATGTACCGGTCTGTTGTGGTGAAGAAGGAGCTGAGCCGGAAGGCGAAGCTCTCGATTTACCAGTCAATCTACGTTCCTACTCTCACCTATGGTCTTGAGCTCTGGGTCATGACCGAAAGGGTAAGATCCCGGATACAAGCGGCCGAAATGAGCTTCCTCCGTAGGGTGGCAGGGTGCTCCCTTAGAGATAGGGTAAGGAGCTCTGTCACCCGGGAGGAGCTCGGAGTAGAGCCGCTGCTCCTCCACATCGAAAGGGGCCAGTTGAGGTGGCTCATCTGTTTCGGATGCCTCCGGGACGTCTCCCTGGAGAGGTGTTCCGGGCATGCCCCACCGGGAAGAGGCCCCGGGGAAGACCCAGGACACGCTGGAGAGACTATGTCTCTCGGCTGGCCTGGGAACGCCTCGGGGTCCCTCCGGAAGAGCCGGAGGAAGTGTCTGGGGAGAAGGAGGTCTAGGCATCCCTGCTTAGACTGCTGCCCCCACGACCCGGCTCCGGATAAGCGGAAGACAATGAATGAATGAATGAATGGAGTTAGATGACTCTCACTCCCATGACCTTATGTCGATGTTCTCTGCTGACATAGACTGTATGTACTAATATTCCTAAGACAAATTCTCACTTTAACAGTGTACAGATATGTACCTGAATTTCAGTAGCATCAATGAAAAACGAAACGTCCGACTCAATATGACTTTCATATGAGGAAAAATGAACTGATCACTGATCACCCAAAATATATTTCTTTACATGACACAAAATGCAAACCTGCGTAAAGGATTGACAATTTCACAGCGGAGCAGTTCCTGAGCGTCTTTGCTTCGGTGGCCATCTTTGTTGCAGGGCCAAAACAAAACCCAATCGACTGAACTGCAGCATGAAAACAGACTAAAGCAAGCAGAGGAAGTAAAATTATTTACCTACAGTTACAAAAATTGCTCAATAATAAGCAAAAATCATCACAAACACAAGAAAATGTTCAGGGGACTGAAAAAAGGCACTCAGGCAAATATAAAATGCCTTTAACCTGAGCTATTCCTCCTAAAATAAACAAAGTGACCAAATTGCAAAGATTTTGTTTGCCGTATTCCAGCATAACCTTCATCTCCCTAAATGAAACACTTCTTTGTAAATCAACAGCAACGCCACGTTTGTTTTGTGATACCTACATAAGATAAAGACTTAGATTTACTTTGTGATTCCCACCTGAAGAGTGATGCATCCAGGTAGCAAGAGTTGAGATGGCCCTGAATACCTTTCTTAAAGCCTTCATACAACTGCTGAGCCTCCAGACCCAACATGGGTGGTGTGTTCTCCTCCACACGCTTACTGCCCCAATCTGCAAATGCTGATATTCATAGATGAACACAAAAAGCTTGTAAAACTGTATCCAAAAAGAATTACGAATATATATTTTTCCTTATTTCACTCATATAGAAATCCAATGGCAGTTAATATTTATTAAGCTTCCTCAGAATGTTATCTAAGTTTGGTGGACAACATTATTAACAAGCTAGCTAGCAATTTCTGTCTTATAATACAAAAATTGTCTCAGTCTAAGCCAATATAAAAGTGACAAAAAATGAATAAATGGATTGATACACTATAAGGCCAAAAGGGTTGGACAACTGAAGATTACTCCTATATGTGAGCCTAAGAAGCATAAACCCGTTCCAGCATGACAATGTTCCTGTGCACAAAGCAAGCTCCGTGAAACACATTTCAGTCAGCATCGTTGGAACACGACACTCCATCCTCAAACCGTACACTCACCAATCGAATTGCAGCGTTCCACCTGATTGATTGGCGCCTCTGGCACAGGAAATCTGGAGTCTCGCCTACAGTTACGCAGTTTGATAAACAGCCCCTTGTTAGGGGGGCAACGGAAATGACGCTCTCCAAGGTAGTTACCATCTGTGGCAGCAGTTAACTCCTGGTCCTTAAAAAAACAGGATCACCAACAAATTATTCATTTTGCCTGTGAATCAATTAGCGGTGTGAAGATATCATGCACTAGTGTAATAAAGAACTTGTTACAGCATTAACATTATGCATAGTAGCATAGATGCAGTAATGTGACAAGAAATATTATATCTTGGTGAAATCTATAAAACAGAAGCACTGTCACTGCATCTTTAAAATGATTATAGCAGTTTTTCTAATTAAATAATTTATTAAACATCTCAGTGCTATCATTTTGTGATATATTTATCCCAATTTCATGTTACACTTATTTTTGTAAAAAACAAAAGAAAAACACATTTACAGCACTCTTTTGCACTGTAAAAATGTCTTACAATATCTTAACATGATATTTATGCCATTTTGTGCAACCATAGTTCCATGGTTTAAAAAATATAATCCAAAGTCATACCAGTTCGATGCCAGCCACTGGTTCTGAAATTCCACTGATGAATCCAATCCACCGAATGACTCCATAAAGTGGGGGATCATTCACCTCAACCATAGACCCAACCTCCAACCACAATTTAGCCTCTTCTTTCTCTGTTATCAGTGGAGAGGGTGGATTGTGAAACCCATTCGAAGTATGCAACTGGTCACTGGAGGGTGAAATAGGCATGGGTTGTGGCTTATTAGGTGGAACAGGAGGTGGTTTGAGAGCGGGTTTAACGATCGGGACTGGAGGAGGTTTAAAAGCAACTTTTGAAGCTGCTGATGAAGTTGGAGGTTGTAGAGCAGATTTAGCCGTGGCTAACATGGAAGGCTCTATCAACAGTCTAGGGTTGGTAGGGTTTGTGGGTGCTGTAGTTTGTGGAAGGTGTCTGTTGTGTGTGGGCGAAGAAGGCTGAACATTTTTGGAGGAAGGAAGTGGAGGGATTTCTGGAGTTGGGCGGTCTGATCTTGTTTCTAAAAATGGAAAGAAAGTAAAAACATTACTAGTGTTGTGTTTTAAAGTTTCTGTTATTAGAAGCTTTACAAGTGGCTCCAGTCACTGAAACTCACCACTTTGGAGTTTTGAACTCATTATTACCTGCAGTTACTTTGGAGAGGGGAACAAGGAGGCCATATTCAGGAGAAGGAATGGAGCACAGTTTGTAGTTTTTAACGTAACCATTCCAGTTTCCTATTGGATCATCCTGAAGACACACACACATGCACAAAAAAGCAACACTTATAACACTAATAGCTACAGCTGGTATGAGCTGATAATACCATTTATACCTCAATGCTATTAAATCAAATCTGAATGTTCAGAAAGTGTTGAATTTTCTATTGTTGCTGCTCTGACAGTAATGCTGACTGCAATTCAAATCATACGTTATATATTTATATTATTATTATCCTAATGTACTCATTCTAATATGTTATCATTTGTATAGTATCTATTTATACAGGGACTTTCCACATAATCTATATCTAATAATAAACTTATTTGGAAAAAATATGCTATTTAACAAAGAACAATGTCTAATTATTTATTTGGTAAAGGTTTCTGTAAGGAATTTCCAGATTTCTGTGTTTTGTAACATTCAATGGGTTTTTCTGCTACAGGAAAGTTTGTGCTTTCTGGTTTCACTGTAATGTGGCTTTTTTTTTTTACTTATTATTTTCATGTGGTTTAAGAAAAATCAAAGTCTGTTAAAGGACATCAGAGTAGTAACAGCTTTGTGTCAGGCCACATCACACCACTCCACTACAACATGCACAATATTGTTATTGTAAGTTCCACTTGTGTTTTTCAGTCTTTATCTACTACATCTGTATTGCATATGCAACCACGACAGATACACTCATCAACACTTCCCCTCTACGGTGAAAAGAACTTTTCAAAGTATTCATTTTTTGTGGTTTATGTTATAAATGTATTTACAGTCCCAATCGAATGTATTGGAAAGGCAAGACCATGTACTTTTGTCTTTGCTATTCACTGAAGGCATTTGGGTTTGAGATCAAAAGATCAATATGAGAATAAATCAGAATTTCAAACTTCCTAATATTTACTGATAGTAGATGTGTTAAACAACTTAAAACTGCTTTTCCAGGTTTGTACTTTAGCTTCTTTAACTTATAGTTTGCTCACCCTTCAGTTTTGGGTTTTTCTTCACAGCTCTTACAATGTTTCTGTCATCAATGGCTGCTTTCTTGGCTGACCTGTTGCTCAGTACACCGGTGGTTTCTTTCTATTTCAGGACATTCCAAAGTGTTGTACTGGCTTTGCTCAATGCTTGTGCCTCCGATTGATATTCACTCTTTTCTCAGCTTCAGAATGGCTTGCTTTTCTGAAATAGTCAGACCTCTGGTCTTCACCCTATCCCTTTTTTAACATCAAATGCAGTCTTCACAGGCGAAATTTAGGACTCATCCCTGTCAGTCACATGTTTCAATACTTTTGATTACTGTTATTTTTTTTTTTATTTCTTTACATATCTAGATGTAAATATCTGGAAATGAAAGCTGAAATTCTGATCTATCATCATTTAAATTTTTTTAAAAAAAATCTCAAAGCCATACTGATGTCCAACTTTATCTCAGGTGTCTTCAGACGGACTGTATGTGTCTTATTGTGCTTTAAACCACAAAAATCAGCAACTGCTCCTGTATTCTATTATACGTGAGGTTTATGTCAGCAGATTTTTCTTTCCTTTTCCTAGTTCGGGGAAACGTGTTTAAAGGCTGTAGTAAAACTGCTGGAGTATTACTCTGATTGATTATTTTCATTGATTATCTAACTATCTAACACGTCACGTTAATTGACAGAGCTTGTATAACTTTCTATATACAGTCATAAGACAAGTAAGTACACCTCTCTTTTTCTTTTATCTGGGCCTTACTAACAACTGTGTGGTCCGATTTCTATAAACAAATAAATAACCTCAGTTAACAACAAAACAACAAACCTACATTCATAAACTAGGTGAGTTAAAACAATAAAGTACACCTTAGCAACACATAGAATTACCTTTAGCAACAATGACTTAAAGTAAATGTTTTCTGTAGGAGTTTATCAGTCTCGCATATCATTTTGGATAAATTTTAACCTATACTTCCTTACAACATTGCTGCAGTTCATTGAAGTTGAGGGCATTGGTTGCTTGCTTAAGATCCTGCACACATCATCTCAGTGGTGTTGAGGTCTGGACCTTGATTTTTCTTTTCTTTAGTGGTTCATATATAGATTTGCTGGTGTTCTTGGCATCGTTTTCCTGTTCCATGACCCAATTTCAGCCCAACTTAAACTACTGGACAGATGGGGTCAGATTTGTCTGAAGAATATTCAGGTATAACATAGAGTTCATCATTTAATGACTGCAAGTTCTGCAGGTTTGGCGGTTGCAAAGCAAATCTGAATCATCATCCCTCAACCAGCATGGCTGACAGCTGGTACAAGGTGTATGTAGTAATGTTTTGTGTTTGGTTTTCTCCAAACATAGTGCTGTGCATGATGACCAAACATCTCCACCTTGGTCTCATCAGTATAGAGGAAATTACTCAGGATGCTTTGTGGTTTGTTCAGATGCAATTTCGCAAACCTAAGCCTTCCCTGATTGATGAGCAACATCTATTGCTGCACTGAGGTCATGGCTGATGGGTTTTCTTCTGAACATGATGTATACACACGCCTGAGTGCTCCAGACTACAAAAGTGCCAAAAACTCTGCTTTTATAGAGGTAGTCACACTTCTTGTCGATTAACTAAGCTTGTGCATTAAGGCTGTGCAACTAGAAAAGGTGTACTCATTATTTTCCCACCTGGTTTCAGAACCCCAGCTCAATTTTGGAAAAATTTCAAATTGCTGAAATCTGTTATGTACTTATGTGATGACTTAAGGTTATTTGTTTACAGAAGTTGGTTAGGACTAAACAATTGTTATTAAGGCCCTGAGGAAAACAAAATGGAGGGTGTCATTTCTTTTCCCCATGACTGTAGGAATTATTATACAATATAAGGAATGTACCATATCTTTGATATATCTTTTGTATATATGTATTCAATTATTCAATAATTACCACACACCAGCAAAACTCCCACATACACTCCTCCTGATGTATGGCCAGGAATCTGTCCACAGTACTGCACCGTGCCCCAGTGATGCCCCTTTTCTTTACTGAAGCAGACCCTCTGCCCCACTTGCAGCGGAGGTAAGCCAGTATTAGCCGGCACAGATTCTGCCGTACGTGCTAAGACACTAACTGGATTTGGGACATAACTAGAACTGTGGTTGTTCTGGTTTGGTCTGTTTAATTCAGTTTGTTGAGGATCAGTATCCCCTAAACTGCTGCCTCGGGTGGATCGATGTGTTACTATATCGCTGGCTGACACAAAAAGGGCACATTGTTCAGGGCACGTGAAAAGCTGGTGGCCTTTGTAGCTTCCATTACTGTTACCTCTGCCTGCAGCCAACCCCTGGAAGCAGTGAGAGTGAGAGAGAGAGAGAGAGAGAGAGAGAGAGAGAGAGAGAAAGAGAGAGGGGAGTTTTCTTTAAGTATGTAAAAAAAAAATGTCTAAATTGATCCTCAATTTGAAGGACAAGTTAACATGTTTACCTTTAGTTGGACCCCAAAATACACTGCACCGCTTCCTCGCATTAAGGGGCCACGATAACGGAGCTCAGCATCAGCCAGGTCTCCTGACTGGCCACACCGCACTAACACGGGTGACCCCAGAGGCAAACCGGATAACCTGGTAAGCCGGTGAGGTTTCGAGAGCAGTTTGAAACGCAAATCAAGGTCAGTGATAGGCTCCAGCAAGCCGGCCTGATCAGCAGATATTTCAGTTAATAAGTGCTTATCAAGCTTTACCATACTGCCATTGTCTATAACCTGCAAAAATTAGATATAGTGAAAAAACATGTGAGCTTTCTCATGTTTTTGGTTCTGTGAAAGTTAATAAGTCAGGAATATTTAGCATCCCTTACCTTTACCCATACATAGTCCCCTCTTATACCGCGCTCCCCGCCGCCTTCCTGCTCCAAGCACAGATTCCCCCTCTGCAGCCAAATGGTACCGTCCAGGTGGTCTTGTACTTTGTGGTCGGACGTCAGTATGTACATTTTAGGGGTACGTCGCCTCCTGTTTTGTTGTGTGACGGCCGACATGGCAAAAGCAAGTAACTCACTATATGTACACGACAAGGGAAAGTAGAGTTATTTAAATATGTGAATTATTTCATACACAACGCTACCCTTTAAAATTCATGGGAACTAAGCAAAAATGAAAGCAACGAATAGATAACATCTGCCTACTGACCATTAATTAAATGTAAAACGTTCTATTCGTACGAGCCCAACTTGATGCGAGTCTTGCGATTCCACGCTATTCATTTAGCAACCTGGCTAACTTTTAAGTTTTTAGAAACATATAGGAACAACATGATGAACGTTTCATAAAGTAGCGACTTGTGTCAGACTAACACGGGACTAAACTACAAACAATAACATTTTTACAAAGTACAGTTTAAAAAATAGCTTACCAACATTGCCGTGAATTAAACTTTGGTACTTCAGCGCAAGTGGAAAAAAAAAAAACGAAAACAGGAAACGAATTGATGTACAACAAAATAGACCAATCAACAGCAAGGTACGTTTTCTGCCAGCCAATCAAAATGAAGCTAGAGCAAGAGGGACAAAATTGGTTTTGAGGGAAATTCCACTATTGCGAGTTCGGAAATAAGAAAGTATAAATAAAGTTGTTTTTTCCGCCTGCTATTTTAATTAATGATTATAATTTGTATTGTGAAAATCAACGTGTAATTACTTAATTACAACGGTTAAATGGTGATTGAGTGGGTTTAAATATTATGCCAGTCTTTATTGATATGTTTCTCAATGTTCTCAATTCCTTGAAATTATGAATTATATGTGATATAAAAGAAGAATAAAAAAATATACCATAGAGCTTAACTGGCTATTATGATATGCATTTACATTTCTGGTGTTTGGCAGATGTCCTTATCCAGAGCAATTTTTTTTATTTCATTTTATACTGAGCAATTCAGGGTTAAGGGACTTGCTCAGGGCCCAGCAGTGGCAGCTTGGTGGTCCTGGGATTCAAACTCACAACCTTCTGAGCAGTAGTCCAACATCATTTTGTCTTTAATCACCAAAAGGCAAGAAGTTTCCAATCACAGTAGCTGTAAAAAATACAAAAAAATGAAGCAGTGTAATATATTTTTTTACTGGGGCAGTGGTGGCTCAAGTGGTTAAGGCTCTGGGTTGTTGATCGGCGGATCGGGGTTCAAGCCCCAGTACCACCAAGCTCCACTGTTGGGCAATTGAGCAAGGCCCTTAATCCTCTCTGCTCTACTGTATCATAGCTGCCCCTGCGCTCTGACCCCTGCACTCTGACCCCAACTTCCTCAGCTGGGATATGCGAAGTAAAGAATTCCACTGTGCTGTAATGTATGTGTGGTGATAATAAAGGCTTCATAACTAAGGTAACGACATGTACCAAAGTGTTTTTCTTGTAGTTATATGACTAACATGAACATTCATTTTCTGTAGCCACACGGATATGACGTAATTTGGACTGCGAGTCCAATCAAGGTTGAGTTAATCCCAGAGTTTATTCAATCATTTAATTATTTGGTTTAATCAATCAAGTGGTTTGTTCTGAGCTAGCCTGCTTTTATTGTAGTCTATACCACCACCAATCGCTGGAGAAAAAAAAACTGTAGATGGGAATAAACCCTGTATATTACACCAGCTGATAGCAGGGTGCGCGCACACACACACACACACACACACACACACACACACACACACACACACAAAAGGTTTGAACTGGGGACTTGCTATAAGGTGGTAATGCTACCCACAGTACCACTGTGACACACTGTATTCATGACATCCAAATATGAACTCCACTGAGCTCCCAACCAGCTAACTTCACTCTGACCTCCAGGCTTTCTATGGTCTTATTACCTGAGCTGAGCCCTGAGCTGAAAATCTCAAACTGATTGGTTTGCAGTTGGTACCAATACTTGAGAACTCCAGGACTAATCCAAACAAATGAAAGAACATTGAATAGGAGCCAAATGTAGACTAAATTAGGAGCCAATTAGGAGCCAAAATATAGACTGTATGTAATCTCTGAGGCCTAAGTTAATTTCTGCATCTTATTATGGAGTAGATAAAGGAGTCGTACAGGTATGATTGAAGAAGAAAACAGAACAGATGACACCACCACCAGTTTCTGACTTTTACAACAGAGGCGTTTGCCTTAGGCAGCATCAGCTTGTTGTTCTATATTGCATTCTCTAAATTGTGTATCTGTCTGTATGAACACCACTGCCTGCAGCCTTACCTCCACCTGCATTTTCTCTGCATGTGTCATGGAAGGTTTTTCATTTAATCAACAAAAACTTAAAAACATACTTAAGTAATGTCAAAAAAGTTGTGTCAAATCTACATTTTTAACACAGTTTAAATGGTTTGGATTCACTTGTTTGGATAAATTTTGGATATCTGTTTTTATTTTTTATTATTCTATTCATGCCTAAATATGTCTTATAAGTGATCCTCATTGGATGGAACCGCTTGCTCAAAATGAATCATAAGCCTCCAAAGATTAAGAGTATTTGAAAGGGATATTCAATGAGCCGTAGGACTTACATTTAATTAATTTTAATTATGAATAGAAAAATGGGAGATGTATGTGAGAAACAGTCTTTAATAAATAACATTGTAAACAAAGGCATTAATGAAAACATCCAACAAAATCCCATATTCTAATATTAGCAAAGTGCATTTGGCACACGTGCGAAACCACAGGGCTTGTAGCTTGTAATCATTTAAGTGCAGCATTGCCTGTACAGGAACAGGAATTTCTTATTTTCCCTTCATTGCTATAATGCAATTAACGTTTAAGATTTTAAAAAACATTTTTAAGTACTTATTTGCCTGAAATTCATGTGTCACTTATAACATATGTCAAACAGTTCAAAAAATGACAGCTTGTGACACAGACCATATCAACCACTTAAAAAGGGAAAAGGTAGACCTCACTGATGGGTTTTTCATAGGTATCCATACAGTCCAGTGTATGTACTGTATATTGTATATGAATTATGAGTGCTGTAAAAAATGGCTCAGTGTTGATGAAGTAAGTGGTAAGCTGTCCTTTGCCTTTCACGTTCACGATGCCTCTCTTGCTCACCACAAACCCTATGCTCTGAGCCACGTGTGCAGTTTCTTCAGTCACCTAAAGGAGGTAGCAAACAGCATTTTCAGAGTCAATCTCAGGATATCTAACTACCCTACATAATGCACTGTGGCTTCATGTCTGTGGAATCATGTCTGATTCCAAATTGGCTCTGAATGTCATATTCATATGAATCTTATAAAGAGATAATAGCACACAATAACAAACAAAATGTTATAAAATGCATGTACTGATACATACCTGATATATAATCATATTACTGAGAGGAGCAAATATATTTATAGGTCTGTATATATTTATTAAATGCTCTGTCTCTGAGCATGTCTTTTAAAACTCTTAAAGACTTTTAAGGCTTTTAAAACAAACCAAAAAGTTATTTTGCAGAAAAAAAGTTCTTACTCAGTATATATTATGCATAAACAACAAAAAAGAAACCTAAAATTGAATCATACTAAACCAGTTAATAAAAATTCAACAGCGTTAATTAAAAAGTTTTGATGTCACATTATTTTTGTTAAAACAAATGGTAAAATGTACCACTATTATTGAATTATTTCTCAAATAAAAATATTATCAGCAAACCTATGTCTACTATATACTATATTTTGTCAGCTAACTAATAATGGTATCTTCTTCTTCTTCTTTCGGCTTTTCCCTTCAGGGGTCGCCACAGCGAATCATCTCTCTCCACCTATCCCTATCTTCTGCATCCTCAACACTTGCACCCTCTAGCTTCATATCCTCATTAATTCCATCCATATACCTCCTCTTTGGCCTTCCTCTTTGCCTCCTGCCTGGCAGCTCCATGTCCAACATTCTCCTACCAATATACTCACTCTCCCTCCTCTGAACATGTCCAAACCATCTTAATCTGGCCTCCCTAACTTTGTCCCCCAAACGTCCAACATGAGCTGTCCCTCTGATGTACTCGTTCCTAATCCTGTCCAACCTTGTCACTCCCAAAGAGAACCTCAACATCTTCAGCTCTGCTACCTCTAGCTCTGACTCCTGTCTCTTCCTCAGTGACATTGTCTCTAAACCATACAGCATGGCCGGTCTCACCACTGTCCTGTACACCTTCCCCTTGATGCTAACTAATAATGGTATGTGCTGTGAAATAATGCTGTGAAATTATGAATGGTTACTTTTTCACCAAAGAGTAAGACACTTACAAATACAAATACATGCTGTCTGTTATGACAGTTTTGACATTTGACAATCTCATCTCTTTCCCACCTGTATTTTATCCAATACACCAGTGCTGTCCATTCTGCTTGCTACATTCACGGCATTACCCCAGATGTCATACTGAGGTTTATGAGCTCCAATTACCCCAGCAATGACAGGGCCATGGTTTATTCCTGAATTGAAGTACAAAATGAAGGTGAGAGAACAAAAGTAACAAGATTAGCTAACCTTCATTATAATGTATTAGAATTTAATTACAATAACAGTGTAATTATTAGTAAGTTTCTAATTAAAATTTCTCTCTATTCGCTTTTGGGAGAAAATTACCTATCCTGAGTTTGAAGTTGTTAAAAGAATGTTTGTTGATGCTTTCGAGCCTTCCCATCAAAGCCATGGCAAAGTCCACCATAGTTCTCACATTATGTTTGCATGCATCACTGTCCTGCAGAAAGTGAAAGACAAAGATAAATACTTTCACTCTCCTGGCCCAGATATAGTGTGTGTGTGGTTTTCTAATAAATTTTGTAAAATTATTTTTGCAAAATAAATAAAACAATTACAAATATTTTAATGTTTTAGATTACTATTATTATTATTATTATTATTATTTATTATTATTATTATTATTATTATTATTATTATTATTATTATTACACTGCCTACCACACTCTAATATTTTGTTGGACCACCAATATTTAAATAAATAAATAAATACATTTATTAAGTAATAAATACATAAAATATTAATATTTTATTAATGTTACTTCTAGTGACAGATTGAAAGCAGTAAAGATGTTTTGTGTTTGCTCATTTAAAAGAAATACATAAATACATAATTAACGTTATATAACAAATAACATTATGTAACATTGCTGGAGGGAGCAGCATAACAAATTATCATTGTTATATGGAACAACACAACTGAAAATGTACCTTTTATAGCAAAGTTTTCACTAGTTAATTTACTATTCGACTATACACAAATGCATTGAGGCTTTACTATGACATATTCATCACAAGCTGCTGCTAAAGCAATATCACATATCAGTTTTGCTCAAAAAGTAGGAATTGTGCTTCAGACAACATTTAACAACAAAGAGGAACCTAATATTAGTGAAAGATACAAGTAAATTAATATGTACTACCCAGAATATGTCTAAACAAGGTTTTTGCATAAACATGAACAGCTTTAAAAATCTTTCCGTTTATAGTCCCATTATAATAAGTGGCATACATAAAAGTCCTCTGCTGCCTAAATATATCCTTGATACACCCGCATTAACAGCACACCCTTGCTGGATAAAAATAGCTCATCTGTGTACTACATTCCAACCATAACAAGCAAACATAACAAATTAGAATGATGTGACATTTAATTCATGTCACGCTGCTAATCATAGGAGGACACAACTTTCCAACAATTGATATTTACTCACTTACCTTTCGCTCCTCTCCTGTGGTAGGATTAGTCAGTCCAGCAGCAGCCATGTATGTGGTGCCTATAGTCTTAATTTTCTCAATGACATTGAATTTGGGCTTGATGAGAAGCTGAAGAGAGAAGAAGAAAGAGAGGGCAAGCTAGGTCAGATCCTCTTAAATGAAAGCAAAGTGAAATGAAGGTGACTTAAATGTTGGCCTCTTGATCATCTTTTCAGTTTTTCAGTTTTGTTTGCTGTGGCACAGTATTAACAATAGACATTGTCAGGAACCAGACTGAAAGGGGAACCAACTCTCTTCTGTATGAAAACATATAGTGGGATTATAACTTTATACCTCGTCAAAGTCTGTGATGATTTCATTGAGGAATCTCAGACACTCCAGGCCGTCTCCATTTATATTGCTCTCTGTGTAGAATTCCTTAAACTCAGGCACAGAGGCAAACATCACACACACAGATTCACAAGACTGACTGTACAAGTCCTGGAACACACACACACACACACACACACACACACACGGGTGGGAAATTATTTGGCTGTATTATGTTGTTAGTGGCATTTTGCTGTCACAAACTGTATTTGCTTTGCAAGAATTTGACCCCAAGTCCCAAGTATGGCCCCAAGTATGTTATTAGAAAAGATCAAGTTATGCACCCCTGTCTACAGTACTAGAGACCCATTTAGGCACATTTGTAAGATTCTAATTTGCATTAACAATGATATTTTTATCTGTGTGGGTTTATACAAACGATATACTTGTCTTACCTGGTTGGGAACATTTTTGCCAATAAAGAAGTTAGTAACATGACAAGGCAACAAATTTTCGAGGAGGAGCTTGTTGACATTTTCCGTCATCTCCATCTCCTCTCGTTCTTTCTCAAAGCACTTCTCTAGAAGGAACTCAACACGACATGCCAGCTCGTCCTAACACACATACACAGAAATCATGTGTTATGCAGCACGGAAATACTTCAGCGTATCAAAACAGGGTCACAACCCTTGGAACACTAACCCTACCTGTCGGGCAAGAATTAGACAGGCGATGTAGAAGATGCCAAGCCAAATCCCTGACATGATCTTAGGCTCGTTTAGAACTCCAGATCTAATAAAAGGAAATAAAAGCAGGCTAAGTATATCACATTATTGCATGCCTAATTGTACTTTGTTACTCAACTTGAAAAGATTTTTTTTTTTGTATTTAGGGGGTGTGTACAGTATGTGGATAGAATACTGACATACTCTGTCATGCATCACTGCATACTCTTTCAAACAAAGTCATACTCTCTCACTGACTATTTCGTACTATTTCACAGTCTCTGTTATACTCTCTTACACTGTCTCTCACTTATACTGTCTCACACTGTTTGATTCTTTCCCACCTACCATCATACTAATTTTCATGCTCTCTTACACCCTCTCATGCTATCATACTCTTGCCAACACACTAGTATACTCACATCTCTCTCAGAATATCATACTATTATTGTTGGTAAAGGAATATATAATATAGAATAATCTATTAGATCATACTTACAAATTATATGCTAGCATACTGTTTTACACTCATCATCATCACACACACACACACACACACACACTCTCTCTCTCTCTCTCTCTCTCTCTCTCTCTCTCTCTCTCTCTCTCTCTCTCTCTTTCTCTCTCTCTCCCATACACACCATCATACACTGTCATAATTATTCTTACATATAATCTTACACTCTCACACACTATCATACTCTCACACACTCAGTATTATACTCTCACAATATACTTCATTATACTCTCAAATACTCAAGTACTATTTCACACTTACTATTGTGCTGTATCACACACGATCATGCTCTCTTCAAAACAATATTAAACCGTCTTGATATATAATGTACTACCTTTTATGGGATAAAGCTGAGCAGTTTTCTCTGGAGGATTTGCTTAAAATAAAGAAACTAGCCAGATCCATTGCATAGCAATATTGCAAATCATCAACATGTTCATCTAGAGTACCTCTGAAATCATACGAGCACTAGAAACACATTTAAAATGTACAAACTGCATCTTTCTATTTATCCAGCTGGTCTATTTTAGTCTGTCCTGGTCTGCCATGATCTGATCTGACAATTAAATATTTACTTGAGTGCATACGAAGATGTGAGAACAAGGGGTGGAGCACTCATTCAACTGTGTCCTTCTACTATGTCTTACTACTATGGCACTCGTTCTACTGTCTTATACTATGTATGGATTTTGCTTATATTTCAGATTTTTTAATGACTGTTAATGATTAATGTTTGTTCTTACTTGTTGGAATAGTTGTAGAGTTGCAGCATGTAGCAATCAGAACGTGGTGCATACACATACAGGAAGAGAGCAAGGTAGACAACTAGTGCAAGTGTGAGGAGAAAGAGTTTAACGGAAAAACACACTCGCACAAACACCACCACCCCCAGCATGGCCATTAAACAGCAATACAGATAATACTGTAAAAAGACACACAAGAAACACAAAAGAAATGTCAATCAAGTGGCAACTTAATTTAAACCTAGTTTCTACCTGGATAATGTTTTTGACAATATAACATAGAATAGTACTTAATGTGATCTCAAATCTGATGTGAATCACTTACCATACAAAGTGTGCAGTGTGAAATAGATGTGAATAGTGTGAAAGATATTTTGTGTTTGTGTATTAATATATTTCTCAAATGGAACAATGAAATCAGGGTAAACATTT
This sequence comes from Hemibagrus guttatus, assembly GCA_033459395.1. NCBI lineage: Eukaryota > Metazoa > Chordata > Actinopteri > Siluriformes > Bagridae > Hemibagrus > Hemibagrus guttatus. Next base: position 7,328,667 of record JAUCMX010000029.1, on the reverse strand, counting down.
TATTACATAATCCTTGTACTCCTACCGGTACAGAATAGAGATTTAGATTGTCCAGTGCGGTCTCACTGTTGCTGACGGTTAGGCAGTTATCACCTGGAATAAACACCTGAAACATGAAAAAATAACTTGTAGAAAGACCAGCTTTGAAGAACTAAACATTTGTGCATATGTAAATGTGTGTGTTTGTGTGTGTGTGTGCTTTGTGACACTTACTATGTTCAGAATGGCCATGAGTAGTGTGATAAGGAGACAGGTGATAACCAGAAGAAGTCTTAGCACCGACTTGGTGATCAGTCCATACGGCAGTAATGACATCCATTTCATACCGCACAGGATCTTCGTGTTCCATTGCTGAAATGCACATCCACACAAAGATGGTATATACTTAAACGTTTTATATTAAGCAAAAATATGCATCCTAATATCTGGCTATTCTCTTCTTTCTGCTTTCAGAACTGCATCTCAGTTCAGTTTCAGAAATACTCATACTAGCATGTCTGGCATCAATGAGCATGTCACAGACAAATTTGCTGAGATTACATTTGTCCCTTGTTCTGATGTGTGGTGCAATGTTTGACTTGTATCTGCATGATTTTATACTTTGTACTGCTGCAACATGATTGGCTTATTGGATTATTGCACAAATGAAGATGTGTACAGGTGTTTGTACCTTTAGGAATCCCATGCTGATCACCAGCAGTATCAACAACTGGACAGGAAAGGTGACTCCATATGATATTGCCAGAGGTGTATTTCTTTAATTAGATAGATAGATAGATAGATAGATAGATAGATAGATAGATAGATAGATAGATGTTAAAACCCCTGAAAACTTGGTGCTTGTTCATCATCTCAGTAAGTCTCCTACATTTCATTTAAATTTTCTCTCACTTTTGTGAAGTAAGCATCTGTACAGTGAATATGGCAGTGAAGATAAGAGCCAGACAAGACGCAGGCTGATGCATATCATTTACTTCGCTCACCAGATACTGCAAAAAATACACCAATTATTTGAAATGTGCTTTCTAATTGTAGTTTTTTCTTAGTACACATGCACAGAAGAAAGCTGAAGTCCCACCTGCTTCTCCATATTTATATCAGAGAAAAGCAGCGTCAACCAGTTGAGTTTCTTTGTTTTTGTTCTAAAGAAATAATGGCGATAAATCAATCATAACCAAGATAAATTGTATAAAACTGTAAAAAGTCAATTTTATTAGTCTTTTTTCTCTCACCCTGAAGCATCTAGTGGGTCCAGTGACTGCATTGACCCATTTTCTGACACAAATGAACGTCTGAAGTGAGAAAGAGAAAGAAGAGAAATAATTAGATAGATAATCAAGTTCCACAATAAAAAACAAATCACTGTTTACTGTTAACCGAACAAAGCTGTGCATCATACCTGTTTTCTTGGTGGTAGGTATATGGTTGGTGGTTAACTGATTCCTGTACATCACAAAAGTGTGATAAAAAGTCAGTTGTGTGCTTTGAAGACACAGCATATTTTCATGTTAACACTGTCATAAACTCGATCTCGATTTGCCTAAACATACCTGCAGTGCCAACAGACATATGCTGCATTTACATGGGATAATATTCTCTGTGTTTACCTGACAATTCTACATAAAGGCCGACTTTTATTGAATTCATCATGTGTCTGATATGGCATCCTATTCACCATATTTGAATATTCCCAATTTGAATATTAACAGGCCTTCTGTTTACCAGAGATAGGCTTTGAGGTGAGTGCAATATTTAGTCACAGAGTAAATAGTGACTCAGTAGGTTTTTTTAACACAGGTTTTGGGCTAGCAAGCTAACGAGGGAACCCAACAAACAACCAGATCCATATGAACTCTGAAAGAACTAAGATTTACACTCACTGCAACCTACAATTTGATAGTTTATCTCCAGCTTTGGAGGACTGAGTACCTGTAAACCCAACTATAGTCACAAGCTATTACAGGTATACAGGGGTTGAACAATGACACTAATTTTATACAACAATAATTTATTAGTATGGTGTAGAGCCTATTTACCAACCAGTACAGCATTGATTTGTCTTGGGAATGACAGATACAAGTCCTACACAGTGGTCAGAAGAATTTTGAGCCATTTCTCCGGCAGAACAGTAGCCAGGTCACTACATGATGCTGGTGGAGGAAAATGTTTCCTGATAAGTTTGCTACTCCAAAACACCCTAAAGTAGTATTCATATTTGGTGACTTTGGAGGCCATGGGAGATATTCAAATTCACGTTCATGTTCATCAAACCACTCTGTCACCAGTCTTGCTGTGTTTATTGGTGCACTATTATGCTGAAACAGAAGCCCACCTTCAGGGAATAAAGTTTATAAAGAAGGGTGTGATTGTCCTTGGCAGTGATGCACCCATCTAGAAAAAGTTCTAGGGAATGTCCTGATTGCAGGCCAAACCTTCACTGATCATCCACACCCAGTGCTTCACTTTGGGCACACAACATTCCATGTTGAAACCGTGAAGGTGGACTCATCAATGAACAATACATGTTTACACTATCCCCAGCCCAAGATGTCCACTGCTGGCACCATTGAAACTGACATTTGGCTTTGATGTGTGACCAAAGGTTTGGCTATAGCAGCCCAACAATGAATATTGACCCTGTGGATCACCTGAAAAATAGTTTTGGTGGAAACAGGAGTCGAACTGCACATTTATTTCTACAGTGAGTCAGCTGCTGTGGTTTTATGTTTTTTTGCATACAATCTGGGTTAGTACCCGGACATCCCTTTCAGACCATTTCCTCTTGCATTGGCAATTTCTCCTGTTAGATGCAGTTCGTCCTTTGTGGTGATATGCCGACATTTCCCTGAATAGTGTGGCTCTTGATACACCACAAAGATTTGCTGTCCTGGTCACCAACAAGATGTGCACCAACAAATGATCCTCTTTTGTATTCTGTTATGTCTCCCATTATGTTATGTGGATTGCAATATTTCAACTTCATTTCATTTTTCAAAGTTTCATTTCATTTCAACTAATGATCCTTCAAATAACACTAGGTAATACAATACATGCATAGGGTTCACATGCATAAATTACTATAATCAAGTCTTATACAGATACACTGGGCTGAATTTTGTATATCTGTGCACAACACACATTTGTTTAATTTACTGATATTGTAGCAGAAAATGCCAGAATAAGCCAAGTAGCATTACATTTCTTTCTATCAAATGTCACCATGAGCTATTTAAGTTTCTATTATAAATCTATATGATCCCAGAGTTATTTGGGTCTTGCTGGAATAAACAGCAGCACATTCCTGTGTAGAATTCCTAGAATAATGCTGGCACTCACCGTGTCCTCTTGTGACTGACCGATGTCACTTGTTGGGCTTATTGGGGCAGCAATTGAGTCTTCAGTTCGGTTGAGCTCTGAAAAGGGGTTGATACTTTTCCAGGACTGTAGATACTGAGACATTCTCACTGAAGCCCTCTGCTTTGGTCTGTTACTTGTTGTCAGAGTGTTGACCTATGCATATACAGAAATATAATAAGAAGAGGAAACCAATGTAACCAATGTAATTCCTGCTTTAACACTTTTTTGTGAGTTTTTGATGAACCTTCCAAATAACCAATGGAAAATTGACCTTTGGTTTTGGATCTTTGCTGTTTTGTGTGTTGGGGTCAATCACTAGGTACGTTTTCCTGCCCTCCAGAGCAGAATCTCGACTGGCTCCGTTTCCCTCCTCGACTTGGTATTCCCCACATAAGTTTTCAAGGGTCTCTTCTGTAATGTGAACCCTTCTACAATGACAAAAATGTATGATTTAGAAGGAAAATTCCTTTTAAGAACACTTAATTCATATCAATGTGGCAATATTAATATGAATCATTGTATCAGTTTCCATAAAGACTGGTCTACCATTGGGAGAAAGTCAGAGCACATGTATTGGTTTCAGTAGTAAGAAAAAGCCTTATATCTGATTTATGCACTACAGAAGAAATGTATCTGTGTTTAATCTCAAATAATTATGACATGATACAGTCTTTTCTGTAGCCAATGAAGTCAGGAAATGTATTATGCAACTCAAATTCCTCCTAGCTTTGCAATAAGACATTTTTCTTAAAGAGATCACATCTCACAAAGATGGATCTCTGATAATGTCTCTAAAACATAAACTATCATGATTATGGGATCTGAATTCTAAAAGGATTTTTGATATACATGATAATTTCCACAGAAATGTCTAGATTCCACCTTGTCAATCAACTTACTTACCCTGGAACACCTCCAGACTCCATGCGGTTAGCTAGAGTGACGTCATTTGACCAGACATCATACTGCCACTTGAGCAAGCCAATTACCCCACAAAGCACGTTTCCTGAGTGCACGCCAACCCTCATGCTGATGTCCACACCTGTCGCTTCCCTCAGCTTACTGTGAAAAAAACATGATCAAAGGTTATTTCTAGGACAATGGATAGGATTAGTGCATTATCAGGGTAAAAATACAAGAAGAGCTTAACCATGAGACATGCATAGATTTTCATCTGCCTTTATACCTTTAATACTATAACACTGAAATAATTGCAATATATTTCACTGTGTGTATTTTGATGACCTGTGTGTTTTATATATTTTATTTTTCTTCAGGAAGGCTTGAGGATTCAAGCAGAATGCATGAATGTGTTCTTGCACAAATCAAGAATAAAATGTACGTATTACATTCCAGACCTACAAGGCACTCACCCAAGGGCCATGTCTAGGCCCATGACTAGCGTAGATTTTAAGCGAATGTTGAAGACTGATTAACTTTTACGCTCAATCACAAACGACACAATAGAAAGAACACAAACCAAATATAAAGTCAAATTGTCAAATCATATAATGTTATTAGACACGGTGGGTCAGAATTTGTAACCAGTGGGCAATCAATTTGATTCTAATGAGCTAGGTAAGCAAATAAAAAAACATGTATAACCCTAAATCCACACTGTGTCAGTGATAAGAAAACTCAAGTAGAGAAGATAGACAATGTTTATATACTCAAATAGATCAAATTAAAAATGATTGCTGAACTAAAATAAAAGAAAACTCTTTTAAAAATTGGCCAGCGAGTCAGATGTTGTCAAACAGGTTGATGATGATGATGATGATGATGATGATGATGATGATGTGGTGGTTGAATTTGTGAAGAGCAAAGCAAGAAGAAACCCAGTAAGACACAGATTACTCATGTATACTTAACTATGTGCAATATAACAATGTATTTGTGGACTATTTCATTCTGTTTTTTTCAGGGCGGGGTAGTCTGGGATACATGAACTGATGAACTGATGAACTGATTCCTGATTCCTGATTCATATATAGTGGGGTGCGGTGGGAGGAGTGTAGGTTCCTGCTCAGGGAGCCAGGATTTACTACTAGGAAAAGTTAATCCATTGTGACAGGAAATAATGTATATCAATTGTCAATGTATGATTCATAGTCAAATCCTAACAGTTCAAATTAAACAATTTAATTTCCACACCTACTGTCCCTTTATGTGCCTGGTATAATTTTCAGAGTTTTTTTTTTTCCAGCAATGGATACCTATGGCACTGTATCTGAGACCATACTGACTAACTTTATGGAAGTGCACATATCCAGTCCCATCTTTACACAGTTGCGTGCATGGTGAGGGATCGGATCTGGAAGGCCTGAAACGCAGTAGTAGCAGTCACCCAGGATCTTGATACGCAGACACTCATTTTTCTGTAAAGTGAGCAAGTAAGTGAAGAGAAAAAAACCCTGAATAAATTATTTTGTGAAATGTATTAATTTGTGACACAAAATTACCCAGACTGAGATCAGAATATATGAACAGTGCTAGAGAAGTGTTCACCTTGGCAATGTCATCAAACTTGCCGAAGAGTTTGTTAAGGATGATGACAAGCTCCTCAGGAGTGCAGGTGCTGGCAAGGCTGGTAAAACCAACGATGTCTGCATACAGAATGCTGCAGAAAAGAAAGACATTTCAGCTCATTTCGGCTGTTTTAATGTCTTTAAGTATACCTTGGAATATGCTGGACATTCTCAGTATGTGTCATTTCATGTGGCTGTTTGAGCTGTCACCTGACATCTTTGTGCTGCTTGACATACAAGTTGTGGAAGTTTGGCTTTTGCTCGGGTCCTGTGAATGTTCTAGACAGGCCTTTGACAACCTCTCCTTTGAGCTCCATGGCAATGTATCGTGGCAGCACAGACAGGAGGAGGTGTTCCTGTGGTAAGGGGTGGGGCAGAGAAAGAAAAGTTAAATAAAAAGCTAAAAAAATGTATATAAAGTAAAATAAACTATACATGAAATAAAATATATAATAATGAGAAAAGTAAGTAATTTTCCAATTGTTTATATGTGTTGGCATAATTATAATTTTACATATAATCTGTTACTGCGTGCATAAGTGTATGATCAATGACCAGATCAAATACATTTTTACTTTGCACAACACTATTTCTAACATCTATTATACTTGCAAATGAGCTAGTGTGTATGCGTGTGTGCTTGTGTGTACCTGCTCAAGCTTCTGTGTAGCTCGCCTGGAGCGGTTGTAGCTAAAGGTTTCTCGGCTCATGGTGGACTTTCTGCGTGCATTCTCAGTCAGCCAGAGGTGAAAAAGTCCCACACAATTTATACACAAAAACAGCACTGCATTTGCTACCACCTTAGAAAAAGGCAACGAGAATGGTTATGGAATTGCTAATTCTTTTCACTTCAGTATCATATTTATAGAGGACAAGCACAATAAAACATAGATATAGATGTTTATTTATTTATTTATAGATGAATCGGCTAAATTCTAACAGTACCACAGGACAAAAATATAATTAATACATATTTGAATATATTTTTGTGAAATTTTTGAATAGGTCAGATAAGATAGAAAATGTGACAGAATGTAGATGCAAATAATTATGTTAACTAACAGCACCAAATGTAAATAGTTGTCTATTACAGGCTGTGGCTGTTAGCATTTTGTTAGATATCTCAGTGCTTGTTTTAGTTTTATGGTTAGCTGGTGAACTATATAGCTGTTTCTTATTTGAATATCTTTGCATTTGTCTTTTCCATTCTGGCTAAAACTCTTTCCTGTATATCCGGGTGTGTCTTACCTGCACTGCCACGTCACGTGGCCTAGGGCGGTTAACAGATACAATGACACTGATGATGATGATGTGACACACACTGGCTCCAATACCAAAGATGATAGCCCACCAAACAGTAAGAGGCAAGATTGTATATACTGATAGAGAGAGAAAAAGAAAAAATGCCACCTAAGGGAGACAAAGAAAGTGAGACACACATATAGAAACAGGTTATATAGTATTTGGTAAGAGCATTGTATGTTATACAGCTTTGATTGTGTGAAACTCATATTATATTAGACTAATCCTAAATGTTCTGTATGAACTTGACGTGACATGTAAACCAGGTTTCTATCCATATCCTTCCTGAAATAGCATTCAGAGCAGAATGAAGGAAATCAATAAACATTAATATTGTTTTTCAGTAGCAAATTATTAAAAAATAATATCTAAAGTAAATCCTGTAAATAGAGGATGTTGAGTGACACAAATGAATGTTTACAAATAGTCATTATACCCAGTTGCTGTAAAATTTTAATTTCTTAGTTCCTTATTTTCCTGGCTAACTCAACTAACAAATTTAGGTTACTAGTTTTTGTTAGGTTTCTGAATGTTATGGCTGTAGGAATGATTTGAATGATTTCTTTACTACTGCATTCTATAAACATAGTTAACCAACTACTCTTACAGTGTTTTAACTCAAATGTTGAAATAATTTGACCTGTTAAAAAATAGAAAGAAATTCAAAAGTATGAGGGCATGAGGATGGTTTGTTCATTTCATACAAATGAAATCGTATGAGCACGTAAGACAAATCTAATGCCCTATCCATAACTGGGGCCTTTGTAACCTAGATACAGTACAACCACAAGCAAACTGTGAAAGTTGTTGTCAATACCCATTTTAAACTGGTATTGCTGTGTGTATGGATCTTGTGAACTAATCCTGGTTTTAGGATGCTGCTTGGAAACTTGACAGCCTTACATTTGACTATTTTTTAAATATATCTCTAAACCTTTTGATACTCCTTTCTCCTTACTCCTTTTGATATTAGCTGGCTAGTGTGTGAGATATTTAAAGACACAGCTGAAGTGAGACTGACTTGTTCCCATGGTGTGTCAACTTTGTCGGTGAAGATGAAGACAATGGCAGTGATGAATAGTGTGAACCAGATGGAGAGCGCAAGCATCTGTTCACACCTGCGCAAGCTGGGCAGGCACGGCAAACACACCAACAGCGGGACACAAAGGCAGAGCACAACACACACCACTGCTAATGGTCCTACATGACCAGTGAAATGCTATATAAGGGTGAAGGTTAGAGAAAAAGAAAAAGAAAAACAAATTTAGTACAGTCTGTAACACTTGACTTAAGGATAGTGTTCCTAGGGCTACATGACCTATACCATTCATGACAAGTGACATGTTGTAGTCATGATCATACCTGACAATATTGTGGTCATCTGTGAGTGGTCACACTTGTTGCTGGTTATAAATTGAGTGTATTTACAGTCTGTTTGTGTTTCAGTGAATGTCCTTAGATAAAATAAGAATTTAGCACCACTGTCTTCACAGCCCGCCCCCAGTGTCGTTTTTCCCCATCACTGATTCCCACTGATTTTCATTTATAAAGGCTTATCTCAATAAACATCTGCTGGCACAAACATCAGCTGTTGATATTTATTGTGTAATTGTGTTTATTATGATATTGTGTAGGATTAGGTTAGGAGATCATAAGAATTGATTTTGTAGCTCAGTGTATATTTGGCGAGGTGAGCATTTCCAGAATATGCCCCACATAATGCTCCACACATTTCTGAAAATAATTTTATTTTCACCCCACTTTCTTCTAAACCACAAACCACAAACAATCCAGCTTTGCCCTATCACATGACAGCTAACAAACAAGGGAGACTGGAGACTAACATATGCTTAACCCTCAACATTTGCAACATCTTTTTGAACTGCTGTAAACAGGGCAGATAAACACATTCAGAGGAATGTGCTATCTGCCTTCTTCTGCATACATGAGCTCACAAACATCCACGATTGGCTAGCTCTGGTTGACAGGGGACACAGCAATGTGATGCCTCCAGAGCATGAGCAATTTTGCTCCCTTAATTGGGCTGTGGCAGAATTGAAACTCATGATCTTTTGATCATTTGATGATATTTTTTGTATCTTATAAGTAAAATGTCTTTTATTTTGTTAGTTTTAAGATTATGAGTACTATAATTACAGCATATACTTTCTGTGAATTTTGTTTGGAAATGTCACATTGTCACAGTCATACAACATGCCTAAAGTTGCACTGACCTAGATGTCATAGCCCAATCATAAATTAATAAACAATCTACAACACAGGACTTTATGTGGAGTTGTGTTATGATGTCAGAATTGATGAAAGTCTTTGACAGCTGATGCTTATTGAAAAAAACCTTTTAAAGTTTATGTAAGTTTATGTCAATTGTTAGAAAAGTCTTATGTATATGTCATGTAGCCTTGTGAATATTATATGAACACTGCAGTATTGTCTGCAAAACTTGCAAACCTAGTGCAAAACTTGGATGAAAAAATAGATGGCTAGTTCAATAGTTTGGTGAACAAACAAATAAATATTAGAAATAAGTAAATGGCTAAGATGTTAAACCAATGGCTTCACTCTTTGGCTTACTCTTCCAGTAGCAGCGATGACAACGATGATTGTCACACAAAACAAGATGATCAGTACCAGGCCTGGTACCACAAATGGGGTGTCCTCCAGACATTGCAGAAATCCTAGCCGCACTGCCTGGTAACAGGGACATGCATGGGAGGCAGCATTGCGCTGAATTCTCACACTCTGACTCTCAGGGACTTCTATGATTTCTGGCTCTGCTTCTGAACAATCATGTTTAGTTCTGCAGGATTGGAAGCAGTTCCTTACACAGCTGATAGTGTTGTCTTCTACATTGGCTTTAGGAAGTGATGGGTTTGCGATGCCATTTGAGGTCGGATTGGATGTCCTAAGGGATGTGCATGCTTGAAGGGGTTCTGGGGATTTCTTTGTCTTAGCAATTCCTAGCTCAATGTTGAGCTGATTTATTCCATTACCATTCTGGGCAGAATTATTGTCTGTATGTGTTTTTTTATGTTCATTCTGTTTTCCATTTTGGTTTATATCCTCTGTTTGATGTGACAAGTCCTCGGGGTTTGTGGCGTTCAGTTCAACGCAATCACGTGAGTCATCCTGCATAGTGACCCAGTGGAAATCAAAACCTGTCTTTTAGAGTTCTTTCAGTTTTCATCAAATACAAAAAAGTACAGTGTATTAAAAATTTCAAATGTCATTTGCTTTGGGCCATGATCAAGGTGCACCAGGTTGCTCCATCAACTTCCAAATAAGTGATAAACAGAGGACCACATGTTGATATTCTATGGTAAATCCAGTCTTGGACAGGAACACATCAGGCCTTTAACAAAAAAAGAACAATAGATATTTTAACACTATTATTATTTTAGAGATAAATATACATTCTAAGACAGTCAATGGTACTTGATGGGCAGTATTTAGCATATGCAATATTTGCTTTATAAGTCTTGACTGGGCAGAATGGTGGCACAGTGGGTTGTGTTTCAACCTCACGGCTCCAGGATCCCTGGTGTGATAACACACCAGCAAATTTGCTGATGGAATCTATAGGTAAGCACATTGATATGAAGGAAGTATCAAAAGAAAATAATAATAAAGAAGCATTAGCTTTACACACAAACCTATGTATTGGTGTTTGGTTACTAAACAATAACAGTACAGTGACTTTGCATATATTTTGGTGATGTATACATATGCAAAAAGACCCACACTTCTGAACAGATGTAAACAAGGTTATTTTCCTGGGGCAAGATTAGCAACATTCCATTTAAAACAACAAAGACCAGACAGTTAAAGCTAGCATAAGATGTCTTTATTTATTTGTGTTTTGTGCTTTCTCTTGTTTGCCCATTCGATTCGCTCCCCATTTGAGCTGTAACGACATATTATATGTGAAATACAGTCAGGAATTAGCTGGATTATTTACTTATTTTATTATACAGTTATACACCCTAAACATGTGTTCTTGATAGCGGGTGGTGAGAGTTGGATGTATAATACTAAAAGGTTCTATGAAATGAAATGTTTTAACAGCACATTCTATTATAATGAGGTATATTTTACATAAAAAAATAAGATTTATTTTGCTTTATGAGATATTGGGTGAAATAATTACTTTTATTAATTAATAAATTGACTAAATAAAAATACTTCCTCTTGCCGCACTCATAATTTTTCACCTTATAACTTAAGTGTATTATGTACATCTGTAAAAGTCCTTTCAGCGATTTCTCCTCTTAGGATGATTCATGTCATATTATGTTACCACTTTCTTTTGTTAAATATTTAATCAGTCTTTTGAATATGGATAAGAGCTGAACAAAGTGGTTGCTTTTTCTCTTAGGTCATGCTGATCTCAATGTTTTGTTTAACTCTAGCAAACCTGTGCCATCAAAGTGACTGCAACAACAGCATCAGTACTTCATCAGTACAATAATACCCATGGACATATTGTACCCAAATTTTTTTTTAAAGCTATTCAGCAAAAACCTTTTTGATGATATTCTAGTCTAGAAAATCAGCATATCATAAGAAACATTCAGTATAACAGAATGAAACACATTTATTGATCGCTTACTGTGCCCTATGTTACTTAGAGCACATAAAAAGAGGGCTTGATAATGTTTTTCAATATATTTCTCAAACAAAATAAAATGTCCAAAAGGTCAAAATGTCTTAGTATTGGATATGTCCTCACCTTGCCATATTGATATTAAGTCAATAGCACATTAGCAGGTTAAAAGAGACATTTAACCCTACAGCCGTCCAACCGTTGAGCATGCCTGTTACTATGTAAATGAAATTTAAATGCAAGCCTAAGGTAAGATGACTGGTCAAATCTGGCAAAATTCACACTGATGTGTCTTCAAACTTCCTCTCTTTTATCTTTTCCATGAACAGGTCTAGTTATATGACCAATGGAAACTACTAATCACTGCTTCAGAGTTATAATGGGTATTTCCAGTATTTCATATTTATCAGCTATAACAATTCTGATTGTAATACTGAACTGTTGCTTCCACTGTGCCAAACAATGGCACATTGGCCTAGATGTAACAAGACCCCAGACAGAAACATGTAACTGCAATATGACCGAAAACATTACCAAACAACGAGAAATAGAAGAATTTAACTGAGTATGTGATTGCTGGGAAACAAGAAATTTGCCACCATCGGCAGCATTTTACACACAGAGACTGACTATAAAACTGTGCTTAAGTGCTTAAGATTTTTAAGAACCGTTCCCATTTTAATGATTCAAAATGAAATTAGGGATTCAAAATTAGATGACAAACATGTCCAATATTTAAGAATGTGATGAAAGCCTTATTTATGTACTTTATTTAAGTACGGAGAAAATATTTTCTGCTCGTTAAAATATTTTCTGCTCTTGTTAACATACAAAAATTGAGTACAAAATTTAGATAGAAATTGTCATAGACATAATCCAAGGTGGAACATGTAGCTAATAAGTTCAAGAAAAGTCAAGAGGAAAAGTATTACCTTTGAATTTCCTTTGCCGATACACGTTTGTCTTTATTTATTTTCTTTATCTATCTCTTCTCTGTCCCTCTGCCAAGCTCTATTCATTATCCTATCTCTGTGTTCTCTACCACACATGCGTCTCTGTTTTTCCTCTTCCTCCCACTCTACATTCTGTTCCTTCTTTCTCTCAGTTCATCATATTCCTCCTTTTTCTCATGCTCCTCCCATATTCCTCCATACACTTCCTCTTTTAGTGCATCAGGCTTGTCAATGAAACACAAAACGTTAGTAGTGACAATAATCACCTTAGATGTAGTTATGGTACATAACCATATACTGTATAAGTCTTGCACTGGCACCCTTCATGAAAATGAAGGGAAATTGAGCAAAACGTAAACTGTAAAAAACATGAAATATTTGGTATTTTGATCTTGAAAGTATGGAGACTCTTTCTATTAAACATGTAATACACTGTTATTGGCCCCCCACAGTTATCATGGTAATTCCACCAGTATAAGGAATACCTAATACAATTCAAACTGCCAGTTCAAATCTAGAAACTCGGAAAGTCTTTATAGTAAATAAGATAAATTACGATCCATGCTGTGCTTACTGATATTTTTCTCCACCCATTTTTGCATATTCTGCTGAAGGAATTTTAAACCCCTCATGATCTGTCTGTAGATAATCTCTCAGCTATCTTATTTCACTAAAACAATTTGACACCTTTGTCCCTGTCTGAAGAAATCTTCCCTTCAATGCTCAAAGAATGTGGTAGCCTCAGCTGTTCCACTGAATCCATTAAAGATCTTATCAAAGACAAAAAATGTCGCATTAATCAATCAAAATGGTGACTTGTAAACATACCGATTCTGCGAGTTGTCCTTCACTTCAGATTGTCTAACTTTTGCGTCCACTGTTGTTTCTTTGTCACTGCGATGTAAAAGAATGCTCTAGAAATAGTTTGTCGTACCATTTTTCCTCACCCAAGCACGTCAAACCAGTTAAACAACGCCTTCAATACAGTACAGTAAGGTTGGTGAATTTTTAGAATACGTTTAGGCTTGGCAAGTCTGTTCAGTCTGTTGTGAAAAACCACACAGGGGAGTTACCTTAAACGAGCCAGACATAGTCAGTTCCCAGTACAATCATTTCATTTGGCATTGTAATATGATGCAATAACATATATTGCAGCTATTTAAAACACTTCAGCTAACTTATTTCTACAATATCTAGCTTATACATGATAAAAAAACCTGTGATAAGACACATATATTCTTTAATGTTCAAAATGTTTAAAGGACAATAAAACATTTTATTACTATTACATTTCTCCAAGCCTTAAGCTCAGCCTGACGCACTCACAAATACATCACAACTTAGCGTCTCAGTAAGACACTGAATTTTAAATCACCTGATTTCGATCACCTGATATGATTCATGCCCCCTTATTGGTATCATTGTTCCCTGATTACTTATTTTACCATGTAAGATAGATATGCACTTTGAGGTTGACCCACTGATCCTGTCAGGTGAATGAAATTAGTATTAATGATTGTGCGCCATCCAGTGGTGAGACCAATAAAACAGTTAAGACAACTGTTTCTAGCAAGGTAAACGTTGGTGAATATTGGATTGATCTTTGTCTGGGTAAACTGGCAGGCAAAGCAAATTTTACTCATGTTTGCATTATAAGCATGAAAAATGTCTTATTTTGTACTTCCTTTTCATTATATGAAGTGAGAAGTGTAACACATTGTGACTACTTTTAAACCGAATAGTATAAACATTTAATAAAGGTGGCTGACAATGAGCAAGTGAGTGGAATATATGTCATTTATAATTTAATTATTTTACTTGTCTTCAGGTATATCCCAGAATATACAGAATAAACAGAAAATGCTCCTTGAATGGTATGCCAGTTCATCACAGGAATACACACATTTGCACCTAGAGGCAATTTAGCACAAAGAATACACTGACTTAAGTGCTTTTGTGAGGAAATCCACACTTTCCTGGTGAGGAACCCACCAGGAAAAGTACACAGACATGGGGAGAACGTACGACATAAGAAACATGAGACACTCCACACAGACAGAAACCTGAGCTCAGGACTGAAGCTGTGAGACAGAAATGCCACCTTCTCCACCATATTGCTGGATAATTAATGCACTAAATTTCTAATATTGCTCAGAGGACAGTTTTAAGCAAATAAAGCTTTGTGCTTTATTATTGTCTTAAACATGTAACACATTATGTTCTGCAATCTAGCATTAACAACATTGTCATGTTTTTTTTTTTTTTTTTTTTTTTAATATAAGAGAGGACAGATCATGAGTACTTGGTCCATTATACTTTGAACAACCACCAGTTTAACAGTCACCACATATAGTGATTGGTATACAGAAATCCCAACACATTATTCCTGAAGAAGGAGATTTTTACTGCCAGACTTTCAAAGTCAGAGGATCCACAATTCACAAAATTCATTATGAACTGACATTTCACAAAATATAACCAGTGACAGAATATTATTTGATTAATTGCATTGGGAGTTCAATTAAAATGACCATAATATCAATCATAATCAAAAGAAAGAGTACCTTAGGTAAATGTCTGATAAAAAAAAAAAGATAAGGAATGCCCTGGAATTAATTGATGCCCAGATTTCGTCCCCGGTTTATATATTGACGCATTTAACATGTCGTCATCAGGTTATCAGGCAGTCAGCAGTGTTCAAGAAACTGGTCCCTTGTAGCATTTAGGAGCCAGTGGCTTCCACCAGCCATTCTTAGCCAGACCCTAGCTTCCACAGGGAGGAGCAGAGGTAAATGTGGCCTGTACACACAAACCCAGCCGTGTAAGGGAAGGTCTGATCTGAAGACCATGATCTCCTTGAAGGCAGCTGAGTGGATATAGTGTGTTAGACCACAGACAACACTCAACACTAAGCTCAAGTGCAGAGGTTTTCATAAAAATTTTGTATAACAACTTTCCCTTTTACCGCTGACAAGATCTTTTTTTGTCCTTCAGACTTTTAAATGTCTAAGCTTTTTTTAAAATTTTTTTTATAGTTTTGTTGCTGATAATTTGTGTCACACACTACTGAACACCTCTCCTCCAGTTCAATGGGCTCTGTGTTATTTTGTGTTTTCACCACCAGAGGACACAGAAGGAAGATCCCTCAGAGAGAGAGAGAAGGAAGTGCCCTAATGCTGGATCATCCATTGCCTTATATTGAAATGATTTATAATATTTCACTATTTATATAAAATATTTATAATATTTTCAGTATAAATAAATATTTGACTATTTTGCTTTCTGTGATTCTTTGGTGATTGTAGATAACAATGTGAAATAGGATAATAGGCAGAAATTTGTAACCCCATATCAAAGATTTATAAACTTATCAAAGTGTATAGTCTCTGCTTGAGCCTCAAATCATTGGATATATCCACTTCTGTAAAGATAATTGTTCAATTTTCTCCATAAACCACTCACTATAAGCATAGAGATGCTTGGTCATGCATGACTGCATATAATGCAAGCACATAGCCAAAAACAGATATACACATATTTATTAAATTAATATTGCATCACCATGCCGAATTTTATATTCAGTGATAGATACAAGTGTTTGTAACCATGAACTACATATAAACAATTTTCACTGAAGTTACTGTTAGTTACAGCAAAAAAACTCATTTAACTATTAAACTTATACTTAACACACATTTGTATATTAAGATTTTCTGAGAAAACACAACAACAAAAAACACAAAAGATTATAATATGTAGTCAATTTTCCCAAAAAGTAAACTAACATTCAGAATCCAGGTGGGAAAAAAGAATCACACCCTTCTTACTTCAACAATTATTAAGAGAGTAATTAACAGCCAGGTGTTATTAAGAAATATATGCAAGTTTAGTTAAACATCAATAAATGTAACTCCTCTATAAAAGCACATTAAACATTTATGATCATGAAAAATAAAATGCATGTTTAAAGCTTAGCTAAATCTACTAATTAAAGTTGATGGTTATGATTGTTTTATGTAGAAATGCAGTCTAAAAATCACTAAAGTATAAGGTCTGTTCAATTTCTATCTTTATAAAAGAATGCTTAAATTAACTGAATTAGCGGTCACATTTTTGCCTGGCCTTCTATACTTTTATCTTCTGAAAGACCATGCCATCTGGTTGCTCTCTCCATTTTATTGTGGTGTTATTTGGTATCCCATGTTCCTCCAGTTTTTGTTTGATCTGAAAAACAAAATATTTACATTTACATTTCTGGCATTTGGCAGACGCTCTTATCCAGAGCGACATACAAAATATGGCATTTATTACTATATAAAGCAGGATATGGACACTAAAATCTTATGAGACTTGTATGCTACTGAGACAACATAAAGATTATAATTACAACAAAGCACTGCATTCCATATACTTTAAGCTTGTATATTAGAGGACTGAGGATCTGTCACACCTTCTGTAAGATTGCTGCCTTCACTGCAGGATCGTTCACATCCTGATCCGATTTAACCTTCAATCTTATAGTTTGTTTTTTTGTAAAATCTGAAGACAGAAATGCATATGCACATAAACATACACAAAAATAAACTTGCTTATAAAAGCCATTAAATTGGTGAAATATATGGCCCTGAATAGGACTTTAGCTTACCTCTGAGGCAGTAGAATGGCTTTATATCAGAGCATGGTGCACCATCAACAAGGCCATTAACAAAATTACCACAATTATCATATATCCCAACATCCTCTGGTGATCCTCTCAACCAACCAAAGGCAGAGAACTTACTCTTGTCTGCCCACATCCAGGCGTCTCTGAACAGACCAATCCAAGATCTTTCAGTAACTGTTCCTTTTATAATTGTATTTTCCTCTACCGTTGTTACACTGGCCAGGTCTGTGTGATGTTGCCTGCAGTAACTCTGAGCATCATGAAATGCCATAATAGTAGAAATAACAATGTATCTGCTAGACCCAGTGTTCCTGTCTGTCAAAATTAAAAACACATGATTAATTTTTGAAAATAAATATTATACAGGTTGCTTAATTAAAAAACATTTCATTGACAATTATTAATTTACCAGACATCATATATGTTAAACCCTTTACATTATGATTATTTAACTCATGTTTTACACATCCATGTGAGGATTTTTAAATGAGAGTATTTTGTATATTATCAGCACATCTGAATTGCACAAATATATAATTTTTCTTTTGAACTGTGAGATTTTCAGAAATTTTGTCTTATGCATTTTTGCATACATGCTGAGAGCATTTAATAAAGTCAGAATTTAATGTTTAACACAGTTTGCAACAAATACTGCTGATATAAAGCCATCTTTTCCCTTTCGTCTTTTTGGATTTTAGGTTAAAAAAAAAAAATCAGAACCCTAAATACAAATTCCAAACATTAAAATCTCAGAAATACAGGCTTTATGTAAATTATGTCAAAGATGAATCATCTTAGATTCCTAGGGAAAAATAAACACAAAGTAGTCAAACTCAATATCACCAATCATGGTCATCTGCCAGTGCATCAAAACTTTTATGTTCTACTCAAATTTTCTACAGTGATATTAAGTACTTGTTGCCTAGGACATGCCAAGTCTAACTATTTAGGTAATTTCCAGCCAGTTAGGCTAAACCATGACCTCTGCTAAAGCTTGGACATCATCACTATAGACCATAAGCCATACAATGGTTTGCTACTCTATGAAGAATGTCTACACTGCAATGAGAAATTTCCAGGAAAAGATGGCTGACAGCAAAGATGGAAGGTCTCAGAATGCATGTCAGGCATAAGGTATCTGTCTGTTTTCATTTCTTGTCTGGATTTTATAAAACCAACAATATTTTGTCTGTTTTTTCCTTTTGAAACATAGGTAAATTTTTTATTTAAGCTGTTTAACATCTTTGGTACTTTCTAATTTAAATAAAATTTTAAAACACAGGATTTTTTCAAACAACCACAATTTCCTACTAAATGGCCTACTAAGTGCTAAAATATTGTTTCTCACCATCAAAGCACACAAAGGCAAATTTTTCTGAACATGGAACATCAAACCAGCACCAAGGATTTAGAGCAACACAATCTTCCATTTTATAGTTAGGCTCAGGGCCACACCAATCTGTCACATCTCCGAGTGACTGGTTTCCCAGGGACCAGCGCCAGCTATTAACATCATTGTATAGGCCAATCCAAGCATTGGAAGTGAATTGTTGCTTCTGTGCCTCATTTTGAAGCTTGACCATGTCATCACTGACTCCAGCAATAGCCAGGTCAATGTAGTTGGCTTGGCAGTAAGTCCGAGCATCACTCCAAATTTTCCCCTGACGAACTAGGATGTATTTATAAGGTAGAGACAAGACGAGGAGGAAGACTTCTGTAGATGGCAGATTAGATGAAGATGTTTTTTTACACTGTTAAAATGAGATCTGTCAACTTCTTAATGCAGTGTGGAAGAATTTTAACTTTTATACTGAAGTGAAACAAATATTAAACACAGTTTTACACAGTGGCATTGGACCATTTATCAATCATTTTACCAATGTTTTATTAAAATTCTGTATATATGGTTGCATAAGCCAGGCTGAACCAGATTTACAAAGGTTTCAGAAATGGCAATTTCCTTCATACTTGCTTGTGCATATTGGTATATCCTAATCACCCGTAAACTGTAGAGCATGTTCCCGGCATAGCTCATTTTCATTTACTGATGCACACAAACTCCCATAAAAGGTAAAGCTTCCAAGAGAGCAATAAAATTATGTGTTATTTATTTATTTATTTATTTTTTTATTTATTTATTTATTTATTTATTTATTTTTTTTTCTATTTATTTATTACTCATGTCTAGGCCAAAAATATATTTAGCAATGCAACATCAGCTAAAATGGCTAAAATATGGAGACAAATTACAGAAGAATTTATGTGTGAATTAAATGAAGTGAAAGAAAATAGTTTTACAGGACAATGGAGGGGAAAGTTATCCAGGTAATTATGGATGCCATACAAATACAGGATTGCTGTTTTTAAACTTTTTTTAAAGTATGTGTCCCAGGGCCTGAGGCTAAAAACCTCTCATGTGCTCGGTAAATTGTGGCATTAAAAGAAGATTATTTGGCAATATGTTCCCATATAAGCATGGCTTGTGATAAATGTTTTGTTAGACAAGTCAATTAATTATAGCTATTCACAGACAAGTTTTTGATGGCTTTTTTGACTTAGTTAAATGACCAGTCTGATTTAATAAACCTGCTTTGTTGTAATAAAAGCCTGCAGCTAGACCAGCCTTTTTCAGATAGAATTAAATTTTTAAACCATCACACTATTCATCTAAACAGTTTTGTCTGTCTAGCAAAATAGCATGAGTTCACAATAGTTGTATAGCTGTTCACAATAGTCACATATTTTCTCTAACCTGTAAGAGACAGAAGTTGAAACACACGATTCCCCATCCCTGATGTGGTACTGAGGAAACAAGGTAAAGGAAATAAATCTATGAGAAATCAAGTGAGAACTCTCTGAACGGTCCTACTTAAAAGGTGTGAGAAAAGTAACTAGTAACTGCAGCTGCATAGAATTTTGCTAAAGGTAAGTCATGCACTTCATTGTAAGGGATATATCCCAAAGCAGCCTCAAATCTTATAGTTCTTTAGGTTGCTTAACCAAATATTCACAAGAAGGTTTAATCAGTATTACAGCTAGGGTTAACAACTTTGAGCCAGGCTTTCCTCATCATGTTGTGTACATTCATTTTAATTCCAATTCCACAGGGCACAGTTAAAGTAAACGCAAGAGAAAGACATCACAGTTGCATATGCATTTAGAGAAAATAAGCATGTTTCAGCTGTACCATGTTATATGGGCTATCCCATACCATAGCTCAGTCTCTTTTTAAGCAATAATACAATGATATAAAACACTGCTCAAAGGGGTTTTAAAACATAAGACAGAATAACAAAAATGTTTCAGCATAAATTGTTTCCAGCACCTTTGCTCTATTTTCATTAAAGATACAATTGTCTGTATTGGTCAAATGAATCCATTGACAGATAAAATATTACAGTTTAAAAAATAGAGAAGTATAAAATATGTTCACTTACTTCGAAGTGTGCTAAGGCAAATTTAAAATGGACCTCTGAATCGTCAGGACTTCTTACAGTCTTTGACGAGTTTAGCTCGTATTATATAGAAGAAGTCTCTCATGCAAAACATCTTCCATTCTTCCCCTTGTGACAGTGCCAGAAGTAATTTAAATGTCCATCTGAATTGTGAAATAGCTTAGCTGGTAAGTGAAATTTTCTGAATGAGAGAATGTCCTAATGGCTTTAGGTTTTCATGCAGATGCTGCCTAAATCTTATGTGGCCAGATCTTAATGTGCTTGAAGTTGCTTTCGGCTGCTCCCTGTTCAGGGTCGCCACAGTAGACCAACTGGTCCGCACAACAACTTGGCACAGGTTTTACACCAGATGCCCTTCCTGCCACAACCCTCCCATTTTTTCCAGGCTTGGGACCGGCACTGCATCCAGTGGCTGGGGTTGAGGCATTGGCTGGAATCAAACCCAGGCCTTTCACATGATAGGCGAGAAACCTACCACTGAGCCACCAATGCCTCGGCCAGATCTTAATGTGCATTATACAAAAATCTTTTTGAAACCTCTGCAATTTCATTTATTTAGGCTAAGGAGTTAGATCTTTTGGTGAATTTAAGATTTCTGTCAGTAGGTACACTCTAAAGCAGCACAGTAAACGTAAAGCAGCACAGTAAATAATGTCTAGTGAGGGAGAGGCTATGTCAGCTAAGGTGAAGCAATATGCCCATATTTGCAGGAAAAAAACAATGTAATCCTTTTTAATCTACTTGAATGCAAATTTGGGTTGCTTACCTCTGAAGAAATGGCAGCTCAATGGGCAGAAGGCAGTGTGATGCTCTTGGCAATGTTCTGCTGGGAAACCTTGGATTCTGGTATTCATATGGATTTTAGTTTTGACCTAACATTGTTGCAGACCAAGTACACCCCTTCATGGTAATGGTATTGGCCTTTTTGGTAGTTGCCTCTTTCAGCAGGATAATGCACCCTGACACACTGAAAAGATGGTTTAGGAATGGTTTGAGGTACATGATAAAGAGTTTAAGATGCTGACTTGGACTCCAAATATCTCAGATCTCAATCACATGGAGCATCTGTGAGCTTTGCCTGTGTGATGTGTGGATCTTGCAACATGCAGAATTTAAGGGACCTGCTGCTGATGTCATGGTGCCAGTGACACATCTTCAGAGGTCTTATGGAGTACATTCTTCAATAGGTCAGAGTTGTTTGCTGTTACACAGTACTGGACCTACACAATATTAGATAGATGAATTTAATGTTATAGCTGATTTTGATTTGAATTAATTTGATGTATAGTAGTATATCCACTTTTAAATCCAAATTATCCACATATTCATAATGCATTTAAACGTTTTTTTTTTTTAACAGCTATTAGCAAGTACGCACTGAGCAAAGACAGATAAGAAGATGTAATATAATTCCTTATGGAATATTACTAGTAAAATTAAAGTGAAATAAAAAGTGGACAAATCATGATGTGATTACTGTCCCTAACCCGGTTTCTTTTCTGTTTCTTTTTTCACTTAATGTATAACCCTGTTTTTTTGGCACACAGTCGGCGTTATGAGTTTTGTTTGTCTGCACTGTCTCGTCATCCTCGGCACTTATGTTGTATGTTTAGTTTTAAAAATTCTTGCACCTTGAAAGTATAGTTTAGTTCTATGTTTGTCTGCGTCACCTTGTACTTTGTTTTTGTCCTGTGTAGCACCTCTGGTCCAGGACGAATGTTGTTTCATTTCACTGTGTCCTACATTAGCTATTGAAGTGACAATAAAGCTTCTTTGACTTTGACTTTGACTTTGACTTTGACTTTGACTCTTAATCTAAACATTTGAAAGGCCAGTGAGTAATTTGCTTTGCTTTGACTTTAGATTTTTGCTAAGATTTTGCATTGATGTTTTGCATTGAGCTTTAATTGAACTCCATTATACCTGATAAGCCTATTGGAATAGGCCAGAATTCCCATAGATGGTGTAAATGATTTGATCATGCACACAATTGGAGGGAATTTCTTATTTCGCCTGCAACTGGCACTGAAATATAAATATATATCCAAAATAAGAATGTAGTGTTTTTCTAAAGTGTTTATGTGTGGGCTGGACTGACCTTTGGTAAGCTAAATCAAACCTGTACCTAATTGAGGGAATCATATGATAGTTTATAACTCAAAAAAAAAAAAAAAAAAGTCAATATCCCTTAAAAATAAATAACTTACCAATTCTTATTAAGAAGATTTTTAATTTGTATTTTTATTGTGGATGAGTAGACTGTAGTCTCTTTGTGTTGTTTGTTGAAGATCTGGAGCACCACTGGATCATAGTGTAGCAGCTACATTGGGGCCACAGAAATACAGCTATGGGAGAATAAGATGAGCATTGATTTGGGAAGCAATGTGTGTTCTCTCATAAATGACAACACCTTTATCCAATCCTCTCAATAAGAGGTCAAAGAAGTTCAGGTTTACTCAAATAAATGAAATGGAAGATAGATCATGAATTGAAAATTTGTCTTGACTCATTTGACAGGCAAAATGCTTTGATTATGTAACAGGGCAGCATTTTAAACAAAAGGTTTGTTATTTAGGGTGTTTTTGGAATCGATTCAGTGATAAAGTGTTGGCTCAAAGCCCGGTGAGTTCTAACAATGCAAATAAGTCTTTAGTTAAGATAACCATTATTGAGTTCAAACCTAGTCCAAGGTCAACTAGCAAAGATCAGGCTATGTCTAAAAAAAACAACAACCACAAAACATAGGGTTTTAAAGGCCCGTTGGTTTTAAAACATTGTTGAATCTCTACATATTCTTTACACCATGACTTGAATGTACAGCTTCTTAAACCAGGAAAAAAGCAAAGCTGCTAAAATACAAAACAGTAGCTTCTACAACTGAACTGTATATACGGTGGACTCTAATAGTCTATGACCACACTGAAAATTTTCGATTTTTAACCTTTGTAGGGAAAGGCAGAGACAGGCAACAATAGTAAGGAAAATCTTTACCTAGATAGATAGATAGATAGATAGATAGATAGATAGATAGATAGATAGAGAGAGAGAGAGAATGCAAAGCATTTAAGCAAAGCAAATTCTCGGTGGATTAGCAAATGAATCTTTGATATGTCCTGTTTGTCCTTCACTTTAGTAAACCTGAAGGCAATGTGAACTCATTCTTCTAAAGATAAAGAAGAATGGTAATGGTAAAGATGGTAAAGGTAAAGATATTTGATAAAGATATTATCATTTATAAGAGAATGTGTGCTTACTGTTACATCAATGCTGACCTCATCAAAATTATTTTGTAAAATTCATACAAAGTCCAATAATGCATTAACATTTTAAGTACAATATGGCATCCATATATGGCACTGGTGATGCTGTCTTTCTGAAGTCAATTTGCTATTTACTCTTTGTTTTACATACACTGAGGTGGCAAGGTCTTGGAAGAATCCATACTCGGCTCTCCTCTATTCACCCACCATATTTACGCCTGTCGCCCAATAGCTCTGTTCTCGGGAGACCTAGCCAGGGTGCGCCAGGACCAAGTCCACCTATTATTGGTGGGTCCACACTGGCCCAACCAAATTTGAATCAGAATCAGAATCAGAATCAGAATCAGAATTTGGTTCTCAGACCTAATCTCTGTCCTTGATTACACTTCATGAGAGATTCCTGTCTAGAGAAACCTTCTCTTTCAGGCCCAATAGATCATTCACCCCAGCCAGAAAATTGAAACCTTTGGTTCTGGCCCCTAAGAGGTAACAGCTCACAGATTCTGGTCTTTTGATCAAGGTTGTGGAGACCATTTTGAGCTCTAGGGCTCCCTCCACTAGGGATCTGTATGACCTGAAATGGCAGCTCTTCCTATCATGGTGCGAACAGCACTACCTGAATCCAGTGCACTGCGACCACGTTAGGGTCTAATATCTTGCCCTGATCAGGTCCTTCAGCAGGCCAACCTGGTAGACCTCCAAAACTGCAATGGTGTGTAGGGACATACACCAGAGGTAGCCCCGGACTAGATGACAAAATGAGTTTTCTCCAAGACACTGATGATGAGAGGGAGAGAGGGCAAGTGTCTCTTCCACCCTTGGCAGTGCACCATACCCATGTTCAATAAGCCCTACAACACCTGAGTAATTAGATGTGGCAGGAAATCGGAGGCTGGATTCTTCTAAGACCTCACCACCTCAGTGTGGGGGTCCTGAAACAATGGGAGATTAGGACGAGGAGGTAACATGCAGCCTGATGTCAATAAGTGGTTCAAGCTGAGAGTGAGTTTCTTGCTCATCTAAATTAAGATTGGCAACCATGCTAACTGTGCGTGATCTGCTCCCAAAGAAACAAACCAAAGAGTGTGCAATTTGTCCTCTGGTAAAAACCAGGAAAATAGGCAGACAATTCACACAGACAGACAAATGGCTTTCTGAAGACAAAGAAGTTGGGGATATGTGATGTAGATGTCCTTTTATAGTCTTGTTGATGTGCGCTGCTATGTTACCTGACCCCTATCAGCCAGTGAAACTGTCATGTGTTCACACATGCTTCAGACACCGTTTCCACAACGGCATTCCCTTAGCATCAATTCATGACGCTTGAATGGGAACACCTTTCCTACCACATTGCTGGATAATTAATGCACTCGATCTTTAATATTGCTTAAAGGATAGTGTAAAGCAAATAATGCTTTCTGCTTTATGAATTCAGTGTCTTAAAAATGTTACCACATATAAGTGTTTTTTTTTAATTGTATTCTGTTTACTAGCTATAACAAAATTAACAGGTTTTTTGACAGATATGTAAGAGAGCACAGATAATGACTACTTGGCCCATGATGCTTTGGATAACCACTAATGTAATACACAACATATTTGGTACACAGATATTCCAAAATATTATTCCTGATGAAAAAGGATTTATTGCCAGATTTTCAAAATCACCAGATGCATAATTCATCAAATTCATTATGAAATTGATATTGTACAAGATAATATAGCCAGTGACACCATATTATTTGGTAAAATTGCATCATGAGTTCAATTAAAATGACAACAATATGCAGCATTACAAAATCAAAAGTAAGAATATTTTAGATAAATATCTGATATGAAAAAATTAAGGAATCATTGTGTTGATCAGTAAATCATTTTAAATAGGAATGCACTAGACCAAATGAGCATTAAGTTTACACAGAGCTGGTCTAAAATATACCTACTGTATTTTCAGAACTTTTTTTAGCCAATGAACATTTCTTGTAGAACTGCAAATAACTAACGCTTCACATCTAAATGTTAAGGACCCATAGTTTTTATGTTTTAATATCAATATTCTTGCTTTCCCTGTTATTTTTAAATACTTTGTGAATACAAGCCCATAGATTTACCCATAGTCTGGTTACATATTTGAGCCAGTTTCTCTCATTTCAAAGTCTACTTCTCTGAACTTACTTGTTCCAGAATGTAATATGACAGTCGGTTAATATCTGTATCAGCTGAGTAGCACTGTAGGGTCATTGTGATCACACTCCCCTGGCCACTAAAAATCTGCACCAAATCCTGCTTCAAGCTAAGTGTCTCCTCTGCTGACCTCTCCTTTCTGCTCTGGGAATGACCTCTGACTGCCTCGTGAGGTCTGCTGATGCCCCCAGGTGTCCGTTCACAGTAGTTCAGCACTTCTGTCTGAGGTCTGGGGTGAGAGGCAAGTTGGGGGAAATTTGAGGCCGTACCAGCAAATGTGTGATTGCCTGGAACAGGGAGCCTGAATAAAGATAACGAGAGTATGACACTGCTTGTGAGTATGTATGTATGTATGTATATATGTATCTATGTGTAGCAGTACTGTCCCTTTAAAAGTGACACAGTTGCTTCTGTGTCCGCTTGTAGTAACTGTTAGGACGGTGGACTGTGTGAAAGACATTTACCTTTTCATAATACTCGATTATCTGGACTCCGCGATATTGGTTTGCATGGTTGTCCAACCGGAATAGGCCAGGGGCGCGGTAGTATTTATCAGACTTGGCACTGAATTTGCGCCTTGGGTGTATTTAATCATTATTTTCTGTTCTAGCTCGCAAGATTGTGGAACTGGACTGACCAATAAGGTTGCTTGATGTTCATAATCCTCCAAGTCAAATGGTCGCAGGTATAACATTAAATTGTAGCCAGAAGTGGCGCATGTTGGTGTGTTCAGTCTGCACACAAGACATCACCATTTCGTTTTGTCGCTGGAATCACTGGAATCAGAAGCTTTTCTGTTTTTTTCTGTCTTCAAACAGCAATCGAAGGAAACCCACTTTGGAGCTCTTCAATATTCAGGCTAAATTCACTTAATGGTACGTAATCATAAACTATGGCTAACTTTCAGCTTGTACAGTGTGTGAGCTGCAGGATGTTTAGTAATTCTTCCTCCGTCGTTAGTGTTAACTTTACTTTTGATAAGTGTATGCTAGTTAGCTCTCTGACGGGGAAGATATTAACTTTAGAGGTGCACATCCAGACACTAGAGAGGGTTAGCGATAGTGAGAGCAGTGTAGTGTCTGTAGAGGGAAGTCTGGATGCCTTAGATGGAGTTAGTAACCCCCCAACTCCGGCATTAGAGCCCCCACAGCAGGGCAAATGGGTGACAACTTGGCGGCATAGTCGCAAAGCCAAGGCTTACGCTAAGTCTTGCCCATGGGAGCACCTCTCCTCTCCACTTTACCTGTCCAACAGGTTTGCTCTCCTCAGTGAAGCACCCACTGAGAAACCTGAAAGAGCTCTGGTTATAGGAGACTCTATCTTGAGGAATGTGAAATTAACTAGGCCTTTAGGGGCTCCAGCAGCACAGGTTAGGTGTATCCTGGGAGCCAGGGCGCCAGACATAGCAGGTAATTTTAGGGTCCTAGGCAAGCATAGGTTCTCGAAGATAGTTTTCCATGTAGGAGCGTAGGCGTAATGATATACGCCTCATCAGTCTGAGGTTACTAAGAGTAATATTGCAGTGGTGTGTAAATTAGCGAAGGCGATGTCCGATGCTGTAGTATGCTCTGGCCCCATCCCAATGTGACATGGTGATGTAGCTTACAGCAGGTTATGGTCGCTGAACTGCTGGATGTCCAGGTAGTTTTCTGAAAACAATGTGGGCTTCATAGATATTTGGAGCTTGTTTGAGGGCAAGGCTGGCCTCTTAGGACAGGATGCTGTCCATCCCACTCGGGAAGGTGCTGCTCTCATTTCTTGGAAAATAGCACATAGTTTTAGAGCAGATCTAGTTAATCGGTGACAATCCAGAGCCAGGGCCTAATCCCACCGTCTGCTAGCTGCAGGGGCATTGGTGGCTCAGTGGTAGGTTTCTCGCCTATCATGTGGAAGGCCCGGGTTTGATTCCCACCCACTGGATGCAGTGCCGGTCCCAAGCCTGGAAAAATGGGAGGCTTGCGTCAGAAAGGGCATCCGACGTAAAACATTTGTACAAACATCAAAATGTAATAGAACCCACTCATAATGGAGGTCACACTCTGGATCTTATTCTAACATTTTGCTTAAATACTGTATAGAAAACATAGTTACTCTTCCACAGTTGGAAGCTATCTCAGATCACTATCTTGTTTAATTTAAAATACGTCTTAGACACGAGATGCGCAATTTGCCACATCTCCGTATCAAGCGTACATTTACGTCTGCTACTGCAAAGAGATTTACCAATAGTCTCCCAGAATTATCATGATTGGTTCACCATCTGAGAGCACAGAACTTGATCAGGTGACTGATTACCTGGAGTCGGTGTTTCACAACATGCTAGATAATGTAGCTCCACTTAAAAGGAAAATAATTAAAGAGAAGAAACTAGCACTCTGGTACAATGACCACACACGAGCTTTTAAATAATCAGCTAGGAAACTAGAACGCAAATGGTGTCAAAGTAAATTGGCAGTATTTGTTAGCGTGGAAAGAAAGCCTTCTGAGCTACAAAAATTCTCTCAATACTACTAGATCAGCGTACCTCTCTGCCCTAATCAAAGATAACGAAAACAATCCTAAATTTTTATTTAGTACTGTAGCAAAACTAACTAGGAGTAAAACCACTGTAGAAAAGCGCACACCTTTTTTATACAGCAGCAATGACTTCATGATTTTTTTCACTGGAAAGATTGATAATATCAGGCAAAAAATTCAGACAATTCATTTAAAACGAAATTATTCAATAGATAATCCTTTAGATAATATAACTATTTTTGATCAGAGCTTATCATGCTTTACTCCCCTTCAAGAGCCTGATCTAGTTTCCCTAATTTCATATTTAAAACTTTCAACCTGCATTCTAGAACCTTTACCCACATCTTTCCTTAAACAGATATTTCCAGTAGCTACCGAACCCCTTCTAAAAATTATAAATTCTTCCATTAGCACTGGCTATGTGAATAAGTCATTTAAGCTAGCAGTTATTAAACCCCTGATTAAAAAACGGACCTTGACCCCTGTCAGCTGTCCAACTATAGGCCAATATCAAACCTGCCCTTTATCTCCAAGATCCTTGAAAAGGCTGTAGCACAGCAGTTATGTCCATACCTACATAGGAATAACATTCATGAAATGTATCAGTCAGGATTTAGGGCTAATCATAGCACAGAGACAGCACTGGTTAAAGTGGTAAAGCGGGTTTTAATTCGGCTCTCGTTCTGAGGGTATAAAATTGGCATTAGTGACATCATTGGGAAGCACCCCTACTTAGCATTGCCTCATTTCCGTAGTGCCGTGTGAACGCCTGTAAGGTATGCACAGGTATGCAAATGAGCTTCCTGGATTAAAGCAATGTCAACCTTTTTTTTTGTCGCAGTAGCTCTAAAAAACTTGTACGTTTATGAGGGCCATTTAAACCATTAACGTTACAACTCAGTATATTCATTTCAGTCATAACTATCAAACAAATAAGTGAACCAAAACAATGAGACAAAGTAATACCACTGCAAATGAATTTTCTGAAGTCTACCTCACCGAGAAACCCATCAACCCAGAAAAAACCCACCCCATAGAACTTTTACAGACTGGGGTGGAATCAAACCCCAGGCTGCCGCTCCTCCCCTGTCTTAGTCAGTGAGAGTAACATGACAGCCTGTACAACACTCTAGAACACCACCATTAGCCCTATTATAAGAAAACAGAATGACTTCAAATTCGCCCAAGTAATTCAAGATTCAAGATTCAAGAGGTTTATTGTCATATGCACAGTGAAAACACAAAGATTTAGAGTATACAATGAAATTCTTACTTTGCACATCTCCCTTGCAAAAAGAATAAAAATAAATAATAGAAATGTATGAAATAAAAAAAGACAGTATATACAGTTTAAAACTTAAATAAGGTGATGGAGTGTGTTGTGTGGTAGCAGTCAGTGGGGGTGATGGGGTGTGAGGTAGTGGTGTTAAGTGTTGTTCAGGAGTCTAATGACTTGTGAATAGAAGCTGTTTGTGAGTCTCTTTGTTCTTGATCTCAGACTCCTGTAGCGTCTCCCAGATGGCAGAAATGTGAAGAGGTTGTGTTGTGGGTGTGTATTGTCCCTGATGATGTTGTGGGCCCTCCTGATGGCTCTGGTGTTGTAAATGTCCTGGAGTGATGGGAAGGCCGCTCCACAGATAATAAAGTGGGGTGTAAATGTATACTTAAAAAAAAATAAAAAAAGGTTATGTATACTCCCTATAACGATGAAGCAAACATAAATAATTAGATCATGTACATTGAAAACTGTACATTAGTGATACCAAATTTCCTTACATGAATAAACTGCCAGTATACGACTGTCACATGAAGCTCTAGATGAGTAAATCAGAAGTGGAATCACTCAGTATTATCAAACCCTTGTGCCACATCCATCTTAGGAGAATGAGGACTGGAAATTGAGCTTAGGAATTGATGCGCTTCATCCGGAGAACGCATCAGTTTGGTCTCGCCGAGCTTCATGATGATTTTCAGGGTAGCTGGACACTGAAGAAAGGTCCGCAGGCCTGTCCCTTTCAATTCCCTCCGTATTGTACTGAAGGAGCTCCGCTTCTTTGTTGTCACGGGAGAGAAGTCAAAAGACAAAGACAAAAGCATTAACTAAAAACCCATTCACATCTTAACATTTGTCTTTGGGTAAATTTTTGTCTTTGATGGCTCATTTTTTTCTTCTGAGATGTTGGTGCGCAGTGGAGAATGGTAAGTAGGCTGAGGTGGCCCACATACAGAAGGTGAAGCAGTATGGAACGGGGGCTGAATTTGAAAAGATGAAAAAATATCTGGTTTAGTGCTTGCCAAGTCTGGCTCAGTTAAGTGTGCTGGCAACCTCGGTCCTACACTTGACCTTCATCTTCCAGGTGCTTGAATGTCCTGCTTCTTTTTATTTACTCCTTCTAAACTTACTCTTATATCATTGTCAGTCTTTTCTATATTTGTCAATCCAGCCTTCCCATTAATTCTCTTAGTTTTTCCCTCTTCCATTAAAGGACATTCTTTGGCTCCTTGAAGAATGTGTGTGTTTCCCCTCTGTTTCTTCTGCTTCCTTTCTGTTGCTGTCTTTCTCTCCACTTTGTTCTCTCATGCCCTTTCTCTGTATTTCCAGGATCAGGTCATGTGGTTTCAATTCAGGGAGGTTGCTGTAAATCTCAGGCCTAGTCCACACATACACGGGTATTTTTAAAAATGGAGTTTTTCCTCCTTCGTTAAAAAAAAATCTCCTCCACACAAGCACGTTTTCAAAAAAATCTCCGTCCACATGAAAACGCAAAAACACGATCTGAAGCACTGTCAAGAGCATGCCACACCAACAGGTGGCGATATAATCTCAACCGTAAAGCCATGTTGGCAAATCAGAAGCCTGAGAAAAATGTTATTACCGGTTCTGCTAGGCTAACACACACCTATTTTATGAAAACGAAGGAGATAGCGTTCACTAACGCATATGCATAAAAAATGGAATAAAACTACTTAACATATGACTTGTTTATGATCATACAATATCCTCTTGATACTATATTGCAGGTGCGATTTACCCCCCCCCCCCAACATAGTCATCAATGCTTATTCAAAAATAGATTATATAAAATGCCTAAAAATAAAATATTCAAATTATGTTAAAATATATGTTAAAAATATATCTAAGTGAGACGCTGTCAGCGCAAACAATTTAAAACCAGAAACGGACTTTCACTATCAACGCTCCTGCTCTGCGTGTAGGACAATACCGCGATTTTCCTTTTTTCCAATTTTTCCAAATGTCACCAAGCACCGTCTAATGGTCAATGTCAGCGTGAAAAATACAACTAGCAAAATAAGGGAAAAATGAAGAGAAGAGCAGTATATCAGCTTACTTTCATAACATTTTCCCACAAATCACACCCTGCTATAGTGTACTTGTTTTGTAAACCAGTTCTGTGCCTTATTTTGTTTGAATTGTTCAAATACTGAATGCTTCAATGTCAAATTGTTTTTATTATAATAATAGCATTTAAATAAAATTTAAAAAAGGAGTAGAGAGAGTAAAAGAGAGTAGGCCCTCACAACAGGCTCAGCCAGCCCAAAGATGAGAAGGCAACCTACTTAGCCAACCTGGAGAAAGTTAACCCAAACATAAATGGGGTTACTAATACTCCAATAGTAAATACTAATAGTAAAAAAAGACAAAGTAGAGCCACTTCACCATTCTAACCCTACTTACCTCTATATGCGCTGAGGTATTTCTAACCAGGCAGTCAATAAACAACCCCTTGGCACCGCAGAACACACACTGAAGGACAGGTGGATATTGAACTTCCTTTTCAGCCTCCTGGTGCACAAAACATTTTATAAAAAGCTGACAAAAAGAAACACAACAGATATATAATAAGGCAAAACTAAACATCTGCAAATATGCTTTAGTGAAGGAAGACTTTAAGAAACCACACAAATATGTGTAAGAAAACAAACTCACCTTTGCTGCCTCAACTTCTTGTTTTCTTCCCTTCAGTTGTAGCCAAATTTGTCCATCCCGAGAGGTATATGAGTCGTGTTCCCCACCAATTCAAAGTCACAGCAAACATTCGCTCCACTGTGAGTTTACCCTGAAACATCTAGTGCGTCCAGTGACTGCATTGACCCATTTTCTGACACAAAAGAACGTCTGAAGAGAGAGAGAAAACAGAAGAGAAATAATTAGATAGATAATCAAGTTCCACAATAAAAAAAAAATCACTGTTTACTGTTAACCGAACAAAGCTGTGCATCATACCTGTTTTCTTGGTGGTAGGTATATGGTTGGTGGTTAACTGATTCCTGTACATCACAAAAGTGTCATAAAAAGTCAGTCGTGTGCTTTGAAGACACAGCATGTTTTCATGTTAACTGTCATAAACTCTAGTGAAAGATCTTGATTTTCCTAAACATCTGCAGTGCCAACAGACATATGCTGCATTTACATGGGATAATATTCTCTGTGTTTACCTGACAATTCTACATAAATGCTGAGTTTTGTTGAATTCATCATGTGTCTGATACGGCATCCTATTCACCATATTTGAATATTCCCAATTTGAATATTCACAGGCCTTCTCTTTACCAGAGATAGGCTTTGAGGTGAGTGCAATATTTAGTTACAGAGTAATTAGTAACTCAGTAAGTTTTTTTAAACAGGTTTTGGGCTAGCAAGCTAACGAGGGAACCCAACAAAAACCAGTTCCAAACCTGTAAACCCAAAAAACCTGTAAACCCAAAAAACCTGTAAACCCAAATATAGTCACAAGCTATTACAGGTATACAGGGGTTGAACATTCATTCCTTCATTGTCTACCGTTTATCCGGTCTATTCTCAGGTCATGGGGGGGCCTGTGCCTATCTCAGGCGTCTTTGGGCATCAAGGCAGGATACACCCTGGACGGAGTGCCAACCCATCACAGGGCACACACACACTCTCATTCACTTACGCAATCACACACTATGGACAATTTAGAGATGCCAATCAAGGGGTTGAACAATGAAACTAATTTTATACAACAATAATATATTAGTATGGTGTAGCGCCTATTTACCAACCATTATGGCATTGATTTGTCTTTGGAATAATGGATACAAGTTCTACACAGTGGTCAGAGGAATTTTGAGCCATTTCTCCTGCAGAACAGTAGCCAGGTCACTACATGATGCTGGTGGAGGAAAATGTTTCCGGACAAGTTTGCTACTCCAAAACACCCTAAAGTAGTATTCATATTTGGTGACTTTGAAGGCCATGGGAGATATTCAAATTCACGTTCATGTTCATCAAACCACTCTGTCACCAGTCTTGCTGTGTTTATTGGTGCACTATCATACTGAAACAGAAGCCCACCTTCAGGGAATAAAGTTTGAACCATTGGGTGCAAATTGTCCTCCAGAATGGTGTGATTGTCTTTGGGAGTGATGCACCCATCTAGAAAAAGTTCTAGGGAATGTCCTGATTGCAGCCCAGACCTTCACTGATCATCCACACCCAGTGCTTCACTTTGGGCACACAGCATTCCATGTTGAAACCATGAAGGTGGACTCATCAATGAACAATACATGTTTTACACAATCCACAGCCCAAGATTTCCACTGCTGGCACCTTTGAAACTGACATTTGGCTTTGACATGTCCTCTTTTGTACTCTGTTATGTCTCTGTTATGCCAGAGTGTTGACTTATGCATATACAGAAATATAATAATAAGACGAAACCAATTGTAATTCCTGCTTTAACACTTTTTTGTGAGTTTTTGACAAACCTTCCAAATAACCAATGGAAAATTCACATCCACCTTTGGTTTTGGATCTTTGCTGTTTTGTGTGTTGGGGTCAATCACTAGGTACGTTTTCCTGCCCTCCAGAGCAGAATCTCGACTGGCTCCGTTTCACTCCTCGGCTTGGTATTCCCCACATAAGTTTCCAAGGGTGTCTTCTGTAATGTGAACCCTTCTACAATGACAAAAAATGTGTGATTCCTTTTAAGAACACTTAATTCATATCAATGTGGCAATATTAATATGAATCATTGTATCAGTTTCCATAAAGACTGGTTTACTGTTGGGAGAGAGTCAGAGCACATGTATTGGTTTCAGTAGTAAGAAAAAATCCTTATATCTGATTTATGCACTACAGAAGAAATGTATCTGTGTTTAATCTCAAATAATTATCACATGATACAATCTTTTCTGTACCCAATGAAGTCAGGAAATGTATTATGCAACTCAAATTCCTTTTGAAAAAAGAAAAAAAAGAAATTTTTCTTAAAGAGATCACATCTCACAAAAATGGATCCCTGATAATGTCTCTAAAAGATCATGATTATGGGATCTAAATTCTAAAAGGATTTTTGATATACATGATAATTTCAAAAATGTCTAGATTCCACCTTGTCAATCAATTTACTTACCCTGAAACACCTCCAGACTCCATGCGGTTAGGTAGAGTGATGTCATTTGACCAGGCGTCATACTGCCACTTGAACAAGCCAATTACCCCACAAAGCACGTTTCCTGAGTGCACGCCAACCCTCATGCTGATGTCCACACCTGTCGCTTTCCTCAGCTTACTGTGAAAAAAACATGATCAAAGGTTATTTCTAGGACAATGGATAGGATTAGTGCATTATCAGGGTAAAAATACAAGAAGAGCTTAACCATGTGACATGCATAGATTTCCATCTGCCTTTAAACCTTTAATACTATAACACTGAAATAATTGCAATATATTTCACTGTGTGTATTTTGATGATCTGTGTGTTTTATGCATTTTATTTTTCTTCAGGGAAAGGGTTGAGGATTCAAGCAGAATGCATGAAAGTGTTCTTGCACGAATCAAGAATAAAATGTACGTATTACATTCCAGACCTACAAGGCACTCACCCAAGGGCCATATCTAGGCCCATGACTAGCGTAGATTTTAAGCGAATGTTGAAGACTGATTGACTTTTACGCTCAATCACAATCAACACAATAGAAAGAACACAAAACCCAAAAAATATAAAGTCAAAGAATATGAAATAGATATACATGTTATTAGACATGGTGGGTCTGAATTTGTATCGATTTGATTCTAATGAGCTAGGTAAGCAAATAAAAAAACATGTATAACCCTAAACCCACACTGTGTCAGTGATAGAAAGACTTAAGTAGAGAAGATAGACAATGTTTATATACAGGTGCATCTCAATAAATTAGAATGTCGTGGAAAAGTTAATTTATTTCAGTAATTCAACTCAAATAGTGAAACTCGTGTATTAAATAAATTCAATGCACACAGACTGAAGTAATTTACGTCTTTGGTTCTTTTAATTGTGATGATTTTGGCTCACTTTTAACAAAAACCCACCAATTCACTATCTCAACAAATTAGAATATGGTGACATGCCAATCAGCTAATCAACTCAAAACACCTGCAAAGGTTTCCTGAGCCTTCAAAATGGTCTCTCAGTTTGGTTCACTAGGCTACACAATCATGAGGAAGACTGCTGATCTGACAGTTGTCCAGAAGACAATCATTGACACCCTTCACAAGGAGGGTAAGCCACAAACATTCATTGCCAAAGAAGCTGGCTGTTCACAGAGTGCTGTATCCAAGCATGTTAACAGAAAGTTGAGTGGAAGGAAAAAGTTTGGAAGAAAAAGATGCACAACCAACCGAGAGAACCGCAGCCTTATGAGGATTGTCAAGCAAAATCCATTCAAGAATTTGAGCGAACTTCACAAGGAATGGACTGAGGTTAGGGTCAAGGCATCAAAAGCCACCAAACACAGACGTGTCAAGGAATTTGGCTACAGTTGTCGTATTCCTCTTATTAAGCCACTCCTGAACCACAGACAATGTCAGAGGAGTCTTACCTGGGCTAAGGAGAAGAAGAACTGGACTGTTGCCCAGTGGTCCAAAGTCCTCTTTTCAGATGAGAGCAAATTTTGTATTTCATTTGGAAACCAAGGTCCTAGAGTCTGGAGGAAGGGTGGAGAAGCTCATAGCCCAAGTTGCTTGAAGTCCAGTGTTAAGTTTCCACAGTCTGTGATGATTTGGGGTACAATGTCATCTGCTGGTGTTGGTCCATTGTGTTTTTTGAAAACCAAAGTCACTGCACCCGTTTACCAAGAAATTTTGGAGCACTTCATGCTTCCTTCTGCTGACCAGCTTTTGGAAGATGCTGATTTCATTTTCCAGCAGGATTTGGCACCTGCCCACACTGCCAAAAGCACCAAAAGTTGGTTAAATGACCATGATGTTGGTGTGCTTGACTGGCCAGCAAACTCACAAAACCTGAACCCATTAGAGAATCTATGGGGTATTGTCAAGAGGAAAATGAGAAACAAGAGACCAAAAAATGCAGATGAGCTGAAGGCCACTGTCAAAGAACCCTGGGCTTCAATACCACCTCAGCAGTGCCACAAACTGATCAGCTCCATGCCACACTGAATTGAGACAAAAGCAAAAGGATCCCCTACCAAGTATTGAGTACATGTACAGTAAATGAACATACTTTCCAGAAGGCCAACAATTCACTAAAAATATTTTTTTATTGGTCTTATGAAGTATTCTAATTTGTTGAGAGTGAATTGGTGGATTTTGGTTAAATATGAGCCAAAATCATCACAATTACAAGAACCAAAGACTTAAACTACTTCAGTCTGTGTGCACTGAATTTATTTAATACACGAGTTTCACAATTTGAATTGAATTACTGAA
This sequence comes from Hemibagrus guttatus, assembly GCA_033459395.1. Taxonomy (NCBI): domain Eukaryota; kingdom Metazoa; phylum Chordata; class Actinopteri; order Siluriformes; family Bagridae; genus Hemibagrus; species Hemibagrus guttatus. The sequence continues at coordinate 7,291,135 of JAUCMX010000029.1, read as the reverse complement.
ATAAATGCTTTTCCATGACATTCTAATTTATTGAGATGCACCTGTACTCAAATGGATCAAATTAATGATTGCTGAACTAAAATAAAAGAAAAGAAAACTCTTTTAAAAATTGGCCAGTGAGTCAGATGTTGTCAAACAGGTTGATGATGATGTGGTGGTTGAATTTGTGTGGAGCAAAGCAAGAAAAAAGCCAGTAAGACTGCCTTCTGTGCCTTCTTACTCATGTACACTTAACTATGTGTAATATAACAATGTATTTGTGAACTATTCTGTTTTGTTTTTTTCAGGGCGGGGTAGTCTGGGATACATGAACTGATGAATTGATTCCTGATTCATATATAGTGGGGTGGAGTGGAGTGGGGTGGGAGGAGTTTAGGTTCCTGCTCAGGGAGCCAGTATTTACTACTAGGAAAAGTTAATCCATAGTGACAGGCAATAATGTATATCAATTGTCAATGTATGATTCATAGTCAAATCCTAACAGTTCATTTAATTTCTACACCTACTGTCCCTTTATGTGCCTGGTATAATTTCCAAACTACTCTTCACACAATGCAGGAAACCACTTATCCGATCTATCCTCGGGTCACCTGTGCCTACTGTCACAGGCGTCATTGGGCATCAAGGCATGATACACCCTGGATGGAGTGCCAACCCATCGGAAGGCACACACACACACTCTCATTCACTCACTACGGACAATTTTTACCGACGCCAATAGACCTACAATGCATGTCTTTGGACCGGGGGAGGAAACCCCCCGAGGCATGGGGAGAACATGCAAACTCCACACACATGGCGGAGGCAGGAATCAAACCCCAACCCTGGAGGTGTGAGGCAAACGTGCTAACCACTAAGCCACTAAGCCACTATGCCACCCTAAGTGTAGAAGTTGCTTTCGGCTGCTCCCTGTTCGGGGTCGCCACAGCGGACCAAGTGGTCCGCACAACAAATTGGCAAATGTTTTACGCCGGATGCCCTTCCTGACGCAACCCTCCCATTTTTCCAGGCTTGGGACCGGCACTGCATCCAGTGGCTGGGGTTGAGGGATTGGCTGGAATCGAACCCAGGCCTTTCGCATGATAGGCGAGTAACCTACCACTGAGCACATCTTTTTTCCTTAGAAAATATTGTTTTGGCTTCCCAACATAGCCCGGGTGTTTTGAGTTCAAATGTCTCTGCAACTTTGATGGTTTTAGCGACTCATTTGACAAAATTTCTCCACATTCAACACACTGCACCTTCGGCTTAGTCTCATTGCCTGCCCTTATCAAACCAAATGTAATGTATTCAGTGTCATATTTTCTCACCACACACTTCAAAGCTTTTGCTTGCACAGGTCTGTCTCCTACATCTGCTTTTCTTTTCAGAAAACAATCCATATTACAGTAACGTAGTTAACGTTACTGCATCTGATCAAGCAAACTTTCAATCTGACATTGTAACGTGATTGGTGTTGTGATATTTAAACATAAATTATCTTTTAGATAATGCATCTTGACTTGACTTGAGTGTTTTTGATCATATAAATTCATAAGAACTTTCATAGTCTACCACTGCCTACACAGCCCACTAGAGGGCCATGACCCACTGGTTGAGAATCACTGGCTTAGAGGACTGTTTTGAGTAAATAAATTTTTGTGCTTTAATTATTGTCTTAAACATGTAAAACATTATGTTCTGCAATCTAGCATTAACAGCACTGTCATGTGTTTTTTTTTTTTTTTTTTTTTTTTTTTTTTTTTCGTAATATAATAAAGGATAGATCATGAGTACTTGGTCCATGATGCTTTGGAAAACCACCAGTTTAACAGTCACCACATATAGTGATCCCAACACATTATTCCTGAAGAAGGAGATTTTACTGAGTAAAGTCAGAGGATCCACAATTCACAAAATTCATTATGTCACAGAATATAACCAGTGACAGAATATTATTTGATTAATTGCATTGGGAGTTCAATTAAAATGACCATAATATGCAACATTACACAATCAAAGGAAAGAGTACCTTAGGTAAATGTCTGATTAAAAAAAAAAAAAAAAAAAGGAATGCCCTGGAATTAATTGATGCCCAGATTTCGTCCCCGGTTTATATGTTGACGCATTTAACATGTCGTCATCAGGTTATCAGGCAGTCAGCAGTGTTCAAGAAACTGGTCCCTTGTAGCATTTAGGAGCCAGTGGCTTCCACCAGCCATTCTTGGCCAGACCCTAGCTTCCACAGGGAGGAGCAGAGGTAAATGTGGCCTGTACACACAAACCCAGCCATGTAAGGGAAGGTCTGATCTGAAGACCATGATCTCCTTGAAGGCAGCTGAGTGGATAGAGTGTGTTAGACCACAGACAACACTATGCTCAAGTGCAGAGGTTTTCATAAAAATTTTACATAACAACTTTTCCTTCTACCGCTGACAAAATCTTTTTTTGTCCTTCAGACTTTTAAATGTCTAAGGTTTTTTTTTATTTTTTATTTTTTTATAGTTTTGTTGCTGATAATTTGTGTCACACACTACTGAACACTTCTCCTCCAGTTCAATGGGCTCTGTGCCATTTTGTGTTTTCACCACCAGAGGACACAGAAGGAAGATACCTCAGAGAGAGAGAGAAGGAAGTGCCCTAATGCTGGATCATCCATTGCCTTATATTGAAATGATTTATATTTCACTATTAATATAAAATATTTATAATATTTTCACTATAAATAAATATTTGACTATTTTGTTTTCTGTGATTCTTTGGTGATTGTAGATAAGAATGTGAAATAGGATAATAGGCAGAAATTGTAACCCCATATCAAAGATTTATAAACTTACCAATGTGTATAGTCTCTGCTTGAGCCTCAGATCATTGGATATATCCACTTCTGTAAAGCTAATTGTTCAATTGTCTACATAAACCACTCACTATAAGCATAGAGATGCTTGGTCATGCATGACTGCATATAATGCAAGCATATAGCCAAAAACGGACATACACATATTTATTCAATTAATATTGCATCAACATGCTGAATTTTATATTCAGTGATAGATACAAGTGTTTGTAACCATGAACTACATATAAACAATTTTCACTGAAGTTACTGTAAAAAAAAAACACATTTAACTTATGAAGCCTTTATTATTATCACCACACATACATTACAGCACAGTGGAATTCTTTTCTTCGCATATCCCAGCTGAGGACAGAGCGCAGGGGCAGCTATGATACAGCGCTCCTGGAGCAGAGAGGGTTAAGGGCCTTGCTCAACTGCCCAACATTGGAGCTTGGTGGTGCTGGGGCTTGAACCACGATCCCCCGAGCAACAACCCAGAGCCTTAATCACTTGAGCCACCACTGCCCCCATGTGTTATACTTAACACACATTTGTATATTAAGATTTTCTGAGAAAAAACAACAACAAAAAACACAAAAGATTTTAATATGTAGTCAATTTTCCCAAAAAGTAAACTAACATTCAGAAAAAAGGTGGGAAAAAAGAATTACACCCTTCTTATTTCCACAATTATTAAGAGAGTAATTAACAGCCAGGCGTTATTAAGAAATATATGCAAGTTTAGTTAAACATCAATAAATGTAACTCCTCTATAAAAGCACATTAAACATTTATGATCATGAAAAATAAAATGCATGTTTAAAGCTTAGCTAAATCTACTAATTAAAGTTGATGGTTATGATTGTTTTATGTAGAAATGCAGTCTAAAATCACTAAAGTATAAGGTCTGTTCAATTTCTATCTTTATAAAAGAATGCTTAAATTAACTGAATTAGCGGTCACATTTTTGCCTGGCCTTCTATACTTCTATCTTCTGAAAGACCATGCCATCTGGTTGCTCTCTCCATTTTATTGTGGTGTTATTTGGTATCCCATGTTCCTCCAGTTTTTGCTTGATCTGAAAAACAAAATATGGCATTTATTACTATATAAAGTTTATATGGACACTAAAATCTTATGAGACTTGTATGCTACTGGGACTGAATACAACATAAAGATTATAATTACAACAAAGCACTGCATTGCATATACTTTATGCTTGTATATTAGAGGACTGAGGATTTGTCACACCTTCTGTAAGATTGCTGCCTTCACTGCAGGATCGTTCACATCCTGATCTGATTTAACCTTCAATCTTATAGTTTGTTTTTTTATAAAATCTGAAGACAGAAATGCATATGCACATAAACATACACAAAAATAAACTTGCTTATAAAAGCCATTAAATTGGTGAAATATATGGCCCTGAATAGGACTTTAGCTTACCTCTGAGGCAGTAGAATGGCTTTATATCAGAGCATAGTGCACCATCAATAAGGCCATTAACAAAATTACCACAATTATCAAATTTCCCAACATTCCATGGTGATCCTCTCAACCAACCAAAGTCAGAGAACTTACTCTTGTCTGCCCACATCCAGGCGTCTCTGAACAGACCAATCCAAGAATTTACAGTAATTTTTCCTTTTATAATTGTATTTTCCTCTACCGTTGTTACACTGGCCAGGTCTGTGTGATGTTGCCTGCAGTAACTCTGAGCATCATGAAATGCCATAGTAGTAGAAATAACAATGTATCTGCTAGACCCAGTGTTCCTGTCTGTCAAAATTAAAAACACATGATTAATTTTTGAAAATAAATATTATACAGGTTGCTTAATTAAAAAAACATTTCATTGACAATTATTAATTTACCAGACATCATACATGTTAAACCCTTTACATTATGATTATTTAACTCACGTTTTACACATCCATGTGAGGATTTTTAAATGAGAGTATTTTGTATATTATCAGCACATCTGAATTGCACAAATATATAATTTTTCTTTTGAACTGTGAGATTTTCAGAAATTTCGTCTTATGCATTTTCGCATACATGCTGAGAGCATTTAATAAAGTCAGAATTTAATGTCTAACACAGTTTGCAACAAATACTGCTGATATAAAACCATCTTTTCCCTTTCGTCTTTTTGTATTTTAAATAAAAAAAAAAAATCAAAACCCTAACTACAAATTCCAAACATTAAAATCTCAGAAATACAGGCTTTATGTAAATTATGTCAAAGATGAATCATCTTAGATTCCTAGGGAAAAATAAATACAAAGTAGTCAAACTCAATATCACCAATCATGGTCATCTGCCAGTGCATCAAAACTTTTACGTTCTACTCAAATTTTCTACAGTGATATTAAGTACTTGATGCTTAGTACATGCCAAGTCTAACTAATTAGGTAATTTCCAGCCAGTTAGGCTAAACCATGACCTCTGCTAAAGCTTGGACATCATCACTATAGACCATAAGCCATACAATGGTTTGCTACTCTATGAAGAATGTCTACACTGCAATGAGAAATTTCCAGGAAAAGATGGCTGACAGCGAAGATGGAAGGTCTCAGAATGCATGTCAGGCATAAGGTATCTGTGTGGTTTTCATTTCTTGTCTGGATTTTATAAAACCAACAATATTTTGTCTGTTTTTTCCTTTTGAAACATAGGTAATTTTTTATTTAAGCTGTTTAACATCTTTGGTACTTTCTAATTTAAATTAAATTTTAAAACACAGGATTTTTTCATACAACCACAATTTCCTACTAATTGGCCTACTAAGTGCTAAAATATTGTTTCTCACCATCAAAACACACAAAGGCAAATTCTCTTGAACATGAAGCATCTAACCAGCACCAACGATTTAGAGCAACACAATCTTCCACTAAATAGGTAGGCTCAGGGCCACACCAGTCTGTCACATCTCCGAGTGGCTGGTTTCCCAGGGACCAGCGCCAGCTATTAACATCATTGTATAGGCCAATCCAAGCATTGGAAGTGAATTGTTGCTTCTGTGCCTCATTTTGAAGCTTGACCATGTCATCACTGACTCCAGCAATAGCCAGGTCAATGTAGTTGGCTTGGCAGTAAGTCCGAGCATCACTCCAAATTTTCCCCTGACGAACTAGGATGTATTTATAAGGTAGAGACAAGACGAGGAGGAAGACTTCTGTAGATGGCAGATTAGATGAAGATGTTTTTTTACACTGTTAAAATGAGATCTGTCAACTTCTTAATGCAGTGTGGAAGAATTTTAACTTTTATACTAAAGTGAAACAAATATTAAACACAGTTTTACACAGTGGCATTGGACCATTTATCAATCATTTTACCAATGTTTTATTAAAATTCTGTATATATGGTTGCATAAGCCAGGCTGAACCAGATTTACAAAGGTTTCAGAAATGGCAATTTCCTTCATACTTGCTTGTGCATATTGGTATATCCTAATCACCCGTAAACTGTAGAGTATATTCCCAGCGTAGCTCATTTTCATTTACTGATGCACACAAAATCCCATAAAAGGTAAAGCTTCCAAGAGAGCAGTAAAGTAATGAAATGTGTTATTTATTTATTTATTTATTTATTTATTTATTTATTACTCATGTCTAGGCCAAAAATATATTTAGCAATGCAACATCTAATGCAGCATCAGCTTTTATGATTTTTTTTTCAGAATTTATGTGTGAATTAAATGAAGTGAAAGAAAATAGTTATACAGGACAATGGAGGGGAAAGTTATCCAGGTAATCATGGATGCCATACAAATACAGCATTGCAGTTTTTAAACTTTTTTTTTAAAGTATGTGTCCCAGGGCCTGAGGCTAAAAACCTCTCATGTGCTCGGTAAATTGTTGCATTAAAAGAAGATTATTTGGCAAAAGTTGCTGATAAATTAGGCAGTTTTAGTCTTTTTAAAACACATTGGACTACATATATATATATATATATATATATATATATGTTCCCATATAAGCATGGCTTGTGATAAATGTTTTGTTAGCCGAGTCAATTAATTATAGCTATTCACAGACAAGTTTTTGATGGCTTTTTTGACTTAGTTAAATGACCAGTCTGATTTAATAAACCTGCTTTGTTGTAATAAAAGCCTGCAGCTAGACCAGCCTTTTTCAGATAGAATTAAATTTTTAAACCATCACACTATTCATCTAAACAGTTTTGTCTGTCGAGCAAAATAACATGAGTTCACAATAGTTGTATAGCTGTTCACAATAGTCACATATTTTCTCTAACCTGTAAGAGACAGAAGTTGAAACACACGATTCCCCATCCCTGATGTGGTACTGAGGAAACAAGGTAAAGGAAATAAATCTATGAGAAATCAAGTGAGAACTCTCTGAATAGTCCTACTTAAAAGGTGTGAGAATAGTAACTAGTAACTGCAGCTGCATAGAATTTTGCTAAAGGTAAGTCATGCCCTTCATTGTAAGGGATATATCCCAAAGCAGCCTCAAATCTTATAGTTCCTTTAGGTTGCTTAACCAAATATTCACAAGATGGTTTAATCAGTATTACAGCTAGGGTTAACAACTTTGAGCCAGGCTTTCCTCATCATGTTGTGTACATTCATTTTAATTTCAATTCCACAGGGCATAGTTAAAGTAAACGAAAGTGAAAGACATCACAGTTGCATATGCATTTAGAGAAAACAAGCATGTTTCAGCTGTACCATGTTATATGGGCTATCCCATACCATTGCTCAGTCTCTTTTTAAGCAATAACACAATGATATAAAACACCGCTCAAATGGGTTTAACATAAGACAGAATAACAAAAATGTTTCAGCATAAATTGTCTCCAGCACCTTTGCTCTATTTTCATTAAAGATACAATTGTCTGTATTGGTCAAATGAATCCACTGACGGATAAAATATTACAGTTTAAAAAATGGAGAAGTATAAAATATGTTCACTTACTTCGAAGTGTGCTAAGGCAAATTTAAAATGGACCTCTGAATCGTCAGGACTTCTTACAGTCTTTGACGAGTTTAGCTCGTATTATATAAGGGAGAAGTCTCTCATGCAAAACATCTTCCATTCTTCCCCTTGTGACAGTGCCAGAAGTAATTTAAATGTCCATCTGAATTGTGAAATAGCTTAGCTGGTAAGTGAAATTTTCTGAATGAGAGAATGTCCTAATGGCTTTAGGTTTTCATGCAGATGCTGCCTAAATCTTATGTGGCCAGATCTTAATGTGCATTATACCAGCTTCATAAATGAAAAATCTTTTTGAAACCTCTGCAGTTTCATTTATTTAGGCTAAGAAGTTAGATTTTTGGTGAATTTAAGATTTCTGTCAGTAGGTACACTCTAAAGCAGCACAGTAAACGTAAAGCAGCAAATCAAATAATGTCTAGTGAAGCAGAGGCTATGTCAGCTAAGGTGAAGCAATATGCCATATGCAATATGAATATTTGCAGGCAAAAAACAATGTAATCCTTTTTAATCTACTTGAATGAAATTTGTGTTGCTTACCTCGGAAGAAATGGCAGCTCAATGGGCAGAAGGCAAGTCGGCAGAGGCAGTTTGATGCTCCGGGCAATGTTCTGCTGGGAAACCTTGGTTTCTGGTACTCATATGGATTTTAGTTTTTACCTAACATTGTTGCAGACCAAGTACACCCCTTCATGGTAATGATATTGGCCTTTTTGGTAGTTGCCTTTTTCAGCAGGATAATGCACCCTGCCACTCTGAAAAGATGGTTTAGGAATGGTTTGAGGAACATGATAAAGAGTTTAAGATGCTGACTTGGACCAAATATCTCAGATCTCAATCAGATGGAGCATCTGTGAGATTTGCCTGTGTGATGTGTGGATCTTGCAACATGCAGAATTTAAGGGACCTGCTGCTGATGTCATGGTGCCAGTGACACATCTTCAGAGGTCTTATGGAGTCCATTCTTCAATGGGTCAGGGTTGTTTTCTGGTACACAGTACTGGACCTACACAATATTAGATAGATGAATTTAATGTTATGGTTGATTTTGATTTGAATTAATTTGATGTATAGTAGTATAGCCTTTTCTGATATTAATCCACTTTTAAATCCAAATTATCCACATATTCAAAATGCATTTAAAAGTTTTTTTAAACAGCTATTAGCAAGTACACACTGAGCAAAGACCGATAAGAAGATGTAATATAATTCCTTATGGAACATTACTAGTGAAATTAAAGTGAAATAAAAAGTGGACAAATGATGACTCTTAATCTGAACATCTGAAAGGCCAGTGAGTAATTTGCTTTGCTTTGACTTTAGATTTTTACTTAGACTTTCCATTGATGTTTTGCATTGACCTTTATTTGAACTGCACTATATCTGATAAACCTATTGGAATGGGCCAGAATTCCCATAGATGGTGTAAATGAATTACTTCGTTCAGAAAGTTCATAAAATAAAATGTTTTCAAACATACATGTTTAAAATTTAACAAAATTGTTCAAATTGTATAGGTTGTGTTTGAATACATATTACACAGACAAAAATATGTTTTGCTAGATGTGCTGTGCTATGCTTTTTTTTTTTTTTCTACCGATGATGTAACTGGCTCACTCACAGATACGGGTTTGAAGGGGTGGGTATATTCCATTCAAAATGCGCATACTTTTTGTTGATTTATGCAAATTTTAATTATGTTTACTAATCAGAGAAAAGAATGAGCTTTCAAATGCTGTTTGCCCCTTCTTCCTACGCCAAAACAAAACTTTGGTATAATTATTCAAAGTTTGCATGCAGAGTTTGCATGTTCTCCCCATGCCTCGGGTGTTTCCTCCCCCAGTCCAAAGACATGCATTGTAGGCACACCCTGTCCGTAGTGTGTGATTGTGTGAGTGAACGAGAGTGTGTGTGTGCCCTGCAATGGGTTGGCACTCCCTCCAGGGTGTATCCTGCCTTGATGCCCAATAATGTCTGAGATAGGCTCCCCATGATCTGAGAATAGATCGGATAAACGGTAGACAATCAATGAAAACATATTGTTGACTTGCTGACACAGGTGAGCAACCATAATAATACTAGAGAATATTATCATAAATTTGAATCTGAACATAATTTGTGAGCCCAATGAGTAATAATCTTTGCTTACATTGATATGCAATTGTGCAACCAGGAAAAACATTCTAATTTTCACATGGTCTATTTTGTTGAAATTATCAGCTGTTCACTGATGGAGAATTGAGTGTACAACTTTTGTGGCAATAGCAGTCCATAGCCCTCTTTATGGTTTCTATTGCTTATAGTCTCATTTATCTTTAGGCTGTCAAAGTGGAGCCATCCTCAGCAGTGACAGGAGTTTTCCAAGTAGTAAGATCTCCAATCAAAAGTTGGATGATGGATTAGGCAGGTCCAGAGAGCAGAATGAGTCAGGATCACTGGTATCTTAAGAGATACCACGTGTAGAGGCATATGTAGCTTGGATCAAAGGCTGCTGTGTGTGTGTGTGTGTGTGTGTTGTGTGTGTGTGTGTGTGTGTGTGTGTGTGTGTGTGTGTGTGTGTGTCCCCTTCAATGGGCTGGCACTCCGTCCAGGGTGCCCGTCCAGGCACAGGCTCACTGTGACCCAAGAATAGTTCTGATAAGTGGTATTCAATGAATGAATCAATAAATCAGAGAAAAGAATGAGCTTTCAAATGCTGTTTGCCCCTTCTTCCTATGCCAAAACAAAACTTTGGTATAATTATGCAGAGTTTGCATGTTCTCCCCGTGCCTCAAGGGTTTCCTCCCCCAGTCCAAAGCATGCATTGTAGGCACACCCTGTCCATAGTGTGTGAGTGTGTGTGTGTGCCCTGCAATGGGTTGGCACTCCGTCCAGGGTGTATCCTGCCTTGATGCCCAATAATGCCTGAGATAGGCTCCCCATGACCTGAGAATAGATCGGATAAACGGTAGACTATCAATGAAAACATTGTTGACTTCCTGACACAGGTGAGCAACCACAATAATACTAGAGAATATTATCATAAATTTGAATCTGAACATAATTTGTGAGCCCGATGAGTAATAATCTTTGCTTACATTGATGTGCAATTGTGCAACCAGGAAAAACATTCTAAATTTTACATGGTCTATTTTGTTGAAATTAGCAGCTGTTCACTGATGGAGAATTGAGTGTACAACTTTTGTGGCAATAGCAGTCCATAGCCCTCTTTATGGTTTCTATTGCTTATAGTCTCATTTATCTTTAGGCTGTCAAAGTGAGCCATCCTCAGCAGTGACAGGAGTTTTCCAAGTAGTAAGATCTCCAATCAAAAGTTGGAGGATGGATTGGGCAGGTCCAGAGAGCAGAATGAGTCAGGATCACTGGTATCTTAAGAGATACCACGTGTAGAGGCATATGTAGCTTGGATCAAAGGCTGTGTGTGTGTTAGTTGTGTGTGTGTGTGTGTGTGTGTGTGTGTGTGTGTGTGTGTGTGTGTGTGTTCATATTCAGATGGATTTGCTCATGCAGACAATTGGAGGGAATTTCTTATTTCGCTTGCAACTGGCACTGAAATATAAATATATATCCAAGATAATGTAGTGTTTTTCTAAAGTGTTTGTGTGGGCTGGACTGACCATTGGTAAGCTAAATCAAACCTGTACCAGATTGTGGGAATCATGTGACAGTTCATAACTTAAAAAAAAGAGTCAATATCCCTTAAAAAATAAATAACATGGCAATTCTTATTAAGAAGATATTTTATTTGTATTTTTACTGTGGATGAGTAGACTGTAGTCTCTTTGTGTTGTGTGTTGAAGATCTGGAGTCCCACTGGATCATAGTGTAGCAGCTACATTGGGGCCACAGAAATACAGCTGAGGGAGAATAAGATGAGCATTGATTTGGGAGGCAATGTGTGTTCTCTCATAAATGACAACACCTTTATCCAATCCTCTCAATAAGAGGTCAAAGTAGTTCAGGTTTACTCAAATAAATGAAATGGAGGATAGATCATGAATTGCAAATTTGTCTTGACTCTTCTCTAAGCATCATTTGATAGGCAAATGCTATGATAATGTTTTGCTCTGCACCATATCTTAAAACAAGGCAGGCGTAACATGGCAACATTTTAAACAAAAGGTTTGAAATTATGTTAAACAGTGTTGTTTTCTGTATTTCTACAATCTAATATAATTACAACACAAAAAAAATCTATTGTTTTTTTTTAATAAGTACAATCATAAAGGGTTGGCTCAAAGCCTGTTAAATATCTAACCATAGAGAACTAGATCACAGGGTTGACATGTTTGCATGTACAGCACAATGCAAAGGTTTTAGGCAGGTTTGAAAAAATGCTGTAAAGTAAGAATGCTTTCAAAAATAGAAGTAATAGACATAAACTTTTATCAGTTAACAAAATGTAAAGTAAACAGAAGAGAAATCCAAATCAAATTAATAATTGATGTGAGCAGCCTTTGCCTGCAAAACAGCATAAATTTTTTTAGGTGCACTTGCACACAGTCTTTTAAGGAACTCAGCAGGTAGGTTATTCCAAACATCTTGTAGAACTAACCACAGATCTTATGTTGATGTAAGTTGCCTCAATTCCTTCTGTCTCTTCAGACTTGATGATGTTAAGATCAAGGGCTCTCTTGGGGACAAACCATCAATTTCAGGACTCCTTGTTGTTCTATATGCTGAAGAGTTCTTAATGGCATTGGCTGTATGTTTGGGGTTGGTGTCCTGCTGCAAAATAAATTTAGGGCCAATCAGACACCTCCCATGATGGTATCTGCCTGTATTTCTCAGCATTGAGGACACCATTAATCCTGCCCAAATCTCCAACTCCATTTGCAGAAATGTAGCCCCATACTTGCAAGGAACCTTCACCATGCTTCCGTGTTGCCTGCAGACACTTATTATTGTACTCTCCATCCCTCCAGTGAAAAACCTGCCTCATGCTATAGCCACATATTTGCTATTTTTCTGCACCCCAGCTCCTATGTTTTTGTGCATAGTTGAGTTGCTTAGCCTTATTTCCATGTCAGAGGTATGTATTTTAGGCTGCAGTGGTCTACTTTCATGGAGTCCACTTATGGGATGTGAGATCTCCACACACCATCCGTGAGGTACCAGTTGGTGACAGGCTACTATGCATGCATTCACCCACACCTAGTGCCAATTTAGCCTAACCAGTACACCTACTTGCATGTTTTTAGGGTGATGGAGGACCCCAGCCATTAACCTGAACTGAACAAAGACCCTGGAAATGTGATGTGGCAGCACTACATGCAGCACCACCAACCCACATTTCACCAAAAGCTCTGAACGAAACTGACCAAAATATTGGAACAATAAATAATACTGTCCTTTTTTAAATCTTTACCAAGAAAGATAGATAGATAGATAGATAGATAGAGAGAGAGAGAGAGAGATAGAGAGAGAGAGAGAGAGAGAGAGAGAGAAGGCAAAGCATTTAATCAAAGCAAATGTTCAATGGATTAGCAAATGAATCTTTGATATGTTTACATTTACATTTACATTTCTGGCATTTGTCAGACGCTCTTATCCAGAGCGACATACAAAAGTGCTTTAATTCTCAGTCAATGAATACATTAACACTGGTTCAATAGGACACAAACTTGGGATGCCAGATTTACAAAGGTTTCAGAAATGGCAATTTCCTTCATATGTGCATATTGGTAAATCCTAATCACCCGTAAACTGTAGAGCATGTTCCCAGCGTAGCTAATCAGCTAAAATGGCTAAAATATGGAGACAAATTACAGAAGAATTTATGTGTGAATTAAATGAAGTGAAAGAAAATAGTTTTACAGGACAATGGAGGGGAAAGTTATCCAGGTAATTATGGATGCCATACAAATACAGGATTGCTGTTTTTAAACTTTTTTTAATGTATGTGTCCCAGGGCCTGAGTCTAAAAACCTCTCATGTGCTCGGTAAATTGTGGCATTAAAAGAAGATTATTTGGCAAAAATTGCTGATAAATTAGGCAGTTTTAGTCTTTTTAAAACACATTGGACTACATATATATATATATATATATATGTTCCCATATAAGCATGGCTTGTGATAAATGTTTTGTTAGCTGAGTCAATTAATTATAGCTATTCACAGACAAGTTTTTGATGGCTTTTTTGACTTAGTTAAATGACCAGTCTGATTTAATAAACCTGCTTTGTTGTAATAAAAGCCTGCAGCTAGACCAGCCTTTTTCAGATAGAATTAAATTTTTACACCATCACACTATTCATCTAAACAGTTTTGTCTGTCTAGCAAAATAGCATGAGTTCACAATAGCTGTATAGCTGTTCACAATAGTCACATATTTTCTCTAACCTGTAAGAGACAGAAGTTGAAACACACGATTCCCCATCCCTGATGTGGTACTGAGGAAACAAGGTAAAGGAAATAAATCTACGAGAAATCAAGTGAGAACTCTCTGAACGGTCCTACTTAAAAGGTGTGAGAAAAGTAACTAGTAACTGCAGCTGCATAGAATTTTGCTAAAGGTAATTCATGCACTTCATTGTAAGGGATATATCCCAAAGCAGGCTCAAATCTTACCAAATATTCACAAGATGGTTTAATCAGTATTACAGCTAGGGTTAACAACTTTGAGCCAGGCTTTCCTCATCATGTTGTGTACATTCATTTTATTTCTAATTCCACAGGGCACAGTTAAAGTAAACGCAAGTGAAAGACATCACAGTTGCATATGCATTTAGAAAAAGCAAGCATGTTTCAGCTGTACCATGTTATATGGGCTATCCCATACCATAGCTCAGTCTCTTTTTAAGCAATAATACAATGATATAAAACACCGCTCAAATGGGTTTAACATAAGACAGAATAACAAAAATGTTTCAGCATAAATTGTTTCCAGCACCTTTGCTCTATTTTCATTAAAGACACAATTGTCTGTATTGGTCAAATGAATCCACTGACGGACAAAATATTACAGTTTAAAAAATGGAGAAGTATAAAATATGTTCACTTACTTCGAAGTGTGCTAAGGCAAATTTAAAATGGACCTCTGAATCGTCAGGACTTCTTACAGTCTTTTGACGAGTTTTATATAAGGGAGAAGTCTCTCATGCAAAACATCTTCCATTCTTCCCCATGTGACAGTGCCAGAAGTAATTTAAATGTCCATCTGAATTGTGAAATAGCTTAGCTGGTAAGTGAAATTTTCTGAATGAGAGAATGTCCTAATGGCTTTAGGTTTTCATGCAGATGCTGCCTAAATCTTATGTGGCCAGATCTTAATGTGCATTATACAAAAATATTTTTGAAACCTCTGCAGTTTCATTTATTTAGGCTAAGGAGTTAGATCTTTTGGTGAATTTAAGATTTCTGTCAGTAGGTACACTCTAAAGCAGCACAGTAAAGGTAAAGCAGCAAAGTAAATAATGTCTAGTGAGGGAGAGGATATGTCAGCTAAGGTGAAGCAATATGCCCATATTTGCAGGAAAAAAACAATGTAATCCTTTTTAATCTACTTGAATGGAAATTTGGGTTGCTTACCTCTGAAGAAATGGCAGCTCAATGGGCAGGAGGCAGTGTGATGCTCTGGGCAATGTTCTGCTGGGAAACCTTGGATTCTGGTATTCATATGGATTTTAATTTTGACCTAATTACACCCCTTCATGGTAATGGTATTGGCCTTTTTGGTAGTGGCCTCTTTCAGCAGGATAATGCACCCTGCCACACTAAAAAGATGGTTTAGGAATGGTTTGAGGAACATGATAAAGAGTTTAAGATGCTGACTTGGACTCCAAATATCTCAGATCTCAATCAGATGGAGCATCTGTGAGATTTCCATGTGTGATGTGTGGATCTTGCAACATGCAGAATTTAAGGGACCTGCTGCTGATGTCATGGTGCCAATGACACATCTTCAGAGGTCTTATGGAGTCCATTCTTCAATGGGTCAGAGTTGTTTGCTGGTACACAATACTGGACCTACACAATATTAGATAGATGAATTTAATGTTATGGCTGATTTTGATTTGAATTAATTTGATGTATAGTAGTATAGCCTTTTCTGATATTAACTCACTTTTAAATCCAAATTATCCACATATTCATAATGCATTTAAACATTTTTTTTAACAGCTATTAGCAAGTACACACTGAGCAAAGACCGATAAGAAGATGTAATATAATTCCTTATGGAACATTACTAGCGAAATTAAAGTGAAATAAAAAGTGGACAAATGATGACTCTTAATCTGAACATCTGAAAGGCCAGTGAGTAATTTGCTTTGCTTTGACTTTAGATTTTTACTTAGACTTTCGATTGATGTTTTGCATTGACCTTTATTTGAACTGCACTATATCTGATAAACCTATTGGAATGGGCCAGAATTCCCATAGATGGTGTAAATGAATTACTTCGTTCAGAAAGTTCATAAAATAAAATGTTTTCAAACATACATGTTTAAAATGTAACAAAATTGTTCAAATTGTATAGGTTATGTTTGAATACATATTACACAGACAAAAATATGTTTTGCTAAATGTGCTGTGCTATGCTTTTTTTTTTTTCTACCGATGATGTAACTGGCTCACTCACAGATACGGGTTTGAAGGGGTGGGTATATTCCATTCAAAATGCGCATACTTTTTGTTGATTTATGCAAATTTTAATTATGTTTACTAATCAGAGAAAAGAATGAGCTTTCAAATGCTGTTTGCCCCTTCTTCCTACGCCAAAACAAAACTTTGGTATAATTATTCAAAGTTTGCATGCAGAGTTTGCATGTTCTCCCCATGCCTCGGGTGTTTCCTCCCCCAGTCCAAAGACATGCATTGTAGGCACACCCTGTCCGTAGTGTGTGATTGTGTGAGTGAACGAGAGTGTGTGTGTGCCCTGCAATGGGTTGGCACTCCCTCCAGGGTGTATCCTGCCTTGATGCCCAATAATGTCTGAGATAGGCTCCCCATGATCTGAGAATAGATCGGATAAACGGTAGACAATCAATGAAAACATATTGTTGACTTGCTGACACAGGTGAGCAACCATAATAATACTAGAGAATATTATCATAAATTTGAATCTGAACATAATTTGTGAGCCCAATGAGTAATAATCTTTGCTTACATTGATGTGCAATTGTGCAACCAGGAAAAACATTCTAATTTTCACATGGTCTATTTTGTTGAAATTATCAGCTGTTCACTGATGGAGAATTGAGTGTACAACTTTTGTGGCAATAGCAGTCCATAGCCCTCTTTATGGTTTCTATTGCTTATAGTCTCATTTATCTTTAGGCTGTCAAAGTGGAGCCATCCTCAGCAGTGACAGGAGTTTTCCAAGTAGTAAGATCTCCAATCAAAAGTTGGAGGATGGATTGGGCAGGTCCAGAGAGCAGAATGAGTCAGGATCACTGGTATCTTAAGAGATACCACGTGTAGAGGCTGTAAGATACTACAGACTGCCCCAACCCAGATTCCACTCCACAGTACATTTAAAAGAGCTCATTCCCAAAAAGGCTTACATATCATATAGAAATATGTTTAATTCAATTCTGTATGGTATTTCTAGATTGGCTTAAAGCAGCCTTACCAAACATTTAGAACACTTAATCCAATCAATTATTAGTATGGGAGCGGCAGCAAGACATCAAGGACCATCACTGAACAAAGGGTATACGTGACCATGATTACCATTCAGTATTGCCCGACCATTTGGGTGATCACACCTGTAACAATACCAAGCCAAGGTGTACATGACCGCGATTACCATTGAGGGATACTCAGTAATTTACATTTAAAGTGAAACTCCTTTAAATTAAACACGGGAAACACTGTATAAAATGTGTGAGCAGGATTTGTTCTGTGTTCTTTTTGACTCCGATGAACCCAAAGTACTTTATGGATTTTGTCACTGTGACGCTGCAATAAACTTCTTCTTCATTAAGATCTTCGACGCTCTTCGTTTTATTTTTCTTACAAGGCATATGTAGCTTGAATCAAAGGCTGTGTGTGTGTGTGTGTGTGTGTGTTCATATTCAGATGGACTTGCTCATGCACACAATTGGAGGGAATTTCTTATTTCGCTTGCAACTGGCACCGAAATATAAATATATATCCAAGATAAGAATGTAGTGTTTTTCTAAAGTGTTTGTGTAGGCTGGACTGACCATTGGTAAGCTAAATCAAACCTGTACCAGATTGTGGGAATCATGTGACAGTTCATAACTTAAAAACAAGAGTCAATATCCCTTAAAAATAAATAACATGCCAATTCTTATTAAGAAGATATTTTATTTGTATTTTTACTGTGGATGAGTAGACTGTAGTCTCTTTGTGTTGCCTGTTGAAGATCTGGAGTCCCACTGGATCATAGTGTAGCAGCTACATTGGGGCCACAGAAATAATTACAGCTGAGGGAGAATAAGATGAGCATTGATTTGGGAGGCAATGTGTGTTCTCTCATAAATGACAACACCTTTATCCAATCCTCTCAATAAGAGGTCAAAGAAGTTCAGGTTTACTCAAATAAATGAAATGGAGGATAGACCATGAATTGCAAATTTGTCTTGACTCTTCTCTAAGCATCATTTGACAGGCAAATGCTATGATAATGTTTTGCTCTGCACCATATCTTAAAACAAGGCAGGCGTAACATGGCAACATTTTAAACAAAAGGTTTGAAATTATGTTAAACAGTGTTGTTTTCTGTATTTCTACAATCTAATATTATTACAACACAAAAAAAATCTATTGTTTTTTTTGAATAAGTACAATCATAAAGGGTTGGCTCAAAGCCTGTTAAATATCTAACCATAGAGAACTAGATCACAGGGTTGACATGTTTGCATGTACAGCACAATGCAAAGGTTTTAGGCAGGTTTGAAAAAATGCTGTAAAGTAAGAATGCTTTCAAAAATAGAAGTAATAAAAGTTTATGTCTATCAGTTAACAAAATGTAAAGTAAACAGAAGAGAAATCCAAATCAAATTAATAATTGATGTGACCAGCCTTTGCCTGCAAAACAGCACAAATTTTTCTAGGTGTGCTTGCACAGTTTTTTAAGGAACTCAGCAGGTAGGTTATTCCAAACATCTTGTAGAACTAACCACAGATCTTATGTTGATGTAAGTTGCCTCAATTCCTTCTGTCTCTTCAGACTTGATGATGTTAAGATCAAGGGCTCTGTTGGGGACAAACCATCAATTTCAGGACTCCTTGTTGTTCTATATGCTGAAGAGTTCTTAATGGCATTGGCTGTATGTTTGGGGTTGGTGTCCTGTTGCAAAATAAATTTAGGGCTAATCAGACACCTCCCATGATGGTATCTGTCTGTATTTCTCAGCATTGAGGACACCATTAATCCTGCCCAAATCTCCAACTCCATTTGCAGAAATGTAGCCCCATACTTGCAAGGAACCTTCACCATGCTTCCCTGTTGCCTGCAGACACTTATTATTGTACTCTCCATACCTTCAGTGAAAAATCTGCCTCATGCTA
This sequence comes from Hemibagrus guttatus, assembly GCA_033459395.1. NCBI lineage: Eukaryota > Metazoa > Chordata > Actinopteri > Siluriformes > Bagridae > Hemibagrus > Hemibagrus guttatus. The sequence goes on along the minus strand of JAUCMX010000029.1, from coordinate 7,271,872 downwards.
TAACCACATATTTGCTATTTTTCTGCACCCCAGCTCCTATGTTTTTGTGCATAGTTGAGTTGCTTAGCCTTATTTCCATGTCAGAGATATGTATTTTAGCCTGCAGTGGTCTTCTTTCATGTCCACTTTCGAGTCCACTTATGGGATGTGAGATCTCCACACAACATCCTTGAGGTACCAGTTGGTGACAGGCTTTCACCCACACCTAGGGCCAATTTAGCCTAACCAGTACACCTACTTGCATGTTTTTATGGCGATGGAGGACCCCAGCCATTAACCTGAACTGAACCAAGACCCTGGAAATATGATGTGGCAGCACTACATGCAGCACCACCAACCCACATTTCACCAAAAGCTCTGAACGAAACTGACCAAAATATTGGAACAATAAATAATACTGTCCTTTTTTTAAATCTTTACATAGATAGATGGATGGATGGATGGATGGATGGATGGATGGATAGAGAGAGAGAGAGAGAATGCAAAGCATTTAATCAAAGCAAATGTTCAATGGATTAGCAAATGAATCTTTAATATGTCCTGTTTTTCTTTCACTTTAGTAAACTTGAAGACAATGTGAACTCATTCTTCTAAACATGAAGAATGGAAATGGTAAAGATGGTAAAAGTAAAGATATTTGCTAAAGATATTATCATTTATAAAAGAATGTGTGCTTACTGTTACATCAATGCTGATCTCATTCCCCCTCATCAAAATTATTTTGTAAAATTCATCCAAGAGTCCAATAATGCATTAACATTTTAAGTACAATATGGCTGTCACAGACACGCCAGGCTCCAACGAGAACCTATCACAGCACACTCTCTCACCAGAATTCTAATCCCACACACCTGCACGTAATCACCATCACAATCACCACACCACATAAAAGACTCACACACTCCATTTACCGTCCGGTCTCGTTGAAGAGAGAAGGACTCACTCGCTAAGTCGAGATGTTTTCTCCGCCACGTTTATCTGCGATTCTCCATATCCCATGTCTCCCTGTGTGTGTGTCTGTGTGTTCGTCTCCTGTCTCCAGATCTGCTCCGATTCCAGTTGTCTCACCCAGGTTCTCCTCAGCATCCAACCAAGGGCAGTATCTCTCCCACTCATTCTTTCCCCTCTTATTCATGTCCATCAGTTTCATTCTGCTGCTTGAACCAAATAAACAACAGCGAACTGTATATCTCTGTCTCCGTGCCTTCTGTCCCGTAACAATGGCATCCATATATGGCACTGGTGATGCTGTCTTTCTGAAGTCAATTTGCTATTTACTCTTTGTTTTCCCTGTTCATATTCTAATATCTCTCCTGGCTGGACAAATGTGCCTTTTTAAGATATTTTTAACGTTTCCTGTTTTACTGTTGAGGAAATAAAATTTGAAAGTTAAATTGAGAAAATGATGACAGTTCAGAATTTGCTTTGTGGAAGTAAAATAGATCATTATTATTTTTTCCCTTTTTTGATTTCACAACATATTATCAATTGTTGGAACTCAGAGTCCCTTCTGAGTGGACATTCTACAGCTTGGTTCTGAAGTCTTATCCAATTACCTATATTTACAAAATACTTTGCCAATTTATAAGAAAGAAAATATAAGAAAGACCATAATGAAAAATACTCCAGGCTTGGATGAGAATACGCAACCAGCTTTATTGGCACTTGGAAAAGAACACAGCTTCAGGCCTGATGCGGTCAAGTGCGAGTGCACCCCCCCATACAAATTTACCCCTATATATAGACATCTCTACCCCTCCTAATACTTGTTTGTCCGCTATTGTTTTGACTGCAGACAGTTTTTCTGCTAAATATGCCTTTTTAAGCTTTTTTTCCGTTATGCGGACACGGCTTCACGGGCCTGAGGCCTCTCTGTGTGTTTTTCCTCTGTAGTGAATCTACTATAATTTATGAAATAAGCTTTTATTTATTTTTTATTATATTTTGATTATTTTCTCTTATATGCTATTCTACACTACCCTGCTATGGGATTAATTTTGCCTCAGCTGCTAACTGCTGATTATATTTCTTAGGCCTAGATTAAGATAAGCATGATTAATCTTTACGTATGTTTGATTACATATTAAAGTAAAAATCAACTCTGGATTATGGATTAAACTAGTCTTAGATTTGATTTAGTTTAACTGAGTAACTTTACAGATTAGCCATTAACTTTTACTTTAGTTTAAAGATTTAAAGATGAAGTAAATTAGATTTGGTTTAATGATTGAAGTTGATTGGCTGTGATTTATGAAACTGGGTACATTTTTCAGAAAATTTTCAACACGATGGATTCAAATAAATGCATTTAATTTTCTTTTGTTCCATGATCTGCTTTTCTTACTCTGCTATGCTTTCATTTTCTTGGTCATCATTTAATAATTATCAAAAGTCTTTATGCTCAGTTGATACAGTTTAAGTTACTTCTTTCTCATTTAGAGCCTAATATTTGTAGATGGTTTTTATTTGGTTCTTGAGATGTTCACCAACCTCACCAATACACCAAAGTGGCAAGGTCTTGGAAGAATCCATACTTGGCTCTCCTCTATTCCCCTGCCATATTTACGCCTGTCTCCCAATAGCTCTTTTCTTGGGAGACCTTGCCAGGGTGGGCCAGAACACCTATTATTGGTGGGTCCACGCTGGCCCAACCGAATATGGTTCTCAGACTCTCTCAGGCCCAATAGATCATTAACCAGAATTTAAACCTTTGGTTCTGGCCCCTAAGGGGTAACAGCTCAGAGATTCTGGTCTTTTGATCAAGGTTGTGGAGACTACTTTGAGCTCTAGGGCTCCCTCCACTAGGAATCTGTATGCCCTGAGATGGCAGCTCTTCCTATCATGGTGCAAACGGCACTACCTGAATCCAGTGCACTGCAACCACTTTAGGGTCTAATATCTTGCCCTGATCAGGTTCCTCAGCAGGTCCACCTGGTAGACCTCCAAAACTGCCATGGTGTGTAGGGACATACACCAGAGGTAGCCCAGGACTAGATGGCAAAATGAGTTCTCTCCAAAACACTGATGATGAGGGGGAGAGAGGGCAAGTGTCTCCTCCACCCTTGGCAGTGCCCCATACCCATGTTCAATAAGCCCTACAACACCTGAGTAATTAGATGTGTTAGAAGATTGGAGGCTGGATTCTTCTAAGACCTCAACAACTCAGTGTGGTGGTCCTGAAACAATGGGAGATTGGGACGAGGAGGTGACAGCAGCCTGATGTCAAGAAGTGATCCTCAAGCTGAGAGTGAGTTGCTTGTTCATCTAAATTAAGATTGGCAACCATGCTAACTGTGCGTGATCTGCTCCCAAAGAAACAAACCAAAGAGTGTGCGAGGGAACCAGTCGCCATAACTGTGAAATAACCTGTAATCATAATACACATTGTTGAGTGTGCTATTTTTTTTAAAAACTGTGCAGTTACAATAATTATAATTCTGTGCAATAACAACAGTGCAATAACAACAATTTAAGATGTGCAATAACCGAGTGCAATTGTATATTTGTGAAATTACAATTATTGTTATTTTATTTTTTCTTCTGTATTTATATAGATTTCTTAATCTTTCTACATCATATTTGCACTTTTTCTTTTCTCTTTTTTTCTTGCTGCTATAACATGGAAATTTCCCCACTGTGGGATGAATAAAGGTTTATCTTATCTTATCTTATCTTATTTGTCCTCTGTTAAAAAGCGGGTCATGGCAACAGATCTTCTGAATCACTTTTTAAGAACAAAATAGATAGACAGTTCACACAGACAAACAAATGGCTTCCTGAAGACAAAGAAGCTGGGGATATGTGATGTAGATGTCCTTTTAAGGTCTTGTTGATGTGCGCTGCTATGTTACCTGACCCCTATCAGCCAGTGAAACTGGCACGTGTTCACACATGCTTCAGACACCGTTTCCACAACGGCATTCCCATAGCATCAATTCATGACGCTTGAATGGGAACACCTTCTCTACCACATTGCTGGATAATTAATGTACTCAATATCTAATATTGCTTAAAGGATAGTGTAAAGCAAATAAAGCTTTCTGCTTTATGAATTCAGTGTCTTAAAAATGTTACCACATATAAGTGATTTAAAAAAAAAATTGTATTCTGCTTAATAGCTATAACAAAATTTTTTTTTTTTGTTTTTTTGACAGATATGTAAGAGAGCACAGATAATGACTACTTGGCCCATGATGCTTTGGAGGACCACTAATTTAATACACAACATATTTGGTACACAGATATTCCAACATATTATTCCTGATGAAAAAGGATTTATTGCCAGATTTTCAAAATCACCAGATGCACAATTCATAAAATTCATTATGAAATTGATATTTTACAAGATAATATAGCCAGTGACACCATATTATTTGGTGAAATTGCATCATGAGTTCAATTAAAATGACAACAATATGCAGCATTACAAAATCAAAAGAAAGAGTATTTTAGATAAATATCTGATATGAAAAAATTAAGGAATCATTGTGTTGATCAGTAAATCATTTTAAATAGGAATGCACTAGACCAAATGAGGATAAAGTTTACACAGAGCTGGTCTAAAATATACCTACTGTATTTTCAGAACTTTTTTTAGCAATAGATGAAACAGATCAAATTCCAAGCCAATGAACATTTCTTGTAGAACTGCAAATAACTAACGCTAATCTAAATGTTAAGGACCCATAGGTTTTATGTTTTAATATCAATATTCTTGCTTTCCCTGTTATTTTTAAATACTTTGTGAATACAAACCCATAGATTTACCCACAGTCTGATTATATTTTTGAGCCAGTTTCTCTCATTTCAAAGTCTACTTCTCTGAACTTACTTGTTCCAGAATGTAATATGACAGTCGGTTAATATCTGTATCAGCTGAGTAGCACTGTAGGGTCATTGTGATCACACTCTCCTGCCCTGGAAAAATCTGCACCAATTCCTGCTTTAACCTAAGTGTCTCCTCTGCTGACCTCTCCTTTCTGCTCTGGGAATGACCTCTAACTGCCTCGTGAGGTCTGCTGATGCCCCCAGGTGACCGTTCACGGTAGTTCAGCACTTCTGTCTGAGGTCTGGGCTGAGAGGCAAGTTGGGGGAAATTTGAGGCCGTACCAGCAAATGTGTGATTGCCTGGAACAGGGGGCCTGAATAAAGAGTGTGACATGTTTGTATGTGTTAGACTTCCACTAATCATCACTAATCATTTTTGATATGTTTGAAAGTATGCGTGCAGGTGTACATCTATATATCTACACAAACCTGTTCTTTGACCGTAAGAAGTCCTTAATGTGAGGTCCACTACGGCCTAGAGGATCATCCGGCACCATAAAGAGGTCCGCAGCAAACACATACTGGAGCAATCTGCGGAGACATTGTTAAATATTTCTATTAGAAATATCTGTATTTCACACAGTCATTAATGAATATTTACAGTATTGTTATTACCTTTTATGACATTTTTTGTTTACTAGTGAGTAGTTAATATACAGTCTGGCACTTTACATGTTCCTGCTTAATAATAATAATAATAATAATAATAATAATAATAATCATCATCATCATCATCATCATAATCATAAGCATCACCATCATAAGCATCATCTTCATCATCATACATATGGTAGCTCAGGTACCGCAAAATCAAATATTACAATTTAAAATAAATTATATAAATAATACACAGGATAAAACAAACGATGAAAGCTAAAACAATGCCAGATATTCCCATATCCCTATAACACCACAAGTGTCAATCTATTTTTTAAGTCTTTGGCCCTTAAAAGCGCTAGTTCACCTTGTCTTGATGATTTCTTTCCATCCAAATGATTCATCCACAAGGTCTCTCATGTTGTCATTTGTTACAATCACTCCATCTGTCTGCCTTGCAAGATGCAGCATAAATCTGAAAGCATATTATGCGGATAGTTTATTATGGTATCAGCAAAAACAGCAAAAGTCTTACTAAAATGTAATGTAAATGTTTTCATGATTACGTTGAAAAGTACCACTGTCTGTAACTGTATTTAGATATGCTGTGGATTATGCAATAAAATCTAATGTAGAAACACCTTCAGCATGGTCTGCGAATTCTGGACCCTGACAGTTTCTCAGCCTTTGTTTATAACTGGTCTCAACTAGAATTTTTTTTAATTACTAAAGCATTTTTAATTGTACCTGCCTGGGATATTTTATATAGTGTCAAAAATAACTGCAATTTTCATATCTTACCACCTAAAAGTTATAAAAGTGAATATTTTATAATGTTCTAACATCAGTAAGTTGACAACCTGAAGATCATTTAGAAAGAGGTAAAAAGAATTAGGAACAGTGATGTGTTGATATACCTGTCATCATAGGAATTTATCCTCTGTCCTTTAAACTCTCTAGATGGCGTAAATGAGAGGAGACCAAGATCCTGCAGTTGTGCCATAAAATGCTGTTCTTTAAAAGAGAATATATTATGAATACAGACAACCTACCCTGATAAAGTCTTAATAGACTTATGCATAAATTTCATAGTAATTACCTTTTATCTTTGGGTCTTTCTTCTGCCTCCACTGGGGAACAAGTGCTGTGATTTTGCGATGGCCTTGGTTCCAGAAGTATTCCACAGCCAGCGCAATGCCTCGACAGGAGAAAAATATACCCAAACCATGCCTTGGGGCAAGTACAATAAAGAATCAATATTTATAATGATACCACATATGATGCAGTGTTATATAATCTGCATCATGTCTTCTCCTGTTATACATCTTGCAAAAATGATTGAGGCCTGGTGCCATTTTTTTACATAGTGGCTGAATGTTGCTAGTGGAATAAATATGTAATAGTGATAGGAGACATTTACCCTATTAAGAAATAACATGTCAAATGTTATGATGTAGAAGGTAGACAAAAGCATTAACTAAAAATCCATTCACAGCTTAACATTTGTCTTTGCGTAAAATTTTGTCTTTGATGTGGTCAAATCTGTTCCACTCTATTGTCTATTGTCTATCCTTTTCCTTAAGTTAAATTACTTGTTTAATCTATTTTCCGTCTTAACTCTTTTCTTACGTCATGGCAACATTGCTTCCATCAATAATGATCTGCCGCAGCCCTGGGTCACCATGGTCATCCTTCAGCTGGAGGACAAATGGTGTCTGTAAGACTTCCAAGAAGCGTTGCTGTCCGGTTATGACTGCTCCTGGTTTGCTTGATTGAGGTTTGTGCTTAGGCCTGAGGAAAGAGGGCTCTACTGGCGCATTTTTTTCTTCTGAGATGTTGGTGCGCAGTGGAGAATGGTAAGTAGGCTGAGGTGGCCCACATACAGAAGGTGAAGCGGCATGGAACGGGGGCTGAATTTGAAAAGATGAAAAAATATCTGGTTTAGTGCTTGCCAAGTCTGGCTCAGTTAAGTGTGCTGACAACCTCGGTCCTACACTTGACCTTTCTCTTCCAGGTGCTTGAATGTCCTGTTTCTTTTTATTTACTCCTTCTAAACTTACTCTTATATCATTGTCAGTCATTTCTATATTTGTCAATCCAGCCTTCCCATTAATTCTCTTAGTTTTTTTCTCTTCCATTAAAGGACTTTCTTTGGATCCTTGAAGAATGTGTGTGTTTCCCCTTGGTTCCTCTGTTTCTTCTGCTTTCTTTCTGTTGCTGTCTTTCTCTCCACTTTGTTCTCTCATGCCCTTTCTCTGTAGTTCCAGGATCAGGTCATGTGGTTTCAATTCAGGGAGGTTGCTGTAAATCTCAGTCACCTTATCCTCTGTGTACCCACAGCTGGCTGCTGCTTTCTTCATCACACCAAGGACAAAATCCTCAGCTTTGGCCTCTTGAGCCCCATTCACCTCTTGCTTTATGATCCTTATCATGGCTTTATCTTGCTCTTGCTGGATCAGGTCAAGAACCTCAGAGGGTTCTCTGGGTCCAGTACGTGCTAGAACCTTGCATACCACCTCATCATTGAAGCCCATAGCAGTGAAGAATTTAAGTAGGTGCTCATTTTCTTGTTTGCTTGCTGTGGACAACAAGTTTTCTCCATGTTGATCCTCCTGATTTGACTCTCCTTCTTTTTCTATACTATGGGATACACCTTCAGACCACTTTTGCACTTCTCTGTCCTGTTTCTTTACATTTGAACTTGCAGCACCAGGTGCTACCAAAGAGTGGAAGAAGTGACTAGGAGAGTCTACTTGATTAACTTGCTTTCCTGTATCAGATATTCTGTTATCTATTAAAAAGTTAAAAAAAGGCGTCCCATTTGCTCTGGGCGAAATGGTGGCAGTCTTTAAAATGTCATGGTTCTGGCTCTCCTTAGACTCTCTTAGCATCAGTCTCTCCATCCTCTCCTGAACGTTTAGAGGATTTGTGGTTCCAGCTGAAATTACACCACTGTCCAAAGTGTTTGGCTCTAGTCCTGACTGCTGAACTAAGTCCAGAAGAACTTCTTTAACCGTCACTGGCAGGACCAGCAGTTCTAGAGTGTGACTGTCCTCCAGTCTTTCCACCAGAGATTTGAAGGCCCGACGAGAATCCATGGAATCACTTTTTGCCTCAGAGGGTTGCGCTTGGCTAGAACTGTACTTGTCTACCAGGTCTATGACAAGAGAGTAGGCCCTCACAACAGACTCAGCCAGCCCAAAGATGAGAAGACAACCTACTGAGCCAACCTGGGGAAAGTTAACCCAAACATAAATGGGGTTACTAATACTCTATTAGTAAATACTAATAGTAAAAAAAAAAAAGCACAGCCACTTCACCATTCTAACCCTACTTACCTCTATATGCGCTGAGGTATTTCTAACCAGGCAGTCAATAAACAACCCTTTGGCACCGCAGAACACACACTGAAGGACAGTTGGAAATTGAACTTCCTTTTGAGCCTCCTGGTTCACAAAACCTTTTATAAAAAGCTGACAAAAAGAAACACAACAAGATATATAATAAGGCAAAACTAAAAATCTGCAAATATGCTTTAGTGAAGGAAGACTTCAAGAAACCAGACTAATATGTGTAAGAAAACAAACTCACCTTTGCTGCCTCAACTTCTTGTTTTCTTCCCTTCAGTTGTAGCCAAATCTGTCCATCCTGAGAGTTACATGAGTCGTCTTCCCCACCAATTCTCAAAGTCACAGCAAACACTCGCTCCACTGTGGGTTTCAGGGATAGCAAAGAGCCCTGCAACACACCTGGGCAGGCAAACTCATCCTCTACTTGCTGCTCTCCTACCATCTTATCCCTCCATTCTGGGATGGCTGAGAGAGCCATAATGCAGTTGAAGTGTAGGTAATAGTCAAGATTTACTTGTCTGTATGTGCATTTGTGCATATAGAGGAGAGAGAAACAGACAGATATCACAATTATATGTCAAAAAGTACAGTTGCAGAACAGCATTATATCAAAATTTGATTTAACCTAATATAGTTAACAGAAGAACTCCTACTACCCAAGGGTGTAGTAAATACTCCATACTTAGGGGAAATAACCTAGATCTGAAAAGACCTTTTGCAAATAAGTATTTATTTCCCCATTGTATGGAGATTTTTAGGACACCCTGTGCAATGCTACTGAAACCTTCTACTATGCAGTCAGCATGTTAATTACCATTGTATTTTGTGTGTGTAGAAGAATATCAGATGAATTGGTTAGAAAAATGGTCAGAAAGAGTTTTATCAAGAGTTCAAGACGTCAGTTCATATGTTACATCATTGACATTCTTTCAGCACACCATCCTGGCATGTGGACAACTACCTTACATATTATGAACAATATGAAAATATAATCCCTTTCTGCTTAGACAGATTAAATAGACATTCTAAATGACAATTATATGACTTTCATCTTCAGTTTTTGTGTGATCATAGAAAAAGAAAAGGTTACAGATGCACAATCTACCCAAGAAAATTACGGGAAATTATAGGAATAAAACAATTCTTAGCATTCAATGTTATTTAAGAATTTTTATTTACCATGGCCACTGTTCAGGACTTTAAAGCGCACCTTTCACCTTTTGGTTTCCAAGGTTTAAGTTTCGATTACAGCATATCTACAGTCTGTCTTCCGGAATTATTTCAAAGGCGATATGGGTCCAGAGCTCAGCGTCTAATTCTCACCGAAGATGTTAATATTGTTAAAAAAATATTGTCAACATTGTTTTAAATACTGAACGGTTTTGGCTAACTCTCTTGATGCTTGCGTTTAAAAACGAGTCCTCACTATGCGCGCAGCTTGTTGTTGTTGATAAAGTGAAACTTGGGGAAATACGGAGTAGGCGTGCAGAATTGTAACTACCGTAATGCACGTATGTGATGTCGCCTGGGATGTCTTCCTTAAGCTACCTTTGATATTCTGATATTTTCAGACTCTTATTGTCGGACCACGCTTTAACCCTATGACTATAACCAGGTCAATAGCCTCTTCAGAGAGAAAGCAGGTAACCTGTTGTAAATCTCCTGCGCACATATTGCAGACAGGTTATGTGGGAAATTCCAGTGACGTCAACACGGAATTTCCGTTTTAGGTTAACAGAAATGGCACGAGGTACGAGGTACGAGGTGCGGAATTCGTGCGCTCGAAAGATGACGCGTTAACGTTTGCAAGCTCCGCTTTTAAGGATCACGACTCGTTATTTTGATATTTCAGCTGACATTTATTTATTTATTTATTTATTTACCTGTTTTACAAATAACAACACAACTTTGTAACAATTCCCCTGTCTTTATGGTTTTACATGAAACTTTTTTTCCCCCCTAGATGCTGTTTTATAATAATAAAAAAAAACCCTTGTATGTAAAGGGCATTGTTTTTCTATTAAGCAGGTAGATTAGGCGTGTCAGACAGCCCTCTGAAGACAGTCTTTGGCACTGCACCTTTTTTTTGCATCTCTTCCTATGAGGAAGTGAAAGAAATGCACGTATATGGTCGCTGTGTATTGTTGAACGTCGCCATTTCAGTATGTTAAATTTCACCAACAACGCAGCCGCTTTGCGAAGAACTTACGCGCTTTGAGTCTCCACAGTTTTACTGAGGGCCAGTATATGGTGAGTTAAACTTGTACAACGATGTTGGCTATATAACAATTCGTTCTTGGCGTGAATTCAAGCAATTTATCATAATAGCAGCGTTGTAAACTCTGGATTTGAAACCACTGTTTACATAGGGAAAGTTTAAAAAAAGAAAGAAAAAGTTATGGCGTCACAAGTCAACCTCTGTAATCATAGCATGGTCGTAATAATTGGCATAGTAAAACATGAAAACCTGAATGTTAGAATAAGAAGCAATGTTTTCTCATTTAAAGTGCCACAAGGCTTTTCACAATATGACATGACGTCATATGGAGTTCCTTGTAGACATTGTAAGTCGAAAAGACATTGTCCAGGGTTTTTCTAAGCTGCAGTTCCAAACTTTATCCGAAGACAACATTAGACTAGAGTAGATTAGATTGGAATAAAGTTTTAATCAGAATAGATACTGATGACTTCTTTTTTTTTTCCCTAGAAAAAAACACCACAAAAAATATTTATATACAATTTTGACACCACAAAACTATTTATGTTTATTAATTTATACAAGAAATTAAGAAGTATAGGTATTTAACGTAACGTATTCACTTTGTGGAAAGGAATTTCTGCCTATTTGCAGAGCAGACATGAAAAAGCAAACAAAATGAAGCAGGAAATAAACATGAAAAAAAAGTGGTTTTGGAAGAATGAATGTTAATGGTGTTGTTAACAGTGGTGCTCAGTGATTATTTGTTGAGGAAAAAAAAAGGTGTACAGTGACTGGTCTTTAGGAACGAATGGTGATCAGTTATTGGCCTTTGGCGTTTGCAAATGCAGTTCAGTATGGTTTTACAAATCCTCTTTTAACTCGAATAACTAGCAGCTGTGATGAAATATTTACTAGATATTTTTCTAGGCCCTTTTTTAAAATAAAGATTCTTAATGATGCTCAAGCATTTCCAGACCTAGTACCAAAGTTTCTGAGATTGCAACACTTGGAAATGACCTTTAAAAGTATGTTTTATATTAATACAGATACATGGACCTGCCCAGCTGCCTTCCACCCACTTTCGTGTATGGTGACTGTCTGGAGACCTGGGAGCTGATTGGCTCTGGTGGATTTGGACAGATCCATAAAGCAAAACATAAAAAATGGGGACTGGATGTTGCCATAAAGTTATTACTTTATAATGATGGGTAAATATACAATATGTGTCTCATGCTTATGACCTATTGCTTCGTAGGTTTGCCAGCTTTACATTTAATTAATACTTACATAAAATAAATGAAAACAACTGACAAATCTCTTAAAAAATAAAAAGCAGTCTATTTAACACCCAGTGGCAACTTTGGCCTGTTCTCAAGCCAGCCATGGCTTTGAGGTGTTTTAACATCCCAACGACACTGCTGTGCCTGGTACACTCATACCAGCACAACACACATTACTATGTCAGTGCCACTATTTTGCTAAAGGTGCAACATGTAAAATAGTCTGGTCATTGGTGATCATATGGTGGTCCCTTTTAACTGATGGATGAGGTAGTGAAGGTATAGGTAAATACATGTTAATTAACATGGCTTTCCATTGTTCTGCATGCTGTGTATCTGACTGTCTATACCTGCCTCTATGAGAGGATTTATTTTGCCATGTCGTAATGTTCAACTATAACATCTCATGTTCTGTGATTCCTTCTAAAAACAAAAACTATGCATATTAGATGTATTTCAATTAGTAAGAGTATACATACAAAATTACACAAATATCTAGGTGAACCTGCCAAACAACCCCAGGATATAGCCCTACATAGGGTGTGTTATCCATTGCTTGTTTTTTCCCCTAGCACCGACTGTCTCCTCCGAGAGGCAGACTTGATGCGTCATGGTGGGAACCCCAACGTGTTGAGAATTCTGGGTGTTTACAAAAGTCAAGCTCAAGGAGACAGTTCTGCCATTCAAGTGGGTTTAGTCATGGAATACATGGAGAGAGGATCCCTGGAGGACCTCCAGGAGGCTTTGAAAGGACCCCCACCCTGGCCGCTTGCCTTTCGAATTATTAATCAGATTGCCCTGGGAATGAACTTTCTCCACCAGTTGAATCCACCTATTCTGCATCTGGATCTGAAACCCAGCAATGTGCTACTTGATGACAGTCTCAATGCCAAGGTCAGACAAACTTTACTGATTGCTATAAGGAGCTAAAAGGAATCTGACAACTCTCAGTAGTCCTTCTGTTTATATATCTTTTTCACTCCAGCTCACAGATTTTGGTCTGGCCAAAATAGCTAAAAGTAGTTCCAAAGTAATTGAAGAGAAAGATGAGGAGGTGGCTGGTACCACAAGCTACATGCCTCCAGAGGCATTTCTGCCATCATCATATGTTCCTAACTTTTCCTGTGATGTTTACAGGTAAAAAGAATGTTTGATATAAACTTTGTGTCTAACCTTGAGAGGGTTACACGTTCTGTGCTTTTAATGACATTGGTCTCTTTCCAAATGTTGTCTTAGCTACGGCATACTGTTGTGGTCAGTTATCACTGGAAGGCAGCCATACCCCTGTGAGTCTGCAGTGCTTTCTCTAACTGCAAATCAATTACAAACATAATCTAATATAGAAAGATTGCTGAAAGTCTTTCTTTTGCTCGCTGTCTTATTCTCTCTTTCCTTTCACTTCTCTAGCAGCTCGAATCTCTAGTTTCTTGCGGTTTCGTGTCCGTGAAGGTGACAGGCCTGATCTGACATCTCTAGACAGCAGCCAGGCAGATGGCCTCAGCAGTGTAACTGATCTGATGAAATGCTGCTGGGACTCTGATCCCAAGAAGAGACCCAAATTTATTGGTGAGCCCCTATGCGTTAGTGTGCACCTCTTATCTTCCACCTCCATTAACTTTTTGTATTAGAGGCAGTAAAGTCAGTTACTGTCAATGTTTACAAGGCAGTTTACTCAGTGAATGAATATTTTTCACTGAATTCAGGACAGCCAGGTTTAACAATCCCATCTTGTCAAACAAATGGCTGATGGTGACTTGCATAATGTTTTGCAAATTTGTAGAAATTCACAGCATTATTCTGAGTGTGTCTGAATCATACTCTTATTTGAAAACAGATTTGTGTAGAATGGATCTGCATTCATGCATCCTAACATATAATAAAATAGTGATATAGCGTTCTTCTTTTTAGAGCTTTCTTAAAATGCATTTTTTTCTGATTTGCTTTTCATGTATTCATTCCAAATTATTTTCAGACTGTATTGAGGTGACAAAGAATGTATACGAGTTGCACAGACAACATGTTCCTGATGCTGTTCACACCATTCTAAAACAGCTGGTACTAAACTTTTCAATTACAGTTAAATCTTTATCCTACAAGATTTTTACTCATCAACCTGAAATTAATTATAGTTATTACTCTCATACATTCCAGTTTATATAGTTTATTTTATTGTGTACTGGATTTATTCCTCATGTTCTTTAGATATTGTGTAATAGATATTCCAACGTATTCATTATATTCTGTTTTTCTAATTTCTTCCTTATAGGACAATAAAGACAAAAGCAGTTCCAGTTCTGCCCCACTCAGTTGGAAATCTCAGACAAAGAATGGTATATCTTATTCTATACTTTCCTTATCTGTTCCTAACTTTTAATGGACTGTAACTGATTTGTGGCTTGTGGCATTGTTCTTGGTTTATGTTAATATTATGAGATTTGATCACATTTTCTCTGCATCATTTAGTCTAGTAATTAGAAATTGTTTAAATTATTATAGATTATAAGAAATGAAATCATCTTTTGTTAAATATTTTTAGATAAACCTGACTGACCAATTATTTTCCCCGTGTGCTATGATATTCTTTAAATACACAATAAAATCTGAATATGTCCAAAATATAAAATATTATATCTGATTAGTGGAGTGAAACAGATTTTTTAAATAAATAATAATTAATTATCCACCAATGGAAATCCATCCAGAGTAATGGAGGGTGTGCGAAAGAGGTAAAGAAGCGAGTGCAGGCAGGTTGGAATAGGTGAAGAAAGGTGTCGGGAGTTCTGTGTGATAGGAAAATATCAGCGAGAATCAAGGGGAAGGTGTACAGGACAGTGGTGAGACCGGCCATGCTGTATGGTTTAGAGACAGTGTCACTGAGGAAGAGACAGGAGTCAGAGCTAGAGGTAGCAGAGCTGAAGATGTTGAGGTTCTCTTTGGGAGTGACAAGATTGGACAGGATTAGGAACGAGTACATCAGAGGGACAGCTCGTGTCGGGAGTTCTGTATGATAGGAAAATATCAGCGAGAATCAAGGGGAAGGTGTACAGGACAGTGGTGAGACCGGCCATGCTGTATGGTTTAGAGACAGTGTCACTGAGGAAGAGACAGAAGTCAGAGCTAGAGGTAGCAGAGCTGAAGATGTTGAGGTTCTCTTTGGGAGTGACAAGATTGGACAGGATTAGGAACGAGTACATCAGAGGGACAGCTCATGTTGGACGTTTGGGGGACAAAGTTAGGGAGGCCAGATTAAGATGGTTTGGACATGTTCAGAGGAGGGAGAGTGAGTATATTGGTAGGAGAATGTTGGACATGGAGCTGCCAGGCAGGAGGCAAAGAGGAAGGCCAAAGAGGAGGTATATGGATGGAATTAATGAGGATATGAAGCTAGTGGGTACAAGTGTTGAGGATGCAGAAGATAGGGATAGGTGGAGAGAGATGATTCGCTGTGGCGACCCCTGAAGGGAAAAGCCGAAAGAAGAAGAAGAAGACCAATGGAAATCCACCATTTCTTAATTCTATCCATTAACAGTATTTTTCATATTTTTGTCCTTCCAGTAGGACTGAAACAACATACTGAGCCTACTATGGCAACTCCTATGACAACTCAAGCAGCTATGGCAACTCAGGCAACTCCTACACAGGTATTCATTTCTAAACAACTTCAGAAAAGCATTATATATGTTGTGTAATGTTAACAATATTTTAAATAAAGAATATCTTTAGACAAATCCCTTTAAATGAATGTGTTCACTATTAAAACTGCCCTTTTTAGGAAACTGGACCCAGCTCTACACCCAACGGAGCAGGTAATGTGAACCAGGCTACTGATTGCAGACAACAAATGTACATTGCACTAAATTGTTGCATCCTGTCTGGATTTGCATAGCAGAATTGGCCCAAGTCTTTTGCAAGTCTATTGGTCCAGTATTGCAACTAATTCATTTTATGGATCTATGCCAAAGCAAAGGTATAACAAATAGTATTGTTATGTCTTGCCGTAAGCAGGTGCAGGTCCAAATGTGGCACACTCAGTTCAGAAATGGTTCAAACCCCTTTTTTTGAAAGTTGTTAATTCTATTGACTGTCAGACTATCTGCTGCCGAGTTAAACTATTTGATATAATTTGTTCCTGTTTTCAACTGTCACTATTATAAAACAGAATACTTGTACAATATGGGTGCTACTTCAAAGTGGATAACTCAAATCTGGATGAATGGTTGAATTGAAGCTGTTCAAGCTAATGTAATAAATAAATAAATACGATTTTACATTTAATATCATGAAATAAAAATTAATTCCATGCAAGTCTGTGCCAGGTGGCAGTTACCAAGATTAATTCATAACTCCTGCTGTTTTCTGGTCCAAATTTGTGTGCCGGGATTTTTAATCTACAACTACTACAGAGTTATATTCTACTGCTTTTTTTGTCTTCTTGTGCTGGATTAATTGTAGATTCATGTTATCCAACATTTCCAGGAATGTACTGTAGGCCAGCTGCAAGAGCTCCACCCCCCAGTTGTAGGCCCCCAAACATGCAGGTTTGGAAAAAGCTCTTATTTAGAATTGATTTATATGCTATCATACAAATATTACACATTGGTAACCTAAAACCTTTTATTCTCTCCTTTCAGCGGCAATTCTCAAGTCCAAGTAAGTGTTACTCCAACCTATTACTTGTGGAGTGACAAACTATATTTAATCAAAATAACTGTTTTCTCTTGAAATAAAGAGGAACCAATAAAACAAAGTCAGAAAATTACAGATTTTTTTTTCTCCTCTTTTCTTTCTCCCAGGCAATGTGAGCATCTGTTTATCCAATGTCACAGGAGTACAGATCGGCAATAACAACAACATGCATGTGAATATACAAGCAGTGAGACAGCGCCAGAGACACCCAACAGCACCCCCAGCTACACGTCAGCCTTCCAAACGTCATCAGAATCCCCCCAATATCAAACCTTAAGATTGTCTGTTGGGTTAACTTTTGGCTGTCTAGTATATTACACAGATTCTGAAACTCAGTAAAATCATGACGTCCTTCATTTAGAATGCAATTGCAATTGTTCTCAAATAATTATAGAGTCAAATTTTATATTTTACTTTCTACCTATTGCTTGTTCTTTAACTCAGTTTTTTTTACTTGGTCCGTGTGGTTTGTCTAATATAAAAATGCATGTTGTAGTTGGATGTTCCATGCCTCCATTATATGTTTTATGGGTTATATTTCCATAAAACCTATAAATTCTTGTCAATGTTTGTGTGGTACCCTGTGATGAATTGGCATCTCAGCCAGTATGTGTTCTTGCCTGGTGCGTTGCCTTGGAATAAGTTGTGTTCATAGCAACCAAGACTGTTTTTTTTATTTATTATTTTTTTTAAATTTTTTTT
Source organism: Hemibagrus guttatus (assembly GCA_033459395.1). Taxonomy (NCBI): domain Eukaryota; kingdom Metazoa; phylum Chordata; class Actinopteri; order Siluriformes; family Bagridae; genus Hemibagrus; species Hemibagrus guttatus. The sequence continues at coordinate 7,254,230 of JAUCMX010000029.1, read as the reverse complement.
TATTCCATGATACTGCTGCTATGGCACTGTGAAAATTGCCGCTTTTGTATCTTTTTTTAAGAATATACTAAAATATAATGCCTGTCCTCACCTCTTGTGTGGCAAACCCTTGATTGGTAACAAGCCATATTTTATTGCTTATTTTATTTGGCAGTCTTGCTATAGGAAAGGGTAGCATAATACCACCATTAACACCTTTAAATATTTTGTTTTCTTATACAATAATGGACTGCTGTATGTTAGTTCTTCTTTTTATATTATGAAATGCCCATGAAACAAGTTCTTATTATCATGTACAAACCCGATTCCAAAAAAGTTGGGACACTGTACAAATTGTGAATAAAAACAGAATGCAATGATGTGGAAGTTTCAAATTTCAATATTTTATTCAGAATACAACATAGATGAAATAAAATGTTTAAAATGAGAAAATGGATCATTTTAAGGGAAAAATAAGTTGATTTTAAATTTCATGGCATCAACACATCTCAAAAAAGTTGGGACAAGGCCATGTTTACCACTGTGTGGCATCCCCTCTTCTTTTTATAACAGTCTGCAAACGTCTGGGGACTGAGGAGACAAGTTGCTCAAGTTTAGGAATAGGAATGTTGTCCCATTCTTGTCTAATACAGGCTTCTAGTTGCTCAACTGTCTTAGGTCTTTTTTGTCGCATCTTCCTCTTTATGATGCGCCAAATGTTTTCTATGGGTGAAAGATCTGGACTGCAGGCTGGCCATTTCAGTACCCGGATCCTTCTTCTACGTAGCCATGATGTTGTAATTGATGCAGTATGTGGTCTGGCATTGTCATGTTGGAAAATGCAAGGTCTTCCCTGAAAGAGACGACATCTGTATGGGAGCATATGTTGTTCTAGAACTTGGATACACCTTTCAGCATTGATGGTGCCTTTCCAGATGTGTAAGCTGCCCATGCCACACACACTCATGCAACCCCATACCATCAAAGATGCAGGCTTCTGAACTGAGCGCTGATAACAACTTGGGTTGTCCTTGTACTCTTTAGTCCGGATGACATGGCGTCCCAGTTTTCCAAAAAGAACTTCAAATTTTGATTTGTCTGACCACAGAACAGGTTTCCAGTTTTGCAATTTTTCTCTGAGAAACTCCTTTCTGATATCGCTCAGTTTATGAGATTTGTAAATTATTGCATTCCTTTTTTATTCACAATTTGTACAGTGTCCCAACTTTTTTGGAATCGGGTTTGTACATTTTAGCAGCTATAGCGAGTCACTCCCACACCAGCTTCTTTTTCTTTCTCTTTGGAAATTAATAAGGCAACCAAAAATGGAGCTTGTCATTTTGCCAAAAAAAATGAGTAAACCCAAATTCTTCTGTACTAAGACTCTTATAAGTATTAGATTATGTGGAGCACCGGCCATACAAGTCCCTCTTGAACATATAAACATATAAGAACAAGAAAATTAATATTGATTTATCATTTATGTTACAGCCATAACTATAAAGCCAGGACTGCTGAAATTAATGCAGGGCATATGATCTGAGAATTCAAAAGTGCTGTGGTATAAATATTTTTAAAGTGCATGGAAAGTGTCCTCGTTAGAACAAATCTCCCATAGAGACATGGAACTCTGATTTTAATAAACAAAAGCATACATGATGTAATCAGCAGGATTCTGGCAACCTCAAATAAATATCCACCAACTCATTTCATGGATGTGATAGAGCAATAACAGAATCATCCCTGCATGATACTCATCATTGCAGTGACTTAAAAAACAGATGGTTAGAGAAGGGGGCTCTTTCTGATTAAGCAGAAAGGAACAGCTGGAAGTATACTGAAGCTTATTGTCACGTTTCCGGTATCCATAGCATGAAGGAAACAGACCCAGCGCGGAGATAGACAGCAGACAGGGGTTTATAGACCGTAAACCAAACAAACATGAACACAAGATCAACACCACACGTAGACGCTACATGAAGACGACAACCAGCCCCGAGCCCTGCCAAAAGGCCGCTATAAATACATAACATAATTACACACAACATTGGGAACAGGTGAACATCAATTGGGAAACAATAGGAGAAGGCGGGGCTAAAACAAAGCACATGACATGACGTAAACAATGACATAACACGACGTAACACAACCCCTGCTGGAAACCCCCCCTAGTGGCCCAACACGGGGCCTACCACCCGTAACACTTATAAATACCCCCAGAGCAAAAACTCTGAGAGTTTTTGAGATGCTGCATCATGGCTTGATGCTGTGGCAACCGCCTTCGCTGAACTGGTGTCTGAAGCTTTTGTGAATGCATGCCAATGTTTAATTGGCTAAGGGGTCAGGTGATATAGCAGTGCATGTCAGCAAGACCATAAACAGGCATCTACATCACCACAGGGCAGTGAAGATGCTACACCCCTGGTGGGGTGGGCCCTGAAACAAAGAGGCAAGGTCACTTCAGGCACCGCCTAAGAATGGGCTACAGCATCTACAACTTAATGAGATGAGGTGCTGCTAGGTGACATGGTTACCCCTATTGCAGCCACCAAAGCAGGCTAAAAGTTGTGTGGACTTATAATTGGATTGCACACATTAAACATAACCAATTTTGATTAATTTCAGCTTTAGTTTAAAAACTTTTTAATGGTACGTTCATAATTAATTAATTTTTTCATTTTTTCAGAGTTTGCTTCATTGCCAAGCTTGAATTTTTTTGTCATAAGTTTGTTGTACTGTATAAAGATGCCTAGTTATACATGACTGCATAGAATGCAAGCACAAAGCCAAAAATGGATATAATCATATTGATTCATTTAATATTGCATCAACATGCAGAAGTGTATATTCATTGATAGTGTCACGACTCGCGCTAGAGGTGACCGCGAGAGGGAGCCCTCGCCCGTGTTTTGAGTTCACTTCCGGGTGCGCGCCGGCTTTAAAAACGCTGCGCACTTCCAGCGCGATGCGAAGTATCTTTTCTATGGGGATTACCGAGCGTTTCATGATTGGATTGATTTTTGTGTATGACCTGGATTGTTTAATGATTTCTCTTTTGGATTACCTGTGTGGATTACTTGCTGTTACTGAACTGGACTGTTTAACGTTTTCTCTTTTGGATTACCTGTGTGGATTACTTGCTGTTACTGAACTGGACTGTTTAACGTTTATTCTATTGGATTATCTCTGTTGTATCTATTGCTGGCTTACTGATTCTGGACTGTTTAAGGACTTCGGTTTCTCTGTCTTCTTGTGTGTTTGTACGCCCTTCTTTAATACACCGTTGCCGAACTCTGTGCCTGTTTCCGACTCAGTCTTTGCTCGTCCCCTATCGCCAGTTCGGCGAATGGATCCGAACACTTCCGCCTCCGGCGGAGCTCCGTTACAGAATACTTCGCCAATCATGGATCCAGCGGAGCTGCGCGACATCATAGTGCGGCAAGGGGCTTCTATCCGCTCCTACCAGGAACAGATGGAGTCGCTGCAAGACCAGCTACGCAGCGCGAGCCTCGCTGCACAACGGGACCCACCCACAGCTCGCGGTGAGTCACCCTGTCTAGCTTTGCCAGACAAGTTTGAGGGCTCTGCCGATCGCTGCCGGGGCTTCTTAAGACAATGTGAGGTGTTCTTCTCGCATCAGCCAGAGATGTATAGTAAGGGGGAAACCCAGTGTGCACTGGTTATGTCTTTACTAACTGATAGGGCATTGGAGTGGGCTTCCGCTGTGTGGGACGCCGATCCCCAAATCAGATCGTCATTCGTTTATTTCTCTGACATGATTCGTGAGGTGTTTGAATACCCTGCAGGGGGCCAGGACATATCTATACAGCTCATGGAGCTACGCCAGGGCTCTGACGCCGCAGCGGACTACGCCATTAGGTTCCGCACCCTGGCAGCGCAATCGGGGTGGAACGACGCGGCGCTATGGGCAGTGTTTCGGGCAGGGCTGAAGCCTGAGCTCCAGGTGGAGCTAGCATGTCGTACGGAGGACACTACACTGTCCCAGTTTGTAGCCACGGCCATCCGCCTGGATAATCTCTTGCGCCAACACCAGGCAGGGCCATCACGTTTCTCCTCCAGCTTCAGGGAGGAGGTCCCAGAACCCATGCAACTGGGGAAGTCCGGACTGGCTGAGCCGGCACAGCAACAATGGAGCCGGATGCGGTTGTGCTATAACTGCGGGGCTTCCGGACATCTAAGCCCTCGGTGTCCAGAAAGACCTTCATCGGCACAGGTGGGTGGCGGTTCAAGGTTCTTCAGCCTACTGGTGCCGGTGTCGCTGTGTGTGTCCAATCGTGGTGTTTCTGTTTCCGCACTAATTGACTCTGGGGCGGCCGTCAACCTTATCGACGGGGCTTTGGTGGAGAGGCTCGGGATCCCCACTTTTCCCTGTTTACCACCTCTAAGGATTACTGCCATTGACAGTCGTCCGATCGGTGAGGGTTACCTTAAACGTCAGACGGAACTGTTGAAATTCCGAGTAGGCCTTTTTCACCACGAACGTTTGGCGTTCTATGTCACTTCCTCCCCTGCCAACCCCGTGATCTTGGGATTCCCGTGGCTCAGGCGTCATGACCCCCAAATTTCCTGGCGCACGGGGGAGCTGGTACGCTGGTCACCCGCCTGCAAGGAGAAGTGCCTGCGGGACCAGGTACCTAGGCCCTGTAGGACCTCTTGCGTGAGGGAATCGCCCCTCATTATTCCCGCTCACCCTCCTCAGGAGTACGCAGAGTTTCGGGAGGTGTTCAGCGAAGAGAGGGCGGCTCGACCATCGGCGCATCAACCGTGGGACTGTGCCATCAATCTGCTGCCTAACGCGTCTCCACCTAGGGGGCGGGTTTACCCTCTTTCGTTACCTGAGTCTAAAGCCATGGAGGAGTACATTGAGACCGCCCTGGCAGCGGGTCACATTTGGCCGTCCACGTCGCCGGCAGCGGCAGGATTCTTTTTTGTGGGGAAAAAGGATGGGGGCCTACGCCCCTGTATAGACTATCGGGGGTTGAACGCCATTACCGTCCCATACCCCTATCCTCTGCCCTTGGTACCTGCAGCGCTGGAGCAGCTGAGGGGGGCGAGGATTTTTTCTAAATTGGACCTTAGGAGCGCCTACAACCTGGTCCGGATTAAAAAGGGGGATGAGTGGAAGACCGCTTTCCACACCACTCACGGACACTATGAGTACCGGGTAATGCCCTTCGGCCTCACCAACGCCCCCGCAGTCTTCCAAGCCCTCATAAATGGGGTGTTTCAAGACCTGCTGGGGAAATGGGTCATAGCATACATTGATGACATCCTCGTGTACTCCGCCTCCCTAGAGGAACATGTACTGCACGTTCGGGAGGTGCTATCCCGGTTACAGCAGCACCACCTGTATGTGAAGCTCGAGAAATGCGAGTTCCACCGGTCCACGGTGACTTTCTTGGGTTATGTGGTCTCACGACGTGGTGTGGAGATGGACGAGGTTAAAGTCCGGGCAGTTACGGACTGGTCTGCCCCCACTACGGTGCGGGAGCTGCAGCGTTTCCTGGGTTTTGCTAACTTCTACAGGCGCTTCATACGGAACTACAGCTCGGTGGCAGGCCCGTTGACTTCGTTATTAAGGGGGAAGCCCAAGAGGTTGACCTGGACAGACCAGGCCCGGGCGGCTTTTCAGCAGCTGAAGGACTGCTTCACCTCGGCCCCCATTCTACGACATCCGGATCCTGACTTACCGTTTGTGGTGGAGGTAGATGCCTCCAGTAGCGGCCTCGGGGCTGTGCTTTCCCAACGTCATGGAGAACCAGGCAAGCTTTACCCATGTGCGTTTTATTCGAGGAAATTGACTACCGCCGAGGCCAACTATGATGTGGGCAACAGAGAACTTCTGGCGATCAAGGCGGCACTGGAGGAGTGGCGTCACTGGCTGGAGGGAGCGCGTCACCCATTCCAGGTGCTCACTGATCATCGCAACCTGGAGTACCTTCGTGGCGCCAAGCGCTTAAACCCACGACAGGCCAGGTGGGCTTTGTTCTTCACTCGGTTCCGGTTCATGGTGACATACCGCCCTGGGTCCAAGAACGGGAAGGCGGATGCTCTGTCACGGAGATTCGAGGGAGCCGACGAGCCTGTGCTGTCTGAACCCATCCTACCGCCCACCGCCATTCTGGCCCCGGTACGCTGGAACCTTGTGGAGGAGATTCAGCGGACTCACGCTGAAGAGCCGCCACCTGCTGGGTGCCCGCCGACTAAGGTCTTCGTGCCCCCGCAGTTTCGTACCCAAGTGATCCAGTGGGTACATGAAGCTCCCAGCTCGGGCCATCCGGGGGTCCGTCGATCTACACAGCTCGTCCGTCGCCGGTTCTGGTGGCCATCCCTGGCGGTAGATGTGGACAGATACATTCAGGCTTGCCCTTCCTGCGCCCAAGCACGGACCAGTCGTCAGCTGCCGGAGGGGCTGCTGGAGCCCCTTCCGATTCCTCAACGCCCCTGGTCCCACCTGTCAGTAGACTTTCTTACGGACTTGCCGGACTCAGGGGGTTACACGGTAGTGCTGGTGGTAGTGGATCGCTTCTCCAAAGGGTGCAAGCTGATTCCCCTTAAGGGGTTACCCTCGGCCATGCAGACTGCTGAGGCTCTGTTTGTTCATGTGTTCCGGAACTTTGGTCTGCCGGAGGACATCGTTTCGGACCGGGGGCCGCAATTTACCTCCCGAGTGTGGGGCTCGTTGTGTGCACGTCTTGGTATAGGCGTTAGCTTGAGCTCCAGCTACCATCCGCAATCTAATGGACAGGCAGAGAGACTTAACCAGGAGATCGGCCGGTTCCTTAGGTCATACTGTAGCCGGGAGCAGCACCGGTGGAGTGAGTTCCTGCCTTGGGCGGAGTACGCCCAGAACTCTCTCATTCACTCCTCTACTGGCCTGACGCCCTTTCAGTGCATGCTGGGATACCAGCCACCCCTGTTTCCCTGGTCGGGGGAGCTCTCTGATGTCCCAGCGGTGGAGGAGTGGTACCGGCGGAGCCAAGAGGTCTGGGAGAGGGCTCATGTGCGACTTCAGCGGGCGGTGCGCAGGCAGAGAATTCAGGCCAACCGACGTCGCCGCCCTCACCCCTCCTACCAGGTGGGACAGATGGTTTGGTTGTCGACTCGGAACCTACGTCTCAAACTGCCGTGCCTTAAACTCAGCCCGAAGTTCATTGGTCCATTCAAGATTGTGCGGCAGGTCAACCCGGTGGCATACCGGCTACGACTGCCAGCGACATATCGCATCTGCCCCACCTTCCACGTGTCTCTCCTGAAGCCAGCACATCCTTCAGCTGGAGAGGTTCCCGACGGCGGGGAGCCACCACCGCCTCTGGATGTTGAGGGTTCTCCAGCATACCGTGTGCGTGCCCTCCTTGATTCCAGGCGGGTTCGTTCGCGGCTTCAGTACCTCGTGGATTGGGAGGGCTACGGTGTCGAGGAACGCTCTTGGGTGGAGGCCGCCGACATTCTGGATCCGTCCCTCATGGAGGACTTCCACCGCGACCACCCGAACAGGCCTGCTCCACGTCCAAGGGGTCGTCCGCGGCGTAGAACCCCAGGAGGTGTCCCTAGAGGGGGGGGCTCTGTCACGACTCGCGCTAGAGGTGACCGCGAGAGGGAGCCCTCGCCCGTGTTTTGAGTTCACTTCCGGGTGCGCGCCGGCTTTAAAAACGCTGCGCACTTCCAGCGCGATGCGAAGTATCTTTTCTATGGGGATTACCGAGCGTTTCATGATTGGATTGATTTTTGTGTATGACCTGGATTGTTTAATGATTTCTCTTTTGGATTACCTGTGTGGATTACTTGCTGTTACTGAACTGGACTGTTTAACGTTTTCTCTTTTGGATTACCTGTGTGGATTACTTGCTGTTACTGAACTGGACTGTTTAACGTTTATTCTATTGGATTATCTCTGTTGTATCTATTGCTGGCTTACTGATTCTGGACTGTTTAAGGACTTCGGTTTCTCTGTCTTCTTGTGTGTTTGTACGCCCTTCTTTAATACACCGTTGCCGAACTCTGTGCCTGTTTCCGACTCAGTCTTTGCTCGTCCCCTATCGCCAGTTCGGCGAATGGATCCGAACACTTCCGCCTCCGGCGGAGCTCCGTTACAGATAGATACAAATGTTTACAACCATTAACTACATATGAACAATTTTCATTGTATGTACTGCAAAAAAATGTATAACTGTTGAATTTATTTCTTAAACACATTTGTTTAAACGCCTAAATAACAATTGTGTGGCCCTCACCAAGTAAAAACAAATAACCTCAGGTGACAAAAACAAACAAACAAACAAACAAACAAACATTTAGAATCCAGGGGAAAAAGATTTTCACCCTTCCTACATCCACAATCATTAAGAGAGTTATTGGCCTGGTGTTACTAATAAATACAGAAGTTTAGTTAAACATTATTAAATGTAACTACCCCTATAAAAGCAGCTTGGAGCATTGAGATGTGTATCTACATCATGGCAAGAAGAAAGGACATCAGCCAAGATCTCTGAGCATCAATTGTTGCTGTTCATCACTCTGGATTATGTAGCAATGCAGTCAAAAAAGCACTAAAGTATAAGGTCTGTTCAATTTCTATCTTGAGACTTTTGAAAGACCATGCCATCTGGTTGCTCTATCCATTTTATTGTGGTGTTATTTGATATCCCATGTTCCTCCAGTTTTTGCTTGATCTGAAAAACAAGATATGACATTTATTACTTTATAATTCAGAATATAGATATTAAAATCTTGTATGCTACTAAGACTGTCTACAACATAAAGATTCTAACTGCAACAATGACCATTTGCCATATGTTGAACATGCTGTAAGTGGGGATTATATATTAGAGGACTGAGGATTGTCACACCATCTGTTAGATTGCTGCCTTCACTGCAGGATCATTTGCATCCTGATTCGATTTAATCTTAATTCTTATGTTTTGTTTTTTTGTAAAATCTGAAGGCAGAAATGCATATAAACATAAACATAGACATAGTAAACTTGCTGTTACGGGAGGTAGGCCCTGTGTTGGGCCACTAGGGGGAGTTTCCGGCAGGGGTTGTGTGATGTCATGTTTTGTCATTGTTTGTCATGTCATGTGCTTTGTTTTAGCCCCGCCTGTTCCCATTGTTTTCCTGATTGCTGTTCACCTGTCCCTAATGTTGTCATGATTATGTTTTGTATTTATAATAGCCTTTTGCCAGGGTTCGGGGCTGGTCGTCGTCGTTGTATCGTCTTTGTGTAGTGTTTACGTGTGGTGTCAGTCCTCGTGCTTATGTTTGTTTGTTTTAAGTTAATAAACCCCTGTCCTTTGTCTATCTATGCGCTGGGTCTGTTACTTCATGACATGGGCACCGGAAATCGTGACAGAACGACCAGCCTTCACCGAACAGATCCAGCACGATGGTGAGCGAGGAGATTTTTTTTCCGGTCATAATGTTTTGATGGGTTGCGGATCATGTTCCGGCCGGATTTTGGGATTTTTGTGGGATTTTTTTGTTGATTCTGGCCCATGCCCCGTTTATGTTCCCGTGGGGAATGCTGTCCCACGATGTGGTGTTCCGTGGGAAACGCTTCCCCGATCTGGGAGAACGGAGGAGGGTTCCGGTCAGGACTTTTAAGACTTTTGGGGGATTTTTGTTGCTTCGGCCCCGGCTCTGCCCATGTTCCGATGGGGGGCGTGGTCCCACTCCTAGTTAACGGAGGGGGGTTTTTAGTCAGGATTTTGGTTTTTAGCTGGGAATTTTTTTTGGGTTGGGTTTTTCTGTTTGATTCCAGGTTCAGTGAGGGACCTTGCTCCAATCTGGGGTGGCAAGGGAGTCCATGTGGATGTAGCTGTCTCCCACCCACCCCTTGGGGAGTTTCTGGCTTTGGCGGGACAGAGTTTGTCGTTCGGCGGTGGACGTCGCTCAGTGCTGCGACTCGACAGTGGACATCGCTCGGCTCGGCTGTGGTCGTCGCTCGGCGCTTCCGCTCGATGGTGGATGTTGCGTGGGGCCCTTTGGCCTTGCTGTCAGGCCCCTTGCTCCCCCATACTTGCCTCGCCTTTGTTCCTCGCTTCCCCCATCTGCCTCGTCTTTGCTCCTTGCTCCCCCCCATTTGCCTCGCCATGCTTCTCGCTCCCCCCTACCTGCCTCACTATGCTCCTCGTTCCTGTCCAGGACTTCCGGACTGCCCAGACTGACGGGGAGGGTCATGTTTTGGCGTGTCGGGAGCTGTGCCTTTGAGAGGGGGGTGATGTTACGGGAGGTAGGCCCTGTGTTGGGCCACTAGGGGGAGTTTCCGGCAGGGGTTGTGTGAGGTCATGTGCTTTGTTTTAGCCCCGCCTGTTCCCATTGTTTTCCTGATTGCTGTTCACCTGTCCCTAATATTGTCATGATTGTTTTGTATTTATAGTCTCCTTTTGCCAGGGTTCGGGGCTGGTCGTCGTTGTAGCGTTTTACGTGTTGTCAGTCCTCGTGCTTATGTTTGTTTTAAGTTAATAAACCCCTGTCCTTTGTCTATCTGCGTGCTGGGTCTGTTACTTCATGACATGGACACCGGAAAACGTGACACTTGCGTTATAAAAGCCATTGAAACTGGTAAAAAAAAAATATGGGCCCAAATGGGTTGTTAGTTTACCTCTGAGACAGGGAAAAAAAGGCTTTATATAAGAGCATGGTGCAGCATCAACCAGGCCATTAGTAAAATTACCACAATTATCATATTTTCCCACACTGTTGGGTTTTCCTGTCACCCAGCTAAAGGTAGAAAACATACTCTGGTCTGCCCACTTCCAGAAGTTTCTGGACAGACCAATCCAAGAACTAGTAGTGACTATTTGTTTTAGAAGTGTATTTTTTCCTGTGGAGGTCTGTGTGATATTGCCTGCAGTAACTCTGAGCATTATAAAATGACTTAGAAGTAGAAATAACAATGTATCTGCTGGACCCAGTGTTCCTGTCTGTTTCTTAAACACATGATTAATTACTGATTCAAAAATTAAAAAGTAAACACTTGCTTAATTGAAAACATTTTTTAATTTGTCAGACATTATACATGCTAGTCCCTGTACATTCAGATTCTTTAGCTCACTCAGGGACCAGAGTATTTTGTATATAATCAGCACTAATAAAGTGTAGATCATGGTATATATTGATATTTGAATTGCACAATGTATATTATTTCCACATGTCTATGGAATTAAAATAAAAAAAATTAGCTATGATATTTACAGATGTAAAGTTTCAGATGTACAGTTCTCATTATTGTTTCCAATTTCCTTGCTTGACAACAAGGGCTGGTGAAATTCACCTGGATATCTTCTTATGCATGTGTACACACAAGATGAGAGCTTTTGATGAAGTCTGAAATTGATTGACACAGTTTGCAATAAATAATGCTGACATGAAGCCATATTTTCTATTTTGTCTATTTGTATTTCAGATTTAAAAATTTCACAACAATAAATACAAATTTTAAACATTAAAATCTCAAAAATAGAGATTTTATGTAAATTAGGTCAAAGATGAATGCTCCTAGATTCCTATAAACACTTTTAAATCAATATCACCAATCGCAGCCATCTGCCAATGCATCAAAACTGTTATGTTGTACTATATTTTCTGATTTTCTACAGTGATATAAAGCACATAATACTTAGTACATGCCATTGGAATGCCTCAGAATGTGTGTCACACAAGGTATCTAGGTGATATTTCCTGTCTGTATTTTATTAAACCAGCAATGATTTGTCTATTGTCTTCTTTTGAAGCACAGGCCCAGCTGTTTTTTAAGCTGGTTAACATTTTTGGCACCTTATAATAAGTTCACAAAGCACATTCAGTTTTTTTTAAATACATCCTTCATTTCCTAATAAATGGAAAAGTGAATATATTTTTCCTCACCATCAAAGCACACAAAGGGAAATGATGTTGTACAAAAATGATCAAACCAAAAATTCGTATTTATCCCACCACAAGCTTCATTGCATTGGTAGGCTCACCGACTCACCAATTGGTCACATCTCCGAGTGGCTAGTTTACCAGGGACCAGCGCCAGCTATTAACATCATTGTATAGGCCAATCCAAGCATTGAAAGTTAATTGTTACTTCTGTGCCTCATTTTGAAGCTTGACCATGTCATCACTGACTCCAGCAATAGCCAGGTCAATGTATTTGGCTTGGCAGTAAGTCCGAGCATCACTCCAATTTTTCCCCCTGCTGGAGTAGGATGTAGTCATAAGGTACAGACAAGACAAAAAGGAATACTTCTGTAGATGACATATTAGAAGAATACATTTATTTATATATTTATTATAATTTTTTAATTTTTTTACAACACTAGGTCTGTTAAAAAAAAGATGTTACCTTCTTTATTTAATATGTGCTTTTCAGTGTGGAAGATGTTTTTCTTTTTTTTTTTCTTTTTTTACCAAAGCAAAAGAAATATGAAACAATTTTATTTTATGATATAAATTAGTTAATTTTCCCTGTGGCATTAGGGCATGTGCCAATCATTTTATCATTCTTGGTGTGTAAATAGTGGTGTGTAAATAGAGGCTGAACTAAAGATCTTTGCAAGTGTTATTAAGGTTTCAGAAACACCTCATACGTGCATGTGTATATTGATAAATGTTAATCACCTTTAAAGTGCAGAGCATGTTCCCAGGATAGTGCATTTGTGTTTATTTAATTTTAAGCCATGAAATTGCAGGTAATTTGTGAAAGAAAAGGAGGAGAAAGCTATGCAGGTATTCATGGACACCAAACTAAAATTGTTGCACAGCATTAAAAGAAGATGATTTGACAAAAGTAACTGATTAATAAGGTAGTTTTAGTCTTCCAAAAAGAGTCAACTGGTTACAGCTATGCACAGGCAAGTATGTCTTTCTTTCATTTGATGGCTTCTTTGACTTAGTTGAATGACTAGTCTTAGTTGTCTGATTTAACAAACCTGCTTGGTTGGAATAAAAGTCTGCAGCCACAGCTGCCTTTTGCAGACAAAATTATAAAATTTAAATCAACACACTAGTCATCTAAGCAGTTTTTTCTGTGTAGCAAAAAGCATGAGTTGGCTATTCACAATAGTTTCTCTCACCTGTGAGAGACAAAAGTTGAAACATGTAATTCCCCATAACTGATGTGGCACTGAGGAAATAAAGAAAATGCAACATAAATATTTTGAGATGACCTGAGAGAAATCTCCAAGCAATCCAACTTAAAAAGTGTAAGACGGCTAGCGGGTAATTGCAACTGCATAGTCATAGGCTTCACAGTGAGGGCTATACCCCAAAGCAGGCTCTAAAACTTAGGGTTTCCATAAGGTAGCTTAACAAAACTTACAATTTACAAGTTGGTTTAATAGGAACCCTCATCATGTTGTGTACAAACGTTTTCTGGAGATGCAGAAGATGAATAGGGTTTCTTTTTTTTTCGATTCACATGCCACTTAAAGTAAAAGTAAATGCAAGGGAAAATAATTAGCAGTAAACTGTTATCTAAGCTGGAGCTTTTTCTGGTTGAGAAAATGTCCCAATGATTTTAATTTCTTTGCTGCATTTCATGAAAATCTAATCTTATGTAGCCAGATCTTAATGTGTTTTATAACAGCTTCATAAATGAAAAACCTTTTTCAAAATTCTGCAGTTTAATTTTTGTAGTCTAAGGGTTTATTAGATCTTTATCTGTATTTAAGATTTTTGATAGTGTGTTTAAACATGAAGCAGCGAAGTAAATAATCTCTAGTGAGGCTAAGGAAAGGCAGACATAAAAAACACAGAAAACATGGAATGAAATTGTTTTTAATCTGACTGAATGGGAATAATAGCATTAATACTGTTCTATTTTGCATGAACTATTAATTAACTACATATAAATTGCATATACACCAATCAGCAATAACAAAATCACTGCCCTGTGAAAAAACACTCATTGTTACATTTGAAAGGTTTTTTTTAACAGTTTTTTTTATTAGCAAGTACCCAATGAGCAAAAACAGATAAAGAGAGATAATAAAGGATTCATTTTAGTCAAGTGAAAGAAAAAAAATGCACGAATTATCAATATTAATCTGAACACAATTTGTTAGTCCAGTGAGTAATTTGCTTTGCTTTGATTATGGAGTTTTTGCTTAGACTTTGCATTGATGCTTTGCACTGACCTTTAGTACACACAATGAACTGAATATGATAAATCATTGGCTCAACCTTGTTAATGGAGTTGTGAGGAAAATAAAGGGGGGTTCTTCAAGCAAATGAAGAGGTAACAAAATGAAAATGAAAGAACAGAAACTGATTATAAAAGAAAAGCCCACATAGTTAAAATGTTGACACAGGTGAGAAACTACAGTAATAGAACAGTATATAATTATAATTTTAAATCTGAGCATAATTTTCCAGCCCAGTGAGTAATATGCGTTGCTCAAGTGCACTTCCCTGAAGTTTCACATCAACGCTTAATTTAATTGCAGCATATTTTGGTGTTACAAGGCAACATGGAGTAAAAGTTTTGAAACATGTTTAACACAACCATTCTTTTTTCAGTCATAAAAAAAGTTTTTTCTATTAATACTGAATTGCATTGAATTTTCTGTATAATCATATAAACAAGTGCAAGTTAAATTTTATATCATTATTAAAGTTTGGCATTCTTAAAAGTTTAGGTTCAGAAAATTATAAGACATGGTAAACAATTACGGGGGGCACGGTGGCTTAGTGGTTAGCACGTTTGCCTCACACCTCCAGGGTTGCGGGTTCGTGTGTGTGGAGTTTGCATGTTCTCCCCGTGCCTCGGGGGTTTCCTCCCCCGGTCCAAAGACATGCATTGTAGGTTGATTGGCATCTCTAAATTGTCTGTAGTGTGTGAATGAGAGTGTGCGTGTGCCCTGCGACGGGTTGGGCACTCCGTCCAGGGTGTATCCTGCCTTGATGCCCTATGATGCCTGAGATAGGCACAGGCTCCCCGTGACCCGAGTGTAGTTCGGATAAGCGGCAGACAATGAATGAATGAATTTTAACATGAAGTTTTTTTTTTTAAAATTATCAGCTGTTTGCTGACGGAGTTTGAGTGCAACACTTTTCATGGCTCTTGCAGTCCAAAGCCAGCTAAAGAGAGCAGAAATTGTCTGGATCACTGGTGTTTTATAGGTAGCATGTATAGAAAGCATACATAGGATGAAGCAATGGAAAAGGCTGTGTGTGTGTGTGTGTGTGTGTGTGTGTGTGTGTGTGTGTTCACCACATGTGTTAAAAGGGTGAGAATGTATTCATATTGAGCAATATCATATCCAGGTTGGGTCATGCATGGCTATTACAGCTAAAACACTTGTTCAAAATATAAACACAGCCTTGGCCAAATCTGGATCATATATGGTGCAGGCCAGAAATCTGTGACCATACTGAAAATCTGAAATTTAACAGTTTGGAATTATGAAATTTTTGCTTATATTTTATTAAGCAAATTACCAAAAAAAAACCCCAAGTCCTTTGAACAAAAGGGGTAAGATTTTATTCATTTACACTTGAGGGCAATTTAACCTAATCAGTACACCTACCTTAGGATGTGGAAGAATCCCAGACAGATCTCAGGATAGAATCCAAGACCCTGGAAATGTGAGATGGCAGGACTACCTGCAACACCACCAACCAACACACACTCTTAACAAAACTGACCAAATTATCTGAACAATAAATAATGCTGTCCATTTTCTAAAACAAACAAACACACAAATAAATTGCTCATTCTTCTTATTTAAAAAAAACAACTTAGATTAAATTCATTAATCACTGTTCTTTGAAAAGTTTTGAAGATCTGGAGTCCCAGTGGATCATTATGTGTCAGCCACAGTGGGGCCATGGAAATAACAGCTGAAAGAGAAAGAGTTGGGCATTAAGGTGGAAGCCAGCCTGTGTTCTCTCATAAATAATAATATCTTTATCTAATCATCTTAATAAGAGGTCACAAGACTTTAGGTTTTCTAAGTGAACAAAAAGGAGGAGAGATGATATGTAAATTTGCCTTGTTTCCTCCTACCATCATTTGAAAGGCAAAATTCTTTGATCTTTTACATCATCTCAGCATTTTCTAGTTTTTTTCCTGTATTTTTACAATCGAATATTTTATACAGCACAATTTTTTTTGGAATAAATATAATTTCGGGCTATAGTCAAGAACAGAACTAGTTGAGATCAAGCTAAGAGTCCAAATAAGTTCTAAATTCATTCACAAAGTAAAGTTTCTAACATTGAAAATTGAGGCTGTTTTGAGAAGAAAGGGAGAACTCTACTCAATATTAGAATAATATTCCTAATAAAGTGAACAGTGAGAATATTTTAGTTACCCTATTTACAAAGACCATGTAGACAACAATGATGCAAACTAACCAATTTCTATTTCTTGTATCCAAAATGACACCGTTCTGAGCTAGCTAGAGAGTAAGAGCTTTTGAGCCCAACCCTTGGTAATACTACAGAAACTGAAAATTTTATGCTGTAAAAAAATTGCTTTTTCTGTTTATTTTAAATGATTATATTTTAATAATGTTGAAAAAATGGTAAATTGCCTGTATTTGCGTGATACATTTCACCCACGAAAAACTTTGGGGTAATCACGCAACAGATCATCTTGTAAGAGACAATCAGCAGGGCTCTCCAAAACTTAATAATAAAATAAATTATTATTTTTTTCAAAACTCCAAAATAAAATGAAGATCTTAATGAAGAAGAAGTTTATTGCAGTGTCGCAGTGACAAAATACATAAAGTACTTTGCGTTCATCTGAGTCAAAAAGAACGCAGGACAAATCCTGCTCAAACATTTTATACAGTGTTTCCTGTGAGTAATTTAAATGAGTTTCACTTTAAATGTAAATTACTGACTATCCCCCAAATGGCCAGGTGGACACTATTGGCTAGCTGGATGTCCTTAAATGGTAATCACGGTCACATACATCTTTGCTAGGTGTTGTTACAGGTGTTATCACCCAAATGGTCAGGCAATACTAATTGGTAATTATAGTCACCTATACACTTTGTTCAGTGATGGTCCTTGATGTCTTTCTGTCGCTCCCATACTAATAATTGATTGGATAAAGTGTTCTAAATGTTTGGTAAGGCTGCTTTAAACCAATGTAAAAATACCATACAGAAAAACTGAATTGAACTAAACATATTTCTATATTATATGTTTTTTTGGAATGATCTCTTTCAGATGTGTACTCTGGAGTGGAATCTGGGTTGAGGCAGTCTATAGTTTCTTACAACTTCTAAAAGTGTGAGAACCTTACCTCCTGCTATGTCATTCCCCAAAATGAATGTAATGCCCTCCACAGGTAAGGACTGACATACAGCTACTTTAAATACCCCTTTAGCCAGACTTGAACGCAAACACACATGGTGCAGAAAAACCTTAATGTACTGCATTGCAATTTACGAAAGACATATGTTCCACAGAATTACTGCTCGGAAAAAGGTAAAACTCCAGCTAATATAAATGACTGGGTGGCTCCAGTATCACAAAGGATTTTAACAGGTAACAGTCTGCTCTTGACCAACCAGAGAACAAGTACCATTAGATACAAATGGCTGATAACTAGAATCAAGAGATTCAGCAACATCATGCCCATCAAAACCTGGAGCAGGAACAAGGGTTGTGGCCAAAGCAATACTATGGGCAATACTGTGGGATTGCTTTTGCCTTTCCTGTTTCTTTTTTAAAGTTGCACAATTTGCTATTATGTGGCCAGGCTCATGACAGTAATAGCAAACAGCAGGGCTGAGAGGGGAATTGGACTGACTAGGATGAACAATCCTAAACTGTTGATCATTTGCAAAAAGAGGTTCCATCTTGGTCTGTCTGAAAACATTTTTATGGGTCAGCACAAACTCATCAGCTAAAACCGCAGCTTCTGATATTGAGGAAATCTTTCTTCTCATTTAGATAGACCACAACACGATCAGGTAGGCAGGTCTTAAATTCTTAAATTCTTCAAGCAAAAACAGCTCCCACAAATAATAAACATCATTAGCTTTACTTGCAGCACACCACTTGTCCAACAAGGTCTTGTTCTCCCTTGCAAACTCAAACTTACAAAGGTCTGGGTAGGTACTTTCTTAGGATTTCTATACCTTTGCCGATAGGCTTCAGGGACCAATTCATAAGCACGTATTATAGCGGCTTTCACTAGCTAATTAATACCTCAATGGAGACCTGCCATGTGACAGCCTGCTTCAAGATCTCAGTTATCATCCCAGGCCCCAAAAAGACAAGGTGCTGTGAACATGGCCTTCCACTTCATCCTTCAACGTCTAGACTCCCCAGGATCCTACGATAGGATACTATCTGTGGACTTCAGCTCTGCCTTTAACACGATCGTCCCAGCTCTGCTCAGAGACAAGCTCTCCCAGCTGAATGTGCCAGACTCCATGTACAGTTGGATCACGGACTTCCTGACAGACAGACGGCAGCTCGTGAGGCTGGGAAAGCATGTCACTGACTCCCGGAACATCAGCACTGGATCCCCCCAAGGCTGTGTCCTTTCTCCTCTGCTATTCTCCCTGTATACCAACGGCTGCATATCTGGTCATCAGTCTGTCAAAATCCTGAAGTTTGCTGATGACACCACCCTCAACGGCTTCATCTCTGATGAGGATGAGTCGGCCTACAGGAGTGACATGGACTGTCTGGTGTCATGGTGCAGCATGAACAACCTGGAGCTCAATTCTCTCAAGACAGTGGAGATTACAGTGGATTTCAGGAAGGACCCAGTCCCCCTCCCCCATGTCATCCTCTGTGACTCTTCGGTGACATCTGTCGAGTCCTTCCGCTTCCTGGGCACTACCATCACCGGGAGCACAAGTGGGAACATCAGCTCCCTCACCAAGAAGGCTCAGCAGAGGATGTATTTAAGATGTTGGTGAACTCTACACTGCCATCATTGGATTTATCCTCACATCCTACATCACGGTCTGGTTTGCTGCAGCTACAGCCTCCACTCTGCTGAGAAGGTGATCGGCTGCAGTTTCCCATCTCTCCAAGAGCTGTACATCTCCAGGACCCGAGACGTGCAGCCAAGATTGCAGCCAACCCCTCTCATCCTGGAAATGAACTCTTTCAGTCCCTACCCTCTGGCAAGAGGCTCCAGTCCATCAGGACCAGGACCTCATGCCACAAGAACAGTTTCTTCCCCACTGCAGTCAGCCTGCTGAACAGTGCCCCACTTACCCCCAGAGGAGCCCCCTCCCTCCATAAACTTACCGACAACAACTTTTACTTTCACATTCTAAATTGTGAACTTTTCATGCAAACTCAAACTTCTACAATTTACAATATTTATTTCATTCTAAATTGTGTGCATATCTGTATATATGTTTGGACAGTCACTTTCAACTTTCACTTTTACAGTCTAAATTGCACTACTTCTCATTCAAAGTCACTTTCTGTATACAGTATTGTTTAATTTATTCTAGTCTATTCTAAAATTGTGTACACATTTCCTATCTGTTTATATGTTTGCACCTGACACCAAGACAAATTCCTAGTACTGTAAAATACTCTTTGCACACCCTTTGCTGTACCTGGCAATAAAACTGCTTCATGTGCCTCTGCTTTATCTTGGGCTTCCATTTGGAGGCTTGCAGTGCACATTTTGGCACAGGCCTCATCCCTTGATCCTGGAGACAAAGAAGGAGAAAAGGGGTCAGCCCTAGCTTCAGTCATCGGCCTAATTGGTTCCATAGCTGAAGTTGCAGAAACAGCATCAACATTCTCCACACCATGTTACGTTCCTAAAAATCAAGTGTTTTTGGAATAAGTACAGTGACTAAGGGTTGCCTCAATGCCTGTTAAACTCTAGCCATGGAGAACTGAAACATCAGGTAGTCAAGACCAGAAGTAATTGATATCAAAAGCCAAAACCAAGTACAAATAAAATGGCCTGCATCTAGTTTGAGACAAAAAACAAACAAAAAAAAAACCCCTAGGATTTTGGAAGCATAGAGAGAGAGAGAGAGAGAGAGAGAGAGAGAGAGAGAGAGAGAGAGAGAGAGAGAGAGAGAGAGAGAGAGAGAGAGAGAGAGAGAGAGAGAGAGAGAGAGCGCAGAGAAATAACAGGGTCTGCCTCCATTTGACCTGTGTTGTGAATTCACCAAAGCAGACCAGGGGACTCAGAAGTAATGTTCAGCAGGAATATTTTATTGGAGATCAGAACACACTCCAGTGGCACTGTAGTCATCAAGTCCAGTGAAAAGGCACACAAGTTGCATTTTTAAAGGCCTTGAGTGGGCAGGCCTTTAAGGTGTGACAATACAAAAATACAGTAACACAAAAATACAGATGAAAGTATAAAAACTTCCAAAGATGCACAGAGGTGTATTATAATCTAAACTTGCACAGTGGCTAGCACGTTTACCTCACACCTCCAGGGTTGGGGGTTCGATTCCCGCCTCTGCCGTGTGTGTAGAGTTTGCATGTTCTCCCTGTGCCTCGGGGGTTTCCTCTGTTGGTCCAAAGACATGCATTGTAGTTTGATTGGTATCTCTAAATTGTCCGCAGTGCATGAGAGTATGTGTGTGCCCTGCGATGGGTTGGCACTCCATCCAGGGTGTATCCTGCCTTGATGCCTGAGATGCCCCATGACCCGAGGATAGATCAGATAAGCGGTAGACAATGAATGAATATTATTAAAAAGAAAAAAAAACTTTTCTGATTATTTTAAATATTATATTTTTTAATGTTGAAAATACAGTAGATTGCCTGTATTTAACAAGTTTTTAAAACATTTCACCCAGCATTAACCTCTTACACAGGTTCGTTCTAATATGCAATGAGCCAAAGCAGCAATGCAAAGCATTTAAGGAAAGTAAATACTCGAATGATTCTAACCTTGTTTTAATTTCACTTTAGTAAACCTGAACTCAGTGCTTTTATTATGCTAGCTACCAGTGTTGGGAAGGTTACTTTGGAAATGTAATAGGTTACAGATTACAAATGACCCTATTTAAAATGTAATAAGTAGTGAAACTTTTCAAATACTTTATAAAAGTAAAGTAACTGATTACATTTGATTACTTTTTGATTACTTTTAGGTTTCTAATGGATATTTTCAACTAAATCATTTCCAAATATTTATACCAGGCAGGGTTAACCTTACAGTAGTACTCAACTCTGTTTACTGTTAGAATTTCAAAATGTTTCATCACTTGAATTAAGATTATATTAATTTAATTTTAAGCACAGCCACCACAAAACCAGACTTCAAAACAAAAATTGTTTAATATTGTTTTATGAATCAAATCTTTGCATAACTATGACAGGACACACTGGCAAGTAACAATGCTTTGAGAAAAAAAACCACAATCTGAAAAAATAAAGCATATATATAAACCCAAATAGGCAATAAAACAGTTAATAAAAGAAAAACACTGGTGTCTCATAGCCGTCAATGCAATTAGGGAAAGAAATTAATTAAATCTGTTTGTGTGTGTGTGTGTGTGTGTGTGTGTGCATGTGTATCCTCCAAAAATCAAATTGGACAACCCTCGAGAAAAATAGATTATATTTTTGGAAATGAAACTGCAGCAGATTGTCATCATTCAGATCATAAGTCACTTTTCAGTTGAAAAACACGCAGCAGTCTAAAGCACTGATTTTACAAAGGACACTCAAAATTAAAATGGCTTTGTAACATTGCTTTGGCCAGAGGAGTCTGTTGGTGCCCTGAATTTCACAATTCAATGACTTCGTGAGTCATCATAACATATGCTACAATTCTAAAATAACTAAGCTATATTAGATCTGACATTACCAACACATTTTCAAGGAGGAAAAATGTGAGCTATATATTTTCTGTCAAAGAGTTCATAAATAGAAGTGTGCCTGGTAAAGGTAACTAGCAGACTAGCTCATCTTGAATACACTATGGGGTCGATGAAGGCACTGGCATGTTTTGATGGATTTTTTCCACATAGCAGCTACAGTAAATCGACTGACTACCCCATCACTTTTTATAATACAGAAACGAGTAATATATCATTCGAAACTAAAAGGTCTGTTTTTATTTCTGTACACTCACAATAATGACAAAAACCATATGCTTTTATAAAATAAAGAAAAGCTAGGTTACATACCAGCAGATGCTTCCTCAGGTTTGACATTGAAGCCTTTGATGTTGAAAGCATTTTAACAGCCGGCAAACAAATTTTGCACTGAACTGTTAGATTTGTGCCCTTATCGGATTTCAAGATGAAATTATTTTTAAATTTCCAGCCCTGAAATGCATTTTTATCACGCGCCATGGTGCCAACTCTCAGACAGGTTGTAGTAGCCTAAAGCTTTCAGCGGCAATGTGGATTAACGTAATTGGCAGACTTGGTGTGCTGCAAATTCAAACCAGAGAACCATTCAAAAGCATCATAATAGCACAGCTTTAACAAATTCTAGCAACACATTAATATTATTCAACATATCCTAGTTTTTTAAAGAAGACATTCAGATGTAACCCTGTTTGTAATCTTTAACATTTCCATAAGTAACTGTAATTTAATTACAATTTTTTTTCTCAGTAACTGTAACAAATTACTATTACATTTATTTTGTAATTAAATTACATAACACAGCTACATGTAACTAGTTACTCCCCAACACTGCTAGCTACAGAGCTCTCACTGACCTCATATGTGAACTCATTCTTTGAGAGATAAAGATTTTGGATAAAGATTCTGTCATTCACGAGAGAATGTGTGCTCATTGCTACCTCAATGCCTAGGGTTAGGGTTATCTCATTCTCCCTCATCAGTAATTGCTTTGTCAAATTCATCCGAAGTCCAATAACTCACTGTTTTCATTATAGGCATTGTGAGACCCTGCCACTGACTGTACATTTTGTTGGATGGTTTAACAGGGGCCTAAAAGAGAAACCTAAATGTACTTCTCAAACCAGATAAAGCAAGGCTGATAAAATGCATAGTAGTAGCTTCTTCAACCAAACACAGCAAGTATTCTCTTCACAGGGAAAGACTGGGAAAAATTACAGTGGCAAGCAAATTATTTACTAAAAGAGAGAGAGAGATAAGGTTACAGTGTTACAGCTGTCTCTGTCACAAAAATTCAAATAGAAGTGTGCAAACCTGCAATGATGTACAGAGGGAGGGTGTGTATCAAATACATTAACTAGTTATACAATGTTTACATTAGCATTGGTGAATTGCAGTATCATTAGTTATGGCGACCATTTGAATGTGAATATAATGCACGTGAAAACACAAACATGCTTCTAAAATATAAGTAAAATTATATATATATATATATATATATATATATATATATATATATATATATATATATATATATATGTATGTATATATATATATATATATATATATATATATATATATATATATATATATATATATATATATATATAAATTATTTTAGTCTATATATATTTTAGTATATATAAATATATATTAAATAAGTCTTAACAAGATGCAAACACAAGGTATATAAAATAACAAATATAGATGATAAAATTTACTTCTTCGGGAATTTACGCAACAAATGGAAGAAGATTAAAGAAACATGCGATCTCTGCTGCGAAATGACTGCTGTGCATTGCGTGTTTTTATGAATAAGCAAATAAATAATGTTTTGTCAAACTGGATTTAACAACACGAACTGGATTATAAACTATGTCAAACAGCGCCTTCGAGTGGGGAGAAGGAAGTAATGTTAGATATGGCATATAATACTTTGTTTTCTCTGTTCAATTTTTAATATGTCCCCTGGCTGGAGACATTTGCATCTGTGGATGAAAACAGAGTTACAAATGTTGCTTTTAAGATAATTTTCTATTGTGAAAAGAATATTTGAAATATAAAATGAGAAAATGCTCAGAATTCAGGATTTGAATGCTTGTTTAACAGTTCATGTTTGCTTTGTGGAAATAAAGTTGGATGTTTTTGGGGTTTAAAAATGAACCCAAATGGCCCTCTAGTGGCTGGCTACAGTACAATATTGAACTCAACCTATTCCCATTAGAGTAAATGGGAGACATTTCAGAGAAATTCTGTTCATGGTTACAGGTTCAGTTGACACTGATGAATTCCTCAATATATTTTCTTAATAAAATATTTTATGAGTTAAATAAAAGGATGTAGTTGATAAGGTGATTGACAGTTTTGGGTTGAGCTGAAATGACAGTCTAGTCTTATGACCTAACTGAGACTTGCACCCAGTGAAAATGACTGAGACTTGAACCCAGTAAAATTAATTTAACATTTTCAAATCAACATTTGCATGAATGATTTACAGTGTCTTGTTCTGCTGTAAAGAGTGTTGAGACAGACATTACTGAAAAAAAAAATCATATTAAAACTTGCTTGGATCTTGAAATCCTAACCCTACTTCCAATATATAAAAATCTGAATGTGTTAGAAAAACAATCTGTCCTTGTACTTCATTTACATTTCACTTCATCTCAAGTTTATTACCCTTATTGCACTTCTTCTTTAAACTCTATTTCATTTCAAGTCACAGCTATGAAACTTATGTCATGTAATATCATGTAAATGATATTACATGATATTAATAGAACTAAACTCTGTATTAATTGATAAAGACTCCTGAACATTAAATGTGGATCAAGAAAATGTAAGTAAATTTACTAAAAAGAAATACTGTGGCTGGATTTAGGCAGGTAATGGACTCACTGCTTTACTCACTGCATTTTTAGTTCTTTTACTACATACATAATGGCAGTATTTCACAGTCAGTGTCTGCAGGAGTTCCAATGATGAGAGTATCTTCATTTACTAAAATTTCCAAAGAGGACTGGTTCTGTAATCTGTAAACGAAGTGAATGTACTTGATGCTTAATTGAAAACACTCATACTTGCTTGTGAAGTGATACCTGTTGTGCTTCTATGACCAGCAGATGACGCCCTGGGCTATAAGTTAGAAAAAGCAAGTTATGTGTTGTGTTATGTTTTCAAAATTCTTATTAAAGAATATCTTTAAACAAACCCTTTTTAATGAATGTATGCGCTCTATTAGAACTGTTTTAGGAAATGGGTCCCATCCCTTCACCCAATGGAGCATGTAATATGAACCAGGCTACTGAATGCAGACAACAAATGTACATTGCACTAAATTAGAACCAAAGATACTAAATTATGGCCAAAGTGTGCACAATGGTCCAGCTTTGGAACTATTCCATTTTATAGATCTGTGCCAAAGCAGAGATATAATAACAAATAGTATTGTCTTGCCCTAAGCAGTTGCAGCTACAAATGAGACTCAGTACAGAAATGGTTCAAACCCATTTATTTAAATGCTATCATACAATTAGTACACATTGATAACCTAAAACCTTTTATTCTCTCTCCTGTCATCAAGCCCAAGTAAGTGTTACTTGAACCTATTTCTTGTGGACTGAAAGAGACCATATTTCATCAAAATAATTGTTTTCTCTCTAAATAATGAGGAACCAAAAGTCAGAAAAGTGTTTTTCCTCTTTCCTTCCTCCCAGGTTCTGTGAGCTTCTGCTTATCCAGTGTCACAGGAGTACAGACTGGCGACAACAACTAAATGAATGTGAATTCACATGTCAGCTACATGTCAGCCTTCTAAATTTGGATGTTCCATGTTCCATGTATCCGTTATGTTTTATTGTTTATATATTTTCATAAAACATATTATTTCTCATGAGTGTCAATGTGTGAGGCATTGGTGGTCAGTGGTAGGTTGCTCGCCTATCATGCGGAAGGCCCGGATTCGATTCCCAGCCAATGCCTCAACCCCAGTCACTGGATACCGTGCCGGTCCCAAGCCCGGAAAAAAAAATGGGAGGGTTGCGGCAGGAAGGGCATCTGGCGTAAAACCTGTGCCAAGTTGTTGTGCGGACCAGTTGGTCCGCTGTGGCGACCCCGAACAGGGAGCAGCCGAAAGCAACTTCTAGTGTCAATGTGTGTGGTGCCCTGTGATGGATTGGCATCCCACCTAGGATGTGTTCCTGCCTAGTGCCTTATATCTTTTTGTTAGAATACACTAAAATATAATACCTGTTCCCACCTGTAATATCCCAAACTGCTATGTCCTCTCATAACCGACAGAGAGTGCCCCGAATCCATCCTGCCACCACCCATAATCCTTGCTCCTGTCCGATGGGACTTAATGAAGGAGATTCGTCAAGCTCAACAATCTGAGCCCTCACCACCGGAATGTCCCCCTTCTAAACAATTTGTACCCCCTGATTTACATAACTGGGTTATGTAATTCACTGGGCCCACACAGCATGCAGTTCAGGCTATCCAAGCATCGAAAGAACCATATCCCTACTCTAGAATGACTTCTGGTGGCCCTCCCTAGCCCGTGACACTTATGTCAAAGCATCCTTGTAGCCACTGACAGATTTTCCAAATCCTGCCATCTTGTACTTCTGAAGGGCCTGCCCACTGCCATGGAAACCACCAAAGCCTTGTTCCATCAGGTCTTTAGAGTTTATGTTCTCCCAGAGGACATTGTTTCAGACCGGAAACACAGTTCACCTCACTAGTCTGGGGAGCGTTCTATTGCCTATTGGATATTAACATGAGTCTGACTGTGAGTTATCACCCCCAATCCTATGGACAGGATAGTGCCCATAGGATTGGACATGTGTCACATCCTGTCACATCCTATGTGTCACATCCTGGTCCCCACAAAGGCTAAGATCACTGGCCAATCATTTAACACCAAGCTTACCTGAGGGCAGAAATCGGTAAAGGAAGTTGTGAACAAGGTGCTGAACAAGAGAATATGTCAAGCTGCAAATAATGTCAACTCTGAATATTTAAAGTTGAGTGTCTCAACTACGGGGGGGCATGGTAGCCAGAACGTTTGCCTCACACCTTCAGGGTTAGGAGTTCGATTCCTGTCTCCGCCATGTGTGTGTGGAGTTTGCATGTTCTACCCATGCCTCTAGGGTTTCCTCCAGGTACCCTGGTCTCCTCCCCCAGTCCAAAGACATGCATTGTAGGTTGATTGGCATCTCTAAATTGTCCATAGTGTGTGATTGCGTGAGTGAATGAGAGTGTGTGTGTGCTGTGCGATGGGTTGGCATTCCGTCCAGGGTGTATCCTGCCCAATGATGCCTGAGATAGGCTCCCCATGACCCGAGAATTGATCGGATAAGCGGTAGACAATGAATGAATGAATGTCTCAACTATGATAAAGAAAAGAGGAATTGAATAAAAATGCATGACATAAGGACAATAGATATAACTGTTACTATAGATTTACTGCAGAGACTATGATGTAAAGTGGAAATGTAACATGGAATTCTATACTCCATGAGAAAAGTGGGTTCCTTAATGTTAATCACTCATAGCTTATGCTCTGCTGTAAAGTTTTTATAGGCCTTTGAAAAGGTCCCCCAGAGCAAAATCTCTAAATCAAATGTCTCAGGTTATGTACGTAACCCTGTTCCCCAAGAAGGGAACGAGATGCTGCATCATGGCTTGATTCTATGGTAACCGCCTTCAGTGAACTGGTGTCTGAAGCTTGTGTGAACACATGCCAATGCTTAATTGGCTGAGGGGTCAGGTGATGTAGCAGTGCACGTCAGCAAGACCATAAATGGGCATCTACATCATCACAGTACAGTAGAAAATGCTACACCCCTGGTGGAGTGGCCCCTGATACCAAGAGGCACCGCCTAAGAACGGGCTATATGAGTTGAGGTGCCGCTAGGTGACAGGGATCTGAGATTTGCCATGGCAGTTAGGGGAGGGGTGCTGGCACAGCCTGCTTTGATGATAGATATAGTTTTGGTGAAAGTGTTTCAGTGCCTGAAACACAGGCCTCATTCCTGGGCAGTTCACACATCTGGCGTAACCATGTGATGGTACAATGCCTTGAGTGCCTTGAATATCTTGAGAGCCTTGCCAGAGCCAAGGTGCAAAACTGAAGTCTTATGGCATGCAACCCTGACCAACCTGGGAGGGTGACTGCAGGGGTGAAAACCCCCACCATTTGGCCAGAATATGGTGTCATATGTGCCTCAGACCCAAAGGTGTAATGTTGGCTGTCATGAGACCTATGCATCCCCAAACGCAAGGACAGGTGGGTTTTGGTGCTGATCCAGTTTGAGGTTGTTCACAGTGGTAAAGATCAGATCCACACACAAAAATGAGAACAGGGCATGTATTGAGGCATGATCCTGAACCACTCCTAGAAGAGTGGTCATCTGAGAGAAAGAACACTCTCCTCAAAGTTCCGTGTGAAGGCCTGGTACCTGAAGTGATCAAAAGAAGCACTTTAGTACCTCTTTGCTACAACCCTCAACTGAGCTAGAATCAGCCAATCATTGATGCACATTAGTGCATGGATGCCCTGAGGCCACCACTGGGCCTAGGCTAGAACCATGCACGATGGTAAAAACCCATGGGGAGCAAGCTGGACTGAAAGGAAGGACCTGTGCAGGTAGGCTTCATCCACAAAAGTAAACCCAAGGGCCTTCCTGTGTTCTGGCTGTACTTTGATATGGGAGTATGTAATCCTTAGACAATCCTATTCTCGAACCTGGTTTGAAGCTTGATGAGCATGAGCATAAATTTTGAACCTAAATTTAGAAATTTTGAGGACTGAACAACTTCAGAGCACTGAACGCAGATCTAAAAACAGGTTGGACACTGCCCATCCGACCTTCTTGAATGCTAAGGAATGTTGGGTGTAGTAGCCAAATTCCCTCCCAGAGGGGGAAACACATTCGATGACCCCCATAATCAGGCAATAGCGAAAGAAAATGGTTTTTGGTCTCCGCACTGAACTGGGCATCTCAGAAGAGTGGTGATGTATGGGTTTTTTACCTGTTTGTCAGGATATCTAGAACCCATTAAGATATGCTTGGCAGCAAATGTAACACTGCCGAGTGATCTGATGGGGCAAGGTTTATATGGCACGCCCGACCTGTTTGGAACTTTGAAGCCGCACACTGGCAGAAAGGTGGTGAACAGGTTGAGAAGAAGGAATACCTGAAGGTGAGTCTAGTGCGGGTAGCCCACCCAGCATACCTGCTCCCTGGAATGTCCTAGATGGCGGGCTTGGCAGGAGTGCCCCTTGAAATTGTGTGGGAAGGAGATGAGGACACGACAACCTAGTGTACTCAAATCTACCCTTTTCTCGTGTCATCTCAAGGACATTTTTCTTGCCACTTTTAGTGTCTAAATCCACACTACACTGTCGAATCTAGCTCGACACTCAACCTATTACACCCAACTAATTTAAAGCTTAAATGACTGGCTTCAAATCACATAATTGTACCTATTTCAGTTACACTCATACATGTAATGAATTTATTGTGAAACTGAGTTGTTTTATATTCTTTCCAGGAGTTACTGAAACAATTATTGTTAGAACAAAAAGAATAAATCAGTTCTTCTCAGAGGTTGTCAACTCTTTAGATCAGTAGACACAGGTACCCAGCAACCGAAGATCTGCAAAAGACGGGCCCGGGGAGATATCTCAATAAAGAGGCTAGAGTCTCAGCTTACTAAGACATCTCCAATTTTATTGTTGCAAGGCATGAGTATATATACAGATACAAAAAGGGGAAAGGTGACCATGTGCTGTTGCAAGGTTAACGTTTCTCTCTGCAACACAAGTTCCAGCTGTTACTCAGAAGAGGAACCGCCTTGCTACAATAACGAGTTTCTCAAGATTCTATGCGTGCAACATGAGGCGAGAAGTAGTGCAGAACAGATGTTCAGGTATGGAAATAGGAAGTTGTGGTCTCAGACCAGGGGTCATGTGCATGTAAGTGCAATACCAAAGATAAAGTAGATAAAGAGATGAACCATTATGTACAATTATTCTTACAATTATATATATATATATATATATATATATATATATATATATATATAAAATTATATATTATATACATACATACATACATACAATTATATATACAATATATATGCATCTTTTTATACATGATATGCTTAGAGTCGACACTTAAGTACTCTCTCTCTCTCTCTCTCTCTCTCTCTCTCTCTCTCTCTCTCGCTCTCTCTATGCTAAACCATCTTCTGTTTACCTCACTTAGCTGAAATCTAATTCACATTTTCCGTAATTTGGCATGAGATTTTAAACTTTGTGCTGTTATGCTGATAACCAATGTCACTTTTTATTGGCATAAATGTCAGTCTAAATTCTAAAATGTTTGTTCTTTACATTTTCAGCTGTGTGAGCTTTGCCCTTTATTGACTTTTATTGATATGTGCAGAGTATGTGACTGTTAATTTATGTGTCATTCAACACACGCTTATAAGTATGAAGAAAATCAGTGTTGATGAATCTTTTTTTAATCTTATGGAAATTCTTCAGTTTAGCTTACCCAAACATTTACATACAAATAAAAAATAAGAACTGAAGCCCAAGCTGCATTGTTAAATATATATATATAATATAATATAATATAATATAATATAATATAATATAATATAGAATTGAATTGAATTGAAAGTACTGACTTGTTCAAAATTCATAGTCATTGTCTTGTTGCTCATTTCTGATGGTTCATGGTTAGTGTTGCAGATAGCACAGAAAGCAACCCGTACCTGAGCAATTCATACCTGAGCAAATTCGTACCTGAGCAATTCATACCTGAGCAAATTGACATTTCCTGTGCATTACCTCCTGGTTCTAGTACTAAACACAATTCCTATTAGTATAAGGGCTCTGTGTCATTCTGAGTTTTCACCACAAGAGGACAAAGAAGGAAGATCCCACAGAGGGAGGGAGAAGGAGGTGGCCTAATGCTGGACCATCAATCTCCTTATTCAGATTTTATGTATTTGATTATTTTGCTTTCTTTGATAGTGATTGTAGAAAATAAAAACAGTAGCTCATCTGTTGGATTGGACAACACAGGTCAGCCGTCAGCCTCCTATTTGCTCTTCATGTGCATCAGTGAGCTTTGGCTGCCCATGACACTGTCGCCGGTTCACCATTGTTCCTTCCTTGGACCACTTTTGATAGATACTGACCACACAGATATATATTTATATTATCGTTTAATATTGCTTCAACATGCAGATGTGTATTTTCATTGATAGACACAAATGTTTACAACCATTAACTACATATGAACAATTTTCCTTGTATGTACTGCATAAAGATTTATAGCTATTGAATTCATTTCTTACACACATTTGTTTAAAAGCCTAAATAACAATTGTGTGGCCCTCACTAAGTAAAAACAAATAACCTCAGGTGGCAAAAAAAAAAAAAATAAATAAATAAATAAATAAATAAATAAATAAATAAATGGCCTGGTGTTACTAATAAATACAGAAGTAATTAATCAACAATAAATGTAACTACCTCTATAAAAGCAATTTGGTTTTCTGGAGCACTGAGATGTGTATCTACATCATGGCAAGAAGTAAAGACATCAGCCAAGATCTCTGAGAAGCAATTGTTCCTATTCATCACTCTGGGAAGGGTTATAAAACCCTCTCCTAGCAATATAAAATTCAAGGTATTCTAGAATTAAATTTCAGATCTATACCACCCCTTTCAATCTGATCAGACTTTCATTAGGATTGAGCTCAGTTGAATATACTGAGGTATTTACATGAACACTTTTCTGATTACTAACAGATTTACAAATGGAGAGCCTACAAGACAGCTGCCTATTTTCCCAGGAGTGGGTGTCCCAGCAAATTCAGTCCATGGTCAGAAAGTTTAATGCTCAGAAATATAAAGTAAAAGTAAAACCAGAGATATACCTCATGTGACCTACAGGCCTCTGTAAGCACATTAAACATTTATGCTCATTAAAAATGTATGTTTAACGCTTAAGTTTTTGCAAGTTAAAGCTGATGTGTATGTAGCATTGCAGTCAAAAAAGCACTAAAGCATAAGGTCTGTTCAATTTCTATCTTGAGACTTTTGAAAGACCATGCCATCTGGCTGCTCTATCCATTTTATTGTGGTGTTATTTGATATCCCATGTTCCTCCAGTTTTTGCTTGATCTGAAAAACAAGATATGACATTTATTACTTTATAATTCAGAATATAGATATTAAAATCTTGTGAGATTTGTATGCTACTAAGACTGTCTACAACATAAAGATTCTAACTGCAACAATGACCATTTGCCATATGTTGAACATTGAACATTGTAAGTTGACATTGAACATTGAACATTGTAAGTGAGGATTGTATATTAGAGGACTGAGGATTGTCACACCATCTGTGAGATTGCTGCCTTCACTGCAGGATCATTCGCATCCTGATTCGATTTAATCTTCATTCTTATGGTTTGTTTTTTTGTAAAATCTGAAGTCAGAAATGCATATGAAAATAAAAATAGACAAGAGTAAACTTGCGTTATAAAAGCCATTGAAACTGGTGAAAAATATGAGCCAAAATAGGATGTTAGCTTACCTCTGAGACAGAAGAAAGGCTTTATATCAGAGCAGGGGGCAGCATCAACCAGGCCATTAATAAAATTACCACAATTATGATTATTGCCCGCACCTTTTGGTTTTCCTGTCACCCAGCTAAAGGTAGAAAACGTACTCTGGTCTGCCCACTTCCAGAGGTCTCTGGACAGACCAATCCAACAACTAGTAGTGACTGTTTGTTTTAGAAGTGTATTTTCCTCTGTGGTTGTTACACTGGCCAGGTCTGTGTGATATTGCCTGCAGTAACTCTGAGCATTATAAAATGACTTAGAAGTAGAAATAACAATGTATCTGCTGGACCCAGTGTTCCTAGCTGTCAAAATTAAAAACACATGATTAATTACTGATTCAAAAATTAAAAAGTAAACAAAAAGTTTTTTGTTTAGTTGCTTAATTAAAGACATTCACATTTTATTGACATTTTATAAACTGTCAGATATTATACCTGTTAATCCCTGTATTTTGTATATAATCAACACTAATGAAATAAAGTGTAGATCATGGTATATATTGATATTTGAATTGAAGTTTGTCTGTGGAATTTAAAAAAATTATCTATGATATTTTCAGATCTACAGTTTCACAAAGAGCATACTATTTGCTGTTTTTCAAGGCTCACTATTGTTTCTAGTTTCCTTGCTTGACATCAAGGGTTGGTGAAATTCATTTGGATATCTTCTTATGCATGTGCGCACACAAGATGAGAGCTTTTGATAAAGCCAGAAATTGATGTTTGACAGTTTGCAATAAATACTGCTGACATGAAGCCATCTTTTCCATTTCGTCTATTTGTATTTAATATATATATATATATATATATATATATATATATATATAATATATATATATATATATATATATATATATATATAAATCATTTTATGTAAATTAAATAAAAGATGAATCATCCTGAATTTCTAGGGAATAGTAGATACTTTTTAAGTGGTCAAACTCAATATCACCAACTACAGCCATCTGCCAGTGTATCAAAACATTTATGTTGTACTCAAATGTCTGACTTTCTACAGTGACATTAAGCACTTGATGCGTAGTGCATGTCATTGGAATGTCACAAAATGCATGTCACACACAATGTATTTAAGTGATTTTCATTTTATGGCTGGATTTTATTAAACCAACAGTATTTTGTCTATTGTTTCCATTTGAAGCATCAGTCCAGTTGTTTTTTATGCTAGTTAACATCTTATCATTTAAGTTTGTTAAGCACATACAGTTTTTTTCATACATCCTTCAATTCCTAATAAATGGAAAAGTGAATTTATATACTCACCATCAAAGCACACAAAGGGATGTGAACCTGCACAAAAATAATCAAACCAACAATTTGTATTTAGCCCACCACAATCTTCCATTGCATTGGTAGGCTCACCGACACACCAATCTGTCACATCTCTGAGTGACTGGTTTCCCAGGGACCAGCGCCAGCTATTAACATCATTGTATAGGCCAATCCAAGCATTGGAAGTGAATTGTTGCTTCTGTGCCTCATTTTGAAGCTTGACCATGTCATCACTGACTCCAGCAATAGCCAGGTCAATGTAGTTTGGCTTGGCAGTAAGTCCGAGCATCACTCCAATTTTTCCCTTGTTTGACTAGGATGTAGTCATAAGGTACAGACAAGACGAAAAGGAAGACTTCTGTAGATGACATATTAGAAGAATAAATTTTTATTATAACAATAGGTCTGTTAAAAAGATATTTAATCTGTGCTTTTCAGTGTGGAAGATGTTTTTCTATTTTTTATCAAAGCAAAAGATATATGAAACAAATTTTATTTTACCATAAAAATTAAAGTTAATTTTACCTGTGGGATGAGGTCATGTATCGATCATTTTATCAATCTTGGTATGTAAATACTTGCATAAGCCAGGCTGAACTAAAGATCTTGGCCAGTTTTATGAAGGTTTCAGAAACATTTCATACTTGCATGTGTATATTTGTAAATGTTAATCACCTTTAAAGTGTAAATGTAATGTAAATAAAGAGCATGTTCCCAGGATAGTTCATTTGTGTCTATTTAATTTTAAGTCATGAAATTGCAGGTAATTTGTGAAAGAAAAGGAGGAGAAAGGTATGCAGATATTCATGGACACCAAACATATACAGGGAGACTGTTTACAACTATTTTTAAGTGTCCCAGGAAAAGAAGCTAGAAGTCTCTCAAATTGCTGCACAACATTAAAAGAAGATGATTTGACAACAGGCTCCCCGTGAACCAATGATAGACTGGATAAGCAGTACAGACAGACAATGGAACTTTTCCATAAGAGTCATAGTCTTCCAAAAAAGAGTCAATTGGTTACAGCTATGCACAGACAAGTATGTCTTTCTTTTATTTGATGGCTTCTTTGACTTAGTTGAATGACTAGTCTTAGTTGTCTGATTTAACAAACCTGCTTGGTTGGAATAAAAGCCTGCACCCACAGCTGCCTTTTGCAGACAAAATTATAAAATTTAAATCAACACACTAGTCATCTAAGCAGTTTTTTCTGTGTCGCAAAAAGCATGAGTTGGCTATTCACAATAGTTTCTCTCACCTGTGAGAGTCAAAAGTTGAAACATGTGATTCCCCATAACTGATGTGGCACTGAGGAAATAAAGAAAATGAATTATAAATATTTTGCGTTGACCTGAGAGAAATCTCCAAGCAATCCAACTTAAAAAGTGTAAGACGGCTAACGGGTAATTGCAACTGCATAGTCATGGGTTTCACAGTGAGGGCTATACCCCAAAGCAGGCTCTAAAACTTAGGGTTTCCGTAAGGTAGCTTAACAAAATATTTACAAGTTGTTTAATAGGAATCACAACAATTTATGTTGAGCTAGGCTTTCCTCATCATGTTGTGTACTATACATCATGTTACGTTTGGCGCAAACGTTTTCTGGAGATGCAGAAGATGTATAGGGTTTCTTTTTTTTTTCCGATTCACATGCCACTTAAAGTAAAAGTAAATGCAAGTGAAAATAATTAGCAGTAAACTGTTATTGCTAATTACAGTTGCATGCATGCATTTAGATAAAACAAACGTGTTTCAATTGTGCTATGTTACAGTTGGATGGGCTATCCCATCCCATAGCATAGTCTCATTTAAGCAAGAATGAGCAATGATAAGCAATGATATCAAACATCACTAAATATGTTTAACATAAGACAGAAAAACAAGAATGTACTAGCGTAAATTGTTAAAGATAACAATTGTAAATTAATTGACTGACTAAATACAAAAATTATAAAATATATTCACTTACTCTGAATTACTCTAGAGAAAATGAAAAAGGACCTCTGAATCATCAGCACTTCTAGTTTTGGCAGGTTTAGCTTAATATAAGAGAGCTCTCATGCAAAACATCTTCCATTCCTCTCCATATGGCATTGAGGAAATTCAATCTGATTGGCCAACAGTAGTTTAAATGCTGAATTGTTAAGTAGCTCAGCTGGAGCTTTTTCTGGTTGAGAAAATGTCCCAATGATTTTAATTTCTTTGCTGCATTTCATGAAAATCTAATCATATGGAGCCAGATCTTAATGTGTTTTATAACAGCTTCATAAATGAAAAACCTTTTTCAAAATTCTGCAGTTTAATTTTTGTGGGCTAAGGGTTTATTAGATCTTTATCTGTATTTAAGATTTTTGATAGTGTGTTTAAACATGAAGCAGCGAAGTAAATAATCTCTAGTGAGGCTAAGGAAAGGCAGACATAAAAAACACAGAAAAAATCAATGAAATGAGGACAGTTGTGTTTTGAGTTTGACTAAATTGCTGAAAAAGTTAATGCTGACCCAACGCGGAGATAGACGGCAGACAGGGGTTTATTAAACCAAGGAACACAGATCCACACAGACAGTATGTAAAGACGAGGACTAGCAAACTAACGCAGACAGATGGTTCTGATAGAAAGGTGTCAAATACACAGTGTATGATGGGTCAGGGCTGTTTTGGCAGCAAAAGAGGACCAACACAATATTAGGCAGGCGGTCATAATGAGTGAGTAATTTGCTTTGCTTTGACTATGGACTTTTTGTTTAGACTTCGCATTGATGCTTTACAATGACATTTAGTACACACAGTGTACTAAAGCTTAGAACATCACTGAGCATGATAAATCATTGGCTTAAACCTTATTAATGAAGTTGTGAGGAAAATAAAGGGGTCCTTCAAGAAAATGAAGAGGTGACAAAATGAAAATGAAAGAACAGAAACTGATTATAAAAAAGCCCACATAGTTAAATAATAATAATGTTGACAGAGGTGAGAAACTACAGTAATAGTACAGTATATAACTATAATTTTAAATCTGAACATAATTTGCCAGCCCAGTGAGTAATATGCGTTGCTCAAGTGCACTGCCCTGATGTTTCACATCAACGCTTAATTTAATTGCAGCAAATTTTGGTGTTACAAGGCAACATGGGGTAAAATGTTTTGAAACACGTTTAACACAACCATTCTTTTTTCAGTCATAATTTTTTTTCTATTAATACTGAATTGCATTGAATTTTCTGTATAATCATTGTAAACAAGTGAAAGTTAAATTTTATATAATTATTAAAGTTTGGCATTCTTAAAAGTTTAAGTTTAGGAAATTATAACACATGGTAAATAATTGAGGAGTGATGATTACATATAGACTACAATAAATAATAGCTAATACATTTGGTCACAATATCCAAATTATCTGACCAAATAATTTGAACAATAAATAACACTATTCACAAAAAACAAACAAACAAAGAAATGAACAAATGTATAAATAAATTGCGGCTTTAGAAAAAACGACAGCTGAGTGAGAATGAGATGGGCATTGAGGTGGGAGCCAGTCTGTGTTCTCTAATAAATGACAATATTTTTATCTAATCATCTTAAGAGGTTAAAGGAGTTCATGTTTACTTAAGTGAACAAAAAGGTGGATAGATCATATGTAAATTTGTCTTGACTCTTCCTACCATAATTTGAAAGCCAAATCCCTTGATGATGGGTTGCACAATGTCATGTCTGCATTTTTATAGTTTTTTCCCTGTGTTTTTACAATCCAATATTTTTACAGCACGTGTGTGAATGAAAGGGAGGGAAGTGGAACAGTAAGGTTACAGGGTGAAGAGGTGAAGAAGGTACAGGAGTTTAAGTACTTGGGGTCAACAGTCCAGAGTAATGGAAAGTGTGGGAAAGAAGCGAGTGCAGGCAGGTTGGAATGGGTGGGGAAAGGTGTCGGGAGTTCTCTGTGATAGAAAAATATCAGCGAGAATCAAGGGGAAGGTGTACAGGACAGTGGTGAGACCAGCCATGCTGTATGGTTTAGAGACAGTGTCACTGAGGAAGAAACAGGAGGCAGAGCTAGAGGTAGCAGAGCTGTAGATGTTGAGGTTCTCTTTGGGAGTGACAAGGTTGGACAGGATTAGGAACAAGTACATCAGATGGACAGCTCATGTTGGACATTTGGGGGACAAAGTTAAGGAGGCCTGATTAAGATGGTTTGGACATGTTCAGAGGAGGGAGAGTGAGTATATTGGTAGGAGAATGTTGGACATGGAGCTGCCAGGCAGGAGGCAAAGAGGAAGGCCAAAGAAGAGGTATATGAATGGAATTAATGAGGATATGAAGCTAGTGGGTGCAAGTGTTGAGGATGCAGAAGAAAAGGATAGGTGGAGAGAGATGATTCACTGTGGCAACCCCTGAAGAGAAAAGACGAAAGAAGAAGAAGAAGATTTTTTACAGCACAATTAAAATTTTTTAATGTTTTTATAATAAATATAATGATGATTTTGGAATAAATATAATTTCTAAGCATTGTGAATTCGAACAAAGGGCTGTAGTCAAGAACATAACTAGTTGAGATAATAATAATAAGTTCTAAATTCAGTCACAAAGGAAGGTTTATAACATTGAAAATTGAGGCTGTTTTGAAAAGAAGACCATGTAGACTACAATGATCCAAACTAACCAATTTCTATTTCTTCTATCCAAAATGACACCGTTCTGAGCTAGCTAGAGAGTAAGAGCTCTTAAGCCCAAACCTTGGCACTACTACAAAAATTGAAAATTTTATGCTGTAAAAAATAGCTTCCAGAGATGCACAAAGGTGTATTATAATCTAAACTTGATTCCTGCATGATTTGCAGCACGACCGTGCACCTGAAAAATCTTCATGATTCATTTCATGATTCATATATTTCAAGATGGATTAGAATCTCAAAGCTTTCTAATATTGGGGATTGAGTCTGTTTTTAAGAAGAAACGGAGACCCTATTCAGTGTTAGTGTAGTCTTTTTAAGAAAAGTGTTCAGTGAGAATATTTCTAGAATTACCTTTATTTAGAAAGAATGCAATTTTCTTACAAAGATCCAAACTAATTGAACAAATCATTTATATTTATTCTATCCAAAATGACACAGTTCTAAGCTAGCTAGAGAGTTACAGGGATTGAGCCGAACCCTTTGTACTACTTAAATTATTTGCAAATTTTATATCATTACAAAGAAAAAAAACTTTGGCTTGATTATTTTAAATATTATATATTTTTAATTTCTCTAAATTGTCCGTAGTGTGTGAGTGTGTGAGTGAATGAGAGTGTGTGTGTGTGTGCCCTGTGATGGGTTGGCACTCCGTCCAGGGTGTATCCTGCCTTGATGCCCAATGACGCCTGAGATAGGCACAGGCTCCCCGTGACCCGATAATAGATCGGATAAGCGGTAGACAATGAATGAATGAATGAATATTTTTAATTTTAAAACACAGTAGATTGCCTGTATTTAACAGGTTTTTAAAATTTTTTACCCAGCATTGCCCTCTTACACAGTTTAGTTCTAATATGGAGTGAGCCAAAGCAGCAATGCAAAGCATTTAAGCAAAGTAAATACTCATTAAACTTTAACAACGACCGCCATCAGCACTGTTGACCTACAGGACGCCGGTGGAAATTGGGCTGTTGGTCGAAGAAGTAGAGGAGGGAGGAGAGTGCACAGACAGAGAGAGAAGAGGAAAGGTAAGAGTGTAGGACTGAGAATAGGAACTCTGAATGTTGGTACTATGACAGGGAAAGGTAGAGAGCTGGCTGATATGATGGAGAGAAGGAAGGTGGATATACTGTGTGTACAGGAGACCAGGTGGAAGGGTAGCAAGGCTCGTAGTATAGGAGCAGGATTCAAGCTGTTTTATTATGGTGTGGATAGTAAGAGAAATGGGGTAGGTGTGGTCCTGAAGGAGGAGTTTGTGAGGAATGTTCTGGAGGTGAAGAGAATGTCAGACAGGGTGATGAGTCTGAAGTTAGAGATTGAAGGGGTGATGTTGAATGTTGTTAGTGGATATGCCCCACAGGTAGGTTGTGAGTTAGAGGAGAAAGAGAGATTCTGGAGTGAATTAGATAAAGGTGATGGAGAGTATTCCCACGGGTGAGAGAGTGGTGATAGGAGTGGATTTTAATGGACATGTTGGTGGGGGGGAAACAGAGGTGATGAGGAGGTGATGGGCAAGTTTGGAGTTAAGGAAAGGAACCTAGAAGGACAGATAGTAGTGGACTTTGCTAAGAGGATGGACATGGCTGTGGTTAACACTTATTTTCAGAAGAGGGAGGAGCATAGAGTAACTTACAAGAGTGGAGGTAGCAGAACACAGGTAGACTACATCCTATGTAGAAGAGGCAATCTGAAAGAGCTTAGTGACTGTAAAGTGGTAGTGGGAGAGAGTGTAGCCAGACAGCATAGGATGGTGGTGTGTAGGATGACTTTGTTGGTCTGTAAGAAGAAGAGGTCAAAGATTGAG
Organism: Hemibagrus guttatus; assembly: GCA_033459395.1. Classification (NCBI taxonomy): domain Eukaryota; kingdom Metazoa; phylum Chordata; class Actinopteri; order Siluriformes; family Bagridae; genus Hemibagrus; species Hemibagrus guttatus. The sequence continues at coordinate 7,214,045 of JAUCMX010000029.1, read as the reverse complement.
ATAGAGAAGAAAACCAAGTGATGGAAGCTGAAAAAGGAGGAATGTTGTGAGAAATTTAGATAGGGGAACACTGGGTGGTCAGGTAGTGCTGCCAGATGACTGGGAAACTACAGCAGAAGTAATCAGGGAGAAAGGGTGCTGGGTGTGTCATTTGGAAGGAGGAAAGAAGATAAGGAGACTTGGTGGTGGAATGAGGGAGTTCAAGATAGTATCCAGAGGAAGAGGTTAGCCAAGAAGAAGTGGGACATGGACAGGACTGAAGAGAATAGACAGGAATACAAGGAGTTACAGTGCAGAGTGAAGAGGGAGGTGTCAAATGGCCAAGCAGAAGGCATATGACGAGTTGTACACTAGGTTAGACACTAGAGAAGGAGAGAAGGACTTGTACAGGTTAGCTAGGCAGAGGGATTAAAGATGGGAAGGATGTGCAGCAAGTTAGAGTTATTAAGGAATAGAGATGGAAGGGTGCTCACAAGTGAGGAGAGTGTACAAAGGAGATGGAAGGAGTACTTTGAGGAGCTGATGAATGAGGAAAATGAGAGGGAAAAAAGAGTAGAAGGGGTGAACTCTGTGGAACAGACAGTAGATAAGATTAGAAAGGATGAAGTCAGGAAGGCTTTGATGAGGATGAAAAGTGGAAAGGCAGTTGGTCCTGACGACATCCTGGTGGAGGTCTGGAAGTGTCTAGGAGAGGCAGCTGTGGAATTTTTGACTAGTTTGTTCAACAGGGTTTTAGAGAGTGAGAAGATGCCTGAGGAATGGAGAAGAAGTGTGTTAGTGTCTTTAAGAATAAAGGTGACGTGCAGAGTTGCAGCAAATATAGGGGGATAAAGTTGATGAGCCATACAATGAAGCTATGGGAAAGAGTAGTGGAAGCTATGTTAAGGAAGGTAGTGGAAGTTTGTGAGCAGCAGTATGGCTTCATGCCCAGAAAGAGCACAACAGTTGCAATTTTTGCTCCTGGAATTTTGATGGAGAAGTATAGGGATGGGCAGAGGGAGTTGCACTGTGTGTTTGTAGACTTGGAGAAAGCGTATGACAGAGTGCCAAGAGAAGAGCTGTGGTACTATATGAGGAAGTCAGGAGTAGCAGAGAAGTTTGTCAGAGTGGCGCAGGACATGTATGAGAGAAGCAGGACAGTGGTGAGGTGTGCTGTAGGTCAGACAGAGGAGTTCAATGTGGAGGTGGGACTGAATCAGGGATCGGCTCTGAGCCCCTTCCTGTTTGCTATGGTGATGGACCAGTTGTCAGAGGAGGTCAGACAGGAGTCTCCTTGGACAATGATGTTTGCAGATGACATTGTGATCTGTAGTGAGAGCAGGGAGCAGGTGGAGGAAAACCTGGAGAGGTGGAGGTTTGTGCTGGAGAGAAGAGGAATGAAAGTCAGTCATAGTAAGACTGAGTACATGTGTGTGAATGAAAGGGAGGGAAGTGGAACAGTAAGATTACAGGGTGAAGAGGTGAAGAAGGTACAGGAGTTTAAGTACTTGGGATCAACAGTCCAGAGTAATGGAGAGTGTGCGAAAGAGGTACAGCTTGAGTACATCATGTTGAACGTTTGGGGGACAAAGTTAGGGAGGCCAGATTAAGATGGTTTGGACATGTTCAGAGGAGGGAGAGTGAGTATATTGGTAGGAGAATGTTGGGCATGGAGCTGCCAGGCAGGAGGCAAAGAGGAAGGCCAAAGAGGAGGTATATAGATTGAATTAATGAGGATATGAAGCTAGTGGGTGCAAGTGTTGAGGATGCAGAAGAAAAGGATAGGTGGAGAAAGATGATTCGTTGTGGCGACCCCTGAAGGGAAAACCCGAAAGAAAAAGAAGAAGAAGAAATACTCATTAGACTAACAAATGAGCCTTCAAATTTTCTTGTTTTTCTTTCACTGCAGTAAACCTAAACCCAATGTTTGACGAGTCTGTTTTAAGAGGAAAGGGAGACCCAAACCAGTGTTAGTGTAGTCTTCTTAAGAAAAGTGTTCAGTGAGCATATTTTTTAGAATTACCTTTATTTAGAAAGAAAATTTAATTTCTTACAAAGATCCAAACTAATCGAACAAATCATTGTTAGTTACAGAGTTACAGGGATTGAGCCCAAACCTTTGTACTACTTGAAATATTTGCAAATTTTGTATCATTACAAAGAAAAAAACCCTTTCTGATTATTTTAAATATTATATTTTTTAATTTCACATTAATTTGTATTTAACAAGTTCAAACATTTCACCCAGCATTTCCCTCTTACACAGGTTAGTTCTAATATGCAGTGAGCCAAAGCAGCAATGCAAAGCATTTAAGCAAAGTAAATATTCATTAGACTAACAAATGAGTGTGTGTTGCTTTCGGCTGCTCCCTGTTCAAGGTCGCCACAGTGGACCAACTGGTCCGCACAACAACTTGGCAAATGTTTTACGCCAGATGCCCTTACTGACGCAACTCTCCCATTTTTCCGGGCTTGGGACCGGCACTGCATCCAGTGGCTGGGGTTGAGGCATTGGCTGGGAAAGACTAACAAATGAGTATTTTCTTATTTTTCTTTCACTGCAGTAAACCTTAACCCAATGTTTTCTTTATACTTGTTACACAACTCTCACTGACCACTGATGTGATTTGTCTTCTTGATTCTTCTCTGCGCATCATTTAATAAGCAGAATGCTTTGATGATGTTTTGCACTGCCAAATATCTTAGAACAAGGCAGGTTTAACAGAGCAGTGTTTTAAACAAAAGGTTTACTGTATAACAAGCTAATTTTATTATAATACACAATTTTATTTTATTTACAATTTTATTTTATTCAATGTCTCTGAGCTCTGCTCAGAGACAAGCTCTTCCAGCTGAATGTGCCAGACTCCATGTGCAGTTGGATCACGGACTTCCTGACAGACAGACGGCAGTTCGTGAGGCTGGGAACGCTTGTCTCTGACCTCCAGCACATCAGCACTGGATCCCCCCAAGGCTGTGTCCTTTCTCCTCGGCTATTCTCCCTTTATACCAACGGCTGCACATCTGGTCACCAGTCTGTCAAACTTCTGAAGTTTGCTGACGACACCACCCTCCTCGGCCTCATCTCTGATGGGGACGAGTCGGCATACAAGGGTGAGATGGATCGTCTGGTGTCATGGTGCAGCATGAACAACCTGGAGCTCAACTCCCTAAAGACAGTGGAGATGATAGTGGACTTCAGGTCCCGGAGACGTGCAGCCAAGATCGCAGCCGACCCATCTCATCCTGGAAATGAATTCTTTCGGTCCCTCCCCTCGGAAAGAGGCTCCGGTCCATCAGGACCAGGACCTCATGCCACAAGAACAGTTTCTTCCCCACTGCAGTCAGCCTGCTGAACAGTGCCCCACTTACTCCCAGATGACCCCCCCCCAAGAACTTACAGACAACCATGACATTTTCACATTCTAAATTGCACTACATCTTCAGTAAACTCAAACTTCTGTATACAATATTTATTTCATTCTCGATTGTATATACTGGATATACTTATTTGGACAGTCACTTTCACTCAAACTTTACATTCTAAATTGCTCTTCTTTTCATGTACATTCAAACTTCTGTGTACATATTTATTATCATTCTCAATTGTGTACATACTTTATCTGTATATATGTTTGGACAGTCTCCTTCAATTTCACTTACACTTTTACATTGTAAATTGCAACACGTAAGTCACTTGCTGTTAACAGCTTTATTTAATTCATTATAGTTTATTTTATTATTTTAAAATTTTATCTGTGTATATGTTTGCACATTGAGCCAGCCCTTAGTCACTGTTTTTAAAAAAAAAAAAAAACCCAAAAAAAAACAGTGACTAAGGGCTGGCTCAATGCCTGTTAAGTTCTAGCCACGGAGAAATGAAACATCAGGTAGTCAAGAGCAGAAGTAGTTGAGTCAAAAGCCAAAACCAAGTACAAATAAATTGCCTGCATCTTGTTTGAGACAAAAAAAAAACAAAAAAAAAAAAAACAACCCTTAGGATGTTGGAAGCACTGGGTTTGAAACATTGTTGAAGCCCTAAACATACTGTATACCATTACTTGAATGTACAACTTCTCAAATAAGGAAAAAGTATTCCTTTCACAGGAAGAGACAGACTACAGTGGTAAGCATATTATTTACTGAAGATAGATAGAGAAAGAGAAAAGAGAGAGAGAGAGAGAGAGAGAGAGAGAGAGAGAGAGAGAGAGAGAGAGAGAATTGAATTTGAAAAAAACCCTTATTTACATTTTCTCAAAGCGTGTCACCAATAAATAGGGAAAATGTCATTTAAAAAGGATAAGGTTTTTAAAAAAAAAAAAAAAATAAGATAAAAAATAAGGTTTAAGACAATGTGTGTGCAAATTGCAGTTTTTCATTAACAACACAACACAGTGCTCCTCTACAACACCAGGTTTTCTCAAATACAAACAGGTTCTTTGTTTTTTTATAAAACACAAAATCAATCCCGAATCCTGGATTTTATCAGTGCTGTAGTGACCATTACAACACTGCAGCAGCCATTTTGTTCCACCTGGTTTTTTCGACTAATATAAATGCCCATTTTTGCTTGCTCCAGTACAAAGTTTAAAAGCTGGCATTGAGCTCGTCTTTTGCGTGTGTATTTAAAACCAAGGATAAATACTTTCAGTGAAAAACTTTCATTAAAAACACTAAAAATATTCCGTAAAAAAGTAAAAAGAGACTTCAGTCTGGAACATTCCATAAAAGCATGAAAGATTGTCTCTCTTTGGAGGCAGAAAGAACACGAGTGGCTGGCCTGGGGACACAGAACAGAGATAAAAACATTGACCGCAACAATACCATGTAAAATTCTCCATTGTAAATCTCCCATTCTCTTTGTCAATGGTGGCTTATAGAGTGACCTTCACTCTGGACGCTCTCCCTCACTCAAGCTGAGGACAAAGCACCAGGGTGTGTCCACTCTTCCTCTGAGTGACCTCTTGATAAAAGCTTTGACACATGCTTTGTAGACAGTTTTTCCAGAGACATTAAAACAATTCACATTTGTAATGTTTTTAGAGTCCAACAAATGACCAGTGCTTTCTTGTCCACAGTCCACAGACAGTGCAAGTTCTGGAAACGGGTCCTCTGGGTCGGGGCTTTCAGTTCCACTACAGTAGTCCGTCAGCATTTCTCTCTCCTCACGAGAGATGATCAAAGTCCATTTGCGAAGCAGCTGGCTCACCACCCTCTTTGACCTCACACCTAGCTGAGCAGCTACTCCGTCATCGTTCTTTAGGCGAGGGCCAGCGATGTGCACCAGGTGTTTGAGGGTGGTGACACCAGACGTGAGGAGAGACTGTGACGGTGAAGAGTCCCCAACATCCAGGCATGCCCCATATACCAGAGGCTCCTGAAGTAGCCAGTGAAGAGAGTCTGTGGTTGTGGCTCTTTGCACCTTAAAATGTCTCCATATCTTAAACAGGTTATGATAAAAAGCAGGCAGTTTTACAGTGTTCAGTCTCTCTGGGTTCATTAAAAATAGTACTCTGTCCAGTTTTATGTCACTGAGTGATCTCAAAATGGCACTGGTCACTGGTTTCCAGCTAAAAACCCTTGAGCCGCATAAAAACTTTTGTAAAAACTGTAAACAAAGGCTGCAGTTCTGCTCTGTAAGTGTATAAGCCCTTGCCCACCTTCCTCTTTGGGTAAGTATAAAACACTGCACGGCACCCAGTGCAACTTATCCCAAAAGAAGTCCAATAAAATTGACTGAATTTTTATTAAAAGATCTGTAGGAGGGTCTATACATGCTAATTTATGCCAGAGTGACGATGCTACCAGATTATTGATGATCAGTGTATGCCCCCTGTAAGACATTTTCTGTACCAGCCACTTCCACTTCTCTACCAGTTACTTTTTTAATGACCCCTTCCCAGTTTTTTTGTGAAATTGAGTCATTTCCCAGGTACACTCTTAGGTATTTAAAGCCTTCACTTTTCCAACACAGACCTCCAGGGAGTTTAGGTACCTCGCCTACCCACTGGCCGACTAAAACAGTCTCACTCTTAGCCCAGTTAATTTTTGCAGAGGAAGCTAATTCAAATTCTTCAGATACCCTGCGCAACGTATCAATATCACTCTGACTATCAACCATTATCACAATGTCGTCTGCGTAGGCTGACAAGGGGATGGTGTTTGGGCAGTCAGGGATTGAGAAGCCTTTCAGTGTAGCTCTTAGCTTATTAAGGAGGGGTTCAATGGCTAGAGTGTAAAGCATCCCTGAGAGAGAGCAGCCTTGCCTTACGCCCCTACACACCTTAAAAAGAGCACATAAGCCACCACTGAGTTTCAGTACACTTTCGATGTCACAATATAACATTTGTACTTTGGAGATAAAATCTGAGCTAAAACCAAAAGCGTTAAGAGTTTTCCAGAGGTAGTTGTGTTCAACTCGATCAAAGGCTTTTTCTTGGTCTATGGATATGAGACCCATAACGTATTCAGCCCAAATAGTTTGGAGACACTGAAAATGTCTCGAACTAATGAGGTGTTGTCAAAAATGCACCTCCTGGGTATGCAGTAGGTCTGATCTGCATTTATTACCGCCTCCAGAACGCTTCCCAGTCTTGTAGCTAAAACCTTAAACAGCATTTTGTAGTCGCTACAGAACAACGATACAGGTCTCCAGTTCTTAATGTCCGTTAAGTCACCTTTTTTGGGTAGAAGAGTGAGGACTGCTCTTCTACAACTTAAAGGTAACAGTCCTCCTGTTAAGCTGTCATTTAAAACCTCAAGCAAATCTTCCCCTAAAACATGCCAGAAGGACTTATAGTTCTTATATACTTATAGGACTTATATATATATATAATTCTGCTGGAAGCCCATCTACGCCAGGTGCTCTGCCACACTCCATACTCATTAACGCCTTCTGCAGCTCTACTGACGTTATCGCTCTGCTCAGTGCTGTATTGGAGTCCTGTGACACTTGAGGCAGTTCTTCTAAAAAACTCTGTTCTGTGGTATGTTTTCTGTACTCACACTGGTAGAGTTTTTCATAAAAACTAACTGCTCTTTTCTTTATATTGGCTGTGTCAGATAAAATGTGTCCAGACTCAGAGCGGAGGCTGTGAATAAAACGTTTTTGTCCGTTCTTTTTTTCGAGGCTAAAAAACAACTTTGAGGGGGCATCCATCTGGTCTACGTTCTGGAAACGTGATCTTACTAATGCACCTTGTGCTTTAAACTCAAGGAGGTTCCTTTTGACTGTGAGAGTCTGAATATGGGTTTGGTTTTCTGCTGATTGTGACAACAACTGAAGTTCTGTTATCTCATCTTCTAGCTGCTTCATAGACCGAGCCAATTCCCCTGTGACATTATAAGTGTACTGTTGACACATCTGTTTTATTTGTGTTTTTCCAAAGTCCCACCACTGTTGAAGAGAAATAAAAGCACTCTTTTCTCTTTTAAAATTCTTCCAGAAAAAAGTAAAAATATCTGTAAAATGCTGGTCACTCAGTAAAACAGTGTTAAAATGCCAGTAAGCACTCTGTGGTTTAATACAATTTAAAAACAAAACACATAAAACCAAGCTGTGGTCTGAAAAACCAACTGGGTTAATAACACAACTTTTAAAAATGTTCAGGTGGTGTCTGGGAACATAAAACTTGTCCAGCCTTGCTAGTGATATTTTACCATCAGAAGCATGAGCCCAGGTGTACTGTTTTTGAGCCTTATTAAAAGTTCTCCAAATGTCACTTAGTTCATGTTTTTCAACAATGTGCAGGAGTCTTCTTCGGGAAGGCATGTGTGGCTCTACATGGTTGCGGTCATTGTTTTCTAGAGTACAATTAAAATCACCACCAACAAATAAATCTCTCCTGTGTCACAGGTTTCTAAAATGTTACATAATTTATCTAAAAAAGCAATTCTTTCCACTGGGGAAGCTGGGGCATACACACAGATAAAAACCATAACATGGTTCTCTAAAAGAGCTCTGACTTTTAACAGTTTTCTACACTATAGGAGATAGGTTTAAAAGTCTTTGAAAATAAAATAGCAACTCCTCCTCTAATGGAGGTATTGTGGCTTAAAAACAAGGGGGCAGCCCACTCCTGTGTCCAGTCAACTGCATTTTTAAAGTCACTATGGGTTTATTGTGCAAATAGTACATCTATTCTTTTTTGCCTTATGAGTTCATACAGTTCAGCTCTCTTCCTGCAGTGTCTAGCACCATTAACATTCAGAGATGCGATGTGGATGTCCTGCATGAGCACACATATAGAATAGAATAAACACAAGAAAGGATGCCTGTGGTCCACGAGGACTGAGAGAATTACGACGTTTCAACATCATCAATATCTAGGAGGTTGTTGATCTTAGTGACGATTTTCTTCAGTCTGTACACCTCTTTGTCCTCGAAGCACCCTTCACCCATTAGACGCTTTATAGCAATATGCAGTTTGTTCAAGTCCGGGAAATACCTGTTAATCTGAACCATTGTCATATTCTTTGTGATTTTCAGGAAGTGTCTGATCTTGTTTGCATTGTACTTTTTACGGACCCAGTTACCCTCAGTGGTGACACAGACAGTGAGATCAGGAGGAGACTCTTCACTGTCCAGCTCACTAGCACTTTCTGTCTGCTTCCTTTCTGATTTTTTTGCAGCTTTCACTGTTTTGTCATGTTCCCTCGTCTTTCTTTTTACGGGTGTTTTAAGTACAGTTTGCTCAGTTTCCATCATCGCCTCGTCTGTGTTTTTGGTTAAAACAACCACATTATCCTCAGGCACACTGACTTGAGTCATCATCAGTTCAATGTCAGTTTCAGTTTCTATTTCAACACTTTGCTCAGGTGAGGCCTGCTCAGCCTGAGCAGTGGGAACAGTGGTCCCAGTGTTACTCACCCCATCACTGGGTACTGGGTCGGTCTCGGTGTTTTCAGCAACGGTAGGTTCTGGAGTCTCTGGCTTTTCTGCTGTAATAGAAAACACCTCGGAAGCGTTTTTCGGAAGCGTTTTCCGCGACCGGAGAGTCCGCCTCGACTAGACGAGCTTACCGAAAATGGACAGCTGTCTTTCCAGCATCTTACTGGAAATGAACGGGGGGACATTAGACAGCGTGACTTTTTTCGCAGGTGTTGAGAGGGAGAGCACATCAGTAAGTGAACCCCTAAGTACAAGGCCCTTCTGGGTCAACAGGACTGCGTTCTCCACCGTGTTTACGAACAGGACTAGCGCACTGTTCATCCTTGACGCCGCCAAAACGTTTCGGTGCCCGACCACCTCCCCTGCAGCCAGGCAGCACTCCTCCACCCCCGCGACGGTCACCACTCTAACACCATGGCTCCGTGTTAGGTCGTCGAGGGGGTCTCTCACCTGGGCTGCCATGCTTTCCAGTGAGAAGCTGGTGCTGACGGCCAGAAACTTACTCTGACCAGAGAGTTTAGATGGTAAAAAGTAAATTCTCACACTCAACGCACTCCACCCACTCCCAGCATGCACTCAGAGAGAGAGAGAGAGAGAGAGAGAGAGCGCGAGAGAGAGAGAGAGAGCGAGAGAGAGAGATAAGGTTACAGGGTTACAACTGTCTCTGTTTGACCCCCAACACAAAAATTTGAGTAAATGTGTATATACCTGCAATGATGCACAGAGGTATAGTATCATCTACACAAGGTGCGCAATATTGTACAACTTAAGAGTAACATTTTCAGCCTTGCAGAAAATATTATGGTGATATTAGATTACCAACATCTAATCTACTCAAGCACTCACATGCATTAATTATACCTGGTATAAATATTCCTGGTTAAATATTCCTGGTGTCTAATGCTTGATCCGTACCAATTCTTAATATACATAACATCTTTATTACACATATGAACATTCAATCATGTGGCAGCAGCACAATGCACAAAATCGTGCAGATACAGATCAAGAGCTTCAATTAAGTGTTTAAATTAAACATCAGAATGAAGAAAAAGTTTAATCTCTAAGACTTATGGACGATGATAGCAAAAGGCCTGGTTTGAGTATTTCAGAAACATTTCCTGGGATTCCTACTGACCTCATATGTGAACTCATTCTTCTGAGAGTTAAAGTAATTGGATAAAGATATTGTCATTTATGTAAGAATGTGTGCTGATTGCTACCTCAATGCCTATCTCATTCTCCCTCATCTGTAATTATTTTGTCAAATTCATCCAAAGTCCAATAACACACTGTTTTCATTCTAAAAGACCATGTGTCACAATTGCCAGTCGTGCCGGTTTAGATGCATCAGACCCAATGCGGAGATAGATGACAGACAGGGGTTTATTCAAAAGAAGAACATACATCCACACAGACGTTACACTCAGACGAGGACTAGCCCCGAACACAAACAGAAAGCCACTATAAATAAGGAACATAATCATTGACACATTAGGAACAGGTGAACGAAGGCGGGAACACATTAGGAAGAGGCGTGGCTAAAACTAACACATGACAACAAACACAACCCCTGTTGGAGGCCCCCTAGTGGTCCTACGGGGGAGTCGCCACCCGTAACACCATGTCACTGACTGTACATTTTGCTGGATGATTTAACAGGGGCTGTTCTTTGTGAAACTGCAAAATAATACAAAAATGCTTACTTAAATAAAAACAAACAAATACAGTAAAAATCTTCAAAGCAAAGCTTCTTCGGAAATTTACACGACAGATGGAGGAAGATTAAAGAAACACGCGATCTCTGCTGCGAAATGGCTGCTGTGCATTGCGTGCTTTACGCTATCACGCATAACAAATTTTGTCAAACTGGATTTAACAACACAAACTGGATTATAAAATATGTCAAACAGCACCTTCGAGTGGGGAGAAGGAAGTAATGTTAGATATGGCATATAATACCTTGTTTTCTCTGTTCAATTTCTGATATGTCCCCTGGCTGGAGACATTTGCATCTGTGGATGAAAACAGAGTTACAAATGTTGCTTTTAAGATAATTTTCTATTGTGAAAAGAATATTTGAAATATAAAATGAGAAAATGCTCAGAATTCAGTTCATGTTTGCTTTGTGGAAATAAAGTTGGATGTTTTTGGGGTTTAAAAATGAACCCAAATGGCGCTCTAGCTGAGACTTGCATCCAGTGAAAATAACTGATTTAATTTAATTTAAACTCTATTTAATTTCAAGTCACATCTATGAACCTTATGCTGCAAATGATATTACATGATATTAAAAGAACTAAACTCTGTATTAATTGATAAAGACTCCTGAACATTAAATGTGGATCAAGAAAATGTAAGTAAATTTACAAAAAAAGAAATACTTTGGCTGGATTTAGGCAGGTAATGGACTCACTGCATTTTTAGTTCTTTTACTACATACATAATGTCAGTATTTCACAGTCAGTGTCTGCAGGAGTTCCAATGATGAGAGTATTTTCATGTGCTAAAAGTTCCAAAGAGGACTGATTCTGTAATCTGTAAACAGAGTGAATGTACTCGAAGCTTAATTCAAAACACTCATACTTGCTTGTGAAGTGATACCTGTTGTGCTTCTATGACCAGCAGATGACGCCCTGGGCTACTCATTATTCATCTGCAGCCATGCACTTAAAAAGACTTTTAATGGTAATGAGAGTGCCTTAATGGTATATGGCCACTCTACGTCTGTGGACATCTGACCCTCACAGCCATATGTGGGCTTTGTTTAAATGATTATTTATTGTAAGACATTAAATTACCTTTTTTGTGATGTGTAATATTTGTATTAAACAAATAAGTTAGAAAAAGCAAGTTATGTGTTGTGATATGTTTTCAAAGTTCTTACTAAAGAATATCTTTAGACAAACCCTTTTTAATGAACGTATGTGCTCTATTAAAACTGTTTTAGGAAATGAGTCCCATCCCTTCACCCAGTGGAGCAGGTAATATGAACCAGGCTACTGAATGCAGACAACAAATATACATTGCACTAAATTAGGACCAAAGATACTAAATTAGGGCCGAAGTGTGCACAATGGTCCAGTATTGGAACTAATCGATTTTATATATCTGTGCCAAAGCAGAGATATAATTGTTACGGGCAGCAGGGCTGAGGATGGACCACTAGGGGGCTCTCAGCATGGGGTTGTCATGTCATGTCTGTTTATGTTTAGGCCATGTGCGTGTTTTAGCCCCGCCCTAGCCTAATGTGTGTTCCTTCCCCTGTGCACCTGTCCCCAATGTATCATGATTGTTCCCTGATTATGTTGCCTATTTATAGTCCTGTCTGTGTCATCATTAGTTGCTAGTCCTCGTTTGTATGTAGGCCGATGTGGTGTCGTGGTTTTTGTTTCATGTTATGTCTCGTGTACTATGTTTAATAAAACCCCTTTTTGTTTCATGGAAGCTTCGCGTTGGGTCTGTTACTATCCAGCCAGACACCGCCGGTTGTAACAGAAGGACTAGCCCAAACCAAACAGATCCAGCGCGAAGCTTCAGCGAGAAGGTTAGTTTTTTCGTTTCCGGGTTTTATTGTTTTGCCTGTTTTCGTTTTGCGCTCCGGTTCGGAGTGGTGTTTTTCGGGGGGGGTTTTGTTGATTCCGCCCCTCTCTCCGCCCGTGGTTAGGGAAAGGAGGAGGGTTTCGGCAGAAAATTTAGATTTTGGAGGATTTTTGATTTTTCTCGCTCTGTCCATGTTCCCGTGGGGGCGTCGCCCCACGATGTAGCTTCCGTGGGGGGCGTGGCCCCGTTTTTATTCTGCGGAGGAGAGTTCCGGCCTAGGGCCGGAGTTTCAAGTTTTTGTTTCCGGCTCTCGCTCTGCCTAGGTTCCGGTGGGGGGCGTCGCCCCACGATGTAGCTTCCGTGGGGGGCGTTGCCCCAATGTTCGCCAGCAGAGGAGAGTTCCGGCCAGGGCCCCGGACCTTGAACTTTTTTTTTACTGTTTTGTTTGCTCCAACTCTCGCTCCGCCCATGTTCCTGTGGGGGGCGTTGCCCCATGATGTAGCTTCCGTGGGGGCGCTGCCCCACCTGTTGCCAGCGGAGGAGAGTTCTGGCAGCACCTTGCTCCCACCCTCCCGCCCCTTGAGGAGTTCCAGACCCCAGCGAGACGGACATCGTCCCCCCGGAGCCGTTGTTCGTCGGTGGACGTCGCTCGGTGTGAGTGCTCGGCGGTGGACGTCGCTCGGCGCTGCAGCTCGGCGGTGGACATCGCTTGGCCCTACTGCTCGGCTGTGGACGTCACTCGGCTCTGCTGCTCGGCTGTGGACGTCGCTCGGCGCCTCCGCTCGGCTGTGTACGTCGCGTTGGACCCTTTAGCCTTGCCGTCGGGTCCTTTGCTCCCCCCACTTGTCTTGCTCCTGCTTCTCACTCCCCCCAAGTGCCTTGCCTTGATCCTTGTTCCCCCCACTTGCCTCACCTTGGTCCTCGCTTCCCCCCACTCGCCTTGCTTTTGCTTCTCGCTCCCCCCCAAGTGCCTCGCCCTGCTTCTCGCTCCCCCCACCGGCCTCTCTACGTTCCTAGCTCCTCCCCAGGACCCATCGCTGGACTGGACTTTTTGGGAGGGGCTAGAGTTTGGCGCGTCGGGAGCCGCGCCTTTGAGAGGGGGGAGATGTTACGGGTAGCAGGGCTGAGGATGGACCACTAGGGGGCTCTCAGCATGGGGTTGTCATGTCATGTCTGTTTATGTTTATGTTTTGGCCATGTGCGTGTTTTAGCCCCGCCCTAGCCTAATGTGTGTTCCTTCCCCTGTGCACCTGTCCCCAATGTATCATGATTGTTCCCTGATTATGTTGCCTATTTATAGTCCTGTCTGTGTCATCATTAGTTGCTAGTCCTCGTTTGTATGTAGGCCGATGTGGTGTCGTGGTTTTTGTTTCATGTTATGTCTCGTGTACTATGTTTAATAAAACCCCTTTTTGTTTCACGGAAGCTTCGCGTTGGGTCTGTTACTATCCAGCCGGACACTGCCGGTTGTAACAATAATAACAAATAGTATTGTTATGTCTTGCCCCAAGCAGTTGCAGCTCCAAATGGCTCTCAGTACAGAAATGGTTCAAACCCATTTGTTTAAATGTTATCATACAAATAGTACACATTGGTAACCTAAAACCTTTTATTCTTTCTCCTGTCAGCTGCAATTATCAAGCCCAAGTAAGTGTTACTTGAACCTATTCATTGTGAAGTGAAAGAGACCATATTTCATCAAAATAACTGTTTTCTCAGTCAGAAAATTACAGACTACGTTTTTCTTCTCCCACGTTCTGTGAGCTTCTGCTTATCCAGTGTCACAGGAGTACAGACTGGTGACAGCAAGTAAATGAATGTGAATTCACATGTCAGCTACATGTCAGCCTTCAAAATTTGGATGTTCCATGTTCCCTGTATGTTTTATTGTTTATAAATTTTCATAAAACATATTATTACTTATATGAGTGTCAATGTGTGTGGTGCCCTGTGATGGATTGGCATCCCATCTAGGATGTATTCCTGCCTAGTGCCTTATATCATTTTCTTAAAATATACTAAAATATAATACCTGTTCCCACCTATATCCCAAACTGCTATGTCCTCTCATAACCGACAGAGGGAACCCTCACCCGAGTATTGAGCCACTTCCAGGACTGGTTACTTCTGGGATTCTATGGACATTTAAGCAGCATGCACACTTCAGCATGAAGTGTTGTTCCTTTGAGTTCATACCAAGCTGTTTCTTTGTTCATAGTTTGCTTAATGTATGACCTCTGTTTGTATTCAGTCTCGAATTTTGCTATGCATTTCTCAGATTTGTTAGACTGTTAGATTTGCTTCTTCGGTTTGCTGCTTTTTTCCTGTTTTTTCCATCTCTGTTCTCCGGATTATCATTTTGTATTTCTTTGCTTTGTGTGTGTGGTTATTAAACTCTGCATTTGGATCCAATATCCTCCACCTTTGAGCCGTCATTACAGAATACTTTGCCTCTGATGGATCTAGTGGAGATCCAACAGCTCCAAACCTTCTTAGCACAACAAGAGGAAATGCTATGTGTATGCCAGGAACAGATAACCATGTTACAAGCAGAAAATGCCCAGCTCTGACAGAATCAACCACCGCAGCAGGCTCCCCCTCCCCCACAGACTTCTCCTCACAGTGAAACGGTCTGCATGTCTCTTCTTGAGAAATTTGACAGCTCAGCATACCATTGGAGATTTCTACGGCAATGTGACATCTTCTTTTCCCACCAGCCGGATGTCTACCAGGATGAAGGTGCAAAGACAATGGAACAGTCCTGACCCCCCCCAATCTTCCCCCCATCAGCTATCACCCACACAGCTCCACACCTCAGCAACACCCCACCCTCCACCCCTGACACCTCTCACCATCAAAGAGGAAGAGGTGAATAGACTGTTCAAACGTCTGAACACCCGCAAAGCTTCAGGCCCGGACTCCGTCTCCCCCTCCCTCCTGAAGCACTGTGCCAATCAGCTGTCCCCAGTGTTCACAGACATTTTTAACACCTCACTGGAGACCTGCCACGTGCCAGCCTGCTTCAAGACCTCAGCCATTGTCCCAGTCCCCAAAAAGACAAAGATAACAGGACTTAATGACTACAGACCCGTCGCTCTGACTTCTGTGGTCATGAAGTCTTTTGAGCGCCTCGTGTTGTCCTACCTCAAGGACATCACAGACCCTCTTCTGGATCCACTACAGTTCGCCTACAGAGCCAACAGATCTGTAGATGATGCTGTGAACATGGCCCTCCACTTCATCCTTCAGCATCTAGATTCCCCAAGATCCTATGCCAGGATACTGTTTGTGGACTTTAGTTCAGCTTTCAATACGATCATCCCCGCCCTGCTCAGAGACAAGCTCTTCCAGCTGAATGTGCCTGACTCCATGTGCAGTTGGATCACGGACTTCCTGACAGACAGACGGCAGTTCGTGAGGCTGGGAACGCATGTCTCTGACCTCCAGCACATCAGCACTGGACCCCCCCAAAGGGCCCTTGTTGTCCTTTTCCCCCCATTTCCCTATTGGTCCCCTTCCCCCCACTCGGTTTTGCTTCTCCTGGTCGCCCTGTTCTGTCCCCCCCCCCTTCTAACGTTTGCTCCTGGCCCCACCCCCCTTTTTCATTTGGTGCTCACCCTTTTTGAGAGGGAAACGGGTCGGGCCCACGGGGGGTCTAGATTTGTTTTCGTCTGGTTTTTTTCCATGGGTGTTAGCCCGCCCTACCCTTTGGTTTTCCCTTTCCCCTAAAGACCTGTCCCCAATGACAGGGGATTTCCGTGAAGGCCCAAAAGTCCTGTCTGTGTCATCATTTTTCATCCTTTTTTGTATGTAGCCCGGGGGTTTCGCTTTTGCTGAGTCCGTTTTTGTTTCCTAGGAACCCCTTTTTTCCCCGGAAAGTTTCAAGTTGGGCTGTTACACCCAGCCCCTCCAACCAATAATCAGAAAGATAGATTTTTATTTTCCCCGCGGCAGCTTCAAAGGTTTCTCAGTACAGGGGTTAAACCATGCTTTTTAAAACTTCTACAAATGCACTTTGGGAATTTTTTTCCTCCTGTCCTGAAATTAAAACCCCCTGTTTGTTTGCAGCTACAGGAAGGGGAAAGGCCATTTTCTAAAAACTGTTTTCCAGTCAGAATTAAAGAAGGTTTTTGCTTCTCCCACTTCTAGAGCTTCTGCTTCTCCAGGTCACAGGAGACGGGGGCAGCCAAAAGTTTTCCGCAGCTACCCCTTTCTTTTCTTTTCCCTGTAATTGAATATTTTCGGTAACATCTCTTTCTGGATATGAGGCTTGTGGGTCCCTGTGAAGGACCCAAGGAAACCTCCAGTGCCAACAAAAAACAAATTTCCTTTCCCCACCATATCCCAAACTGTTGCCCCATTGCCCCCCCCAGTTTTGAGCCACTTCCGGGAATTTTACAGGACAAACCATGACATTTTCACATTAAGTGTTGCCACTAACCAAGTTTTTTTGCAATTTTCTTTTTTCCTCTGTACACCAATTTTTATTTCATTTCTCGTTTTGTACATACTGGATATACTTCTTCGGTTTGTCTTTTTCCTGATTTTCCATCTCTTTCTGGTTACATTTTTATTTCTTTCTTTGTGTACTGGGGTTATTGAAATCTGTTTGGACCAAAGTCTCCTTCACCTTTGACCGTCATTACAGAAATTTGCCTTTATTTAATTTAATAGCTCAAAATTTTAAAAAAATTATTTTCAAAAATTTTAACCTGTTACAAGAGAAATTTGCACCTGAAAAACCCAAGACAAATTCCCTCCTACTGTAAAGGTTGCTTCTTTCGCGAAATTTGCCTGTACCTTGGAATTTTAAAAATCTTTTTTGGGATTCTGGATGAATGAAAATGCATCTTTCTCATGTCACTGCTAACAGGAAAAGCTCCAGCTGTATGGGACTTCTCTTGCATGATACGAGAGGTGTTTGAATACCCTGCAGGTGGCCGATATATGTACAACTCCTCCAGTTACACCAAGGTCCTAAATCTGCCACAGACTACGCCATGAGGTTCTGCACCTTCGCAGCCCAAAGCAGGTGGAATGAGCCCTCTCTCCATGATGTTTTCCCTGTGAAGGACTATGTCCAGCCTTACAAGCTGAACTGGCCAGCCGGGACTCCGACACTCCACTATCTGAATACATCACCATGGCCATTAAACTCGACAACCTGATGTGCCAACAATGCCTCAGTGGGGCCAACCAGCCTCCCATCAGGTTCAGGGTGGAGTTTAACACCACCCAGGAGGAAGGCAGTGAACCCATGCAGTTACAGTAGAACGTACTTGTGCCTCCCCTGAAGAATGTCAAAGTCATCGCCAACTCCAATTGTGGTTTTACTGTGGGAAGTCGGGTCACCTTTGTGGCATCTGTTATGAGAAACCAATGTCCCAGAATTATAAGGTGGGCTGGATATCTTCTATTACCAGTGTTACTTGTGCACAAACTCTAGTTTCCATGGAATACACTGACCTAAATAACGTTTTTAGCCACGATAAAGCCCCCGAAGCTTCCTCCTCATCTGACATGGGACTGTTCTATCAACGTGCTACATAATGACCATGCCCCCAAAATTCTGGATATACCCTCTATCAAACCCTGACAGCCAAGCTATGGAGGAATACATTGATGAGGCTCTTGCAGCTGAATACATCCATCCCGCCACCTCCCCTGTCCCTGCAGGATTCTTTTTTGTTGAGAAGAAGGATGGAGGTCTCTGACCATGTATTGATTACAGAGGCCTCAACTCCCTCACAGTATGCTAATTGTTTCTAATCCCCTTGGTTCCTACAGCTCTCAAACAACTACAGGAGGCACAAATATTCACTAAACTGGACTTAAGAAGCACATACAACCTTATCAGAATCAAGGATGGTGATAAAAGGAAAATGGCCTTCCACATCACAAGAGGCCACTATGAGTATTTAGTAATGCCATATGGACTAACTAATGTACTAGACGTTTTTAAAGCTTTCATAAATGAGATTTTCAGAGACTTGCTCAACATTTATGATTGTCTATGTTGATAACATCCTCATATACTCAGCCACTCTGAACAACCATGTAACCTCATATACTCAGCCACTCTGAACAACCTTGTACACACAGTACTCTCGCGCCTTCTGCAGCACAACTCAAAATGTTAAGGCTGAGAAGTGCGAATTTCATAAGAACTCCATCACATTTTTAGGATATGTTATCACCCAAGGGGGAGTAGAAATGGACTTGAGTAAGGTACAAGCCATAACTGAGTTGCCCCTACCCACCACTGTCAAAGAATTATAATGCTTCCTGGGATCGGTTCAGCACCATTGGCTTGACGGGGCAAAACACCCGTTCCAGGTGATCACCGACCAGAAGAATCTTGAATACCCTCGCCATACCACCCCAGGACAAAGTACAGCAAAGCTGATGACTTCTCGCATCACCATGACCCAGTTTCTCAACCAGTGTGCCCAAATCCATCCTGCCACCATCCATAATCCTTGCTCCTGTCCCATGGGACTTAATGGAGGAGATTCGTCAAGCTCAATGATCTGAGCCCTCACCACCGGAATGTACCCCCTCTAAACAATTTTTACCCCCTGATTTATATAACTGGGTTATTCACTGAGCCCACACAGCATGCAGTTCAAGCTATCCAAGCATCCAAAGAACCACATCCCTACTCTAGACTGACTTCTGCTGGCCCTCCATAGCCTGTGACACTTACGTCAAAGCATGTCAGACATGTGCACAATCCAAATCCTGTCACCAACTCCCAGCAGGGCTACTGGAACCACTCCCGGTGCCTTAACATCCCTGGTCACACATCTCTGTCGACTTCACCTCCCTAGTTCCAACAGTTACACCATGATCCTTGTAGCCATTGACAGATTTTCCAAAGCCTGCCATCTTGTACTTCTGAAGGGCCTGCCCACTGCCATGGTAACCACCAAAGCCTTGTTCCATCAGGTCTTTATGGTCTCCCAGAGGACATTGTTTTGGACCAGAAACACAGTTCACCTCATTAGTCTTGGGAGCGTTCTGCTGCCAATTGGATATTAACATGAGTTAATATCAGTAACACGCAATTAGTCTTGGTATAGGAAAATAATCTATGCTTGGGTAATGTGATACCTCTATTAACACCTCTAAATGTATTGTTTTCTTGTAGCACAAAGGCCTGCTGTATGTTATTATTTCTTTTTATGTTATGAAATGCCCATGACACAAGTTCTTATTATCACTTACATTTTAGGAGCTATAGCGAGTCATTCTCCACACCAGCGTCTTTTTCTTTCTGTTTGAAATTAGTAAGCCAAAAAATGCACCTTGTCATTTTGCGAAGAAATAAGAAAGCCCAAAGTCTTCTGTACTAAAAGGCTCATTTATAATAATCAGTAATTTTGTGGAGCAACCGCTATATGAGTCCCTGTCAATGAACTGTAACTATAATGTATAAGAATAAACACATTAATATCCATCTATCATTTATGTTATAGCCATAACCATGGTCAGAACTGCTGAAATGAATGCATGCCATGTGACAATTCAAAAATGCTGTGGCTTTTTAAAGTGCATAGAAAGTGTCCTCGTTAGTACAAATCTCCCATAGAGACATGGAACTCTGTTATTAATAAACAATGACAGCATACATGGTGTAATCAGCAGGATTCTGGCAACCTCAAGTAAATATCCACTAACTCCATCTGTCACCGGAATTTCATGGATGTTGTACAGCAATATCAGCATCATCCCTGCATGATACTCAACATTGCAGCACTTTAAAAAAAAAAGAAAGAGGGTTATGGAAGGAAAGGAACAGCTGGAAGTATATAGAAGCTCATAAATGCATGTTACCATGCAAATCAAGGCATTCTAAAGAAAAATTTTAATATAGAACAGGACATTCCAAGATGATATACAATTATCTACATATAAACATTTCTAAGCATTTCATTCATTCATTCATTGTCTACCGCTTATCCAATCTATTCTCAGGTCACGGGGCATCTCAGGCGTCATTAGGCATCAAATTTTGTGATACTACCTATAATTTCTATAAATAAATAAATGAATAAAAATAATATACAGCAAGTACAAACACCATGCTTTAAATGTATGCTCACAGCCAAGGTGTACACTGGGATCTGCAGTCTCCTGGCAAAGAGATCACTATTTTTTTGGCTCTCTACTGACCTGTTTTGCCAGATTAACAGATGGCACTGGTGATAATAAATAGAAATGAGTATGCAGCCATGTGTCCATCTGTATCCATTTGCACTTTGATCCTAAATAAAATGAGCACATCAGGACATTGCTTCACTGCATTGTTCCACTGTCTTTAGCTGATCTGTTTCAGATGTCATTCTTAGCCATGCAAATCATAGGAACATGATAAGAAAAAAGCTGCTAAAATCACCAGCACAAAACAGACAAGAGATTGAAATTTGGGTACATTAACAGTTTCTGAAAAATGCCTTCTATAAAGGGAAAACAAGAAATCCAGAAAACGTTGAATACTTCCAGCCACCCATCAGGTTTCCCCGCTCAAGTTTGAGGTAGGCCTTGTCTCCTCTCTCCATGGTAACCAGTCCAGCATTGGTTGCTGCCTCACGTGTCACATCCTGGTCCCCTGCAAAGGCTGAGATCACTGGCCAACCATTCAACACCAAGCTTACCTGAGGGATGAGATAGAGAGAGGAAGATATAGGATAGGAATAGGGTGCTGTACTTCCCAGGTGAATGTGTCAGGCTGCAATTAGCATCAATTCTGAATAATGGTGAAATGCAGAGTTTCTCAATCACGATAGAAGAAGAAGAATTGGAAAAATTAAAAAAATAAACACATAATGTTGGGAAAATATTTATAGTTGTTTGTGGAGACTTGCTGCAAAGACCAGGATGTAAAGTGGAAATGTAATGTATAATTCCAGACTCCAAGACAAAAGTGTTCCTTAATGTTGTCTCTTGGAAAGATAATGACTCATTGATTTCTCAAAAAAGTTGCCCAGAGAAAACAACTATGCTGAAAACAAATATATTGGAAACAAAAAAATCTAGATATAAACTCAATGTTATTGGATGTATTGGATGTATTGGTTGACCATACATTTATTTATTTATTTATTTATTTATTTATTTATTTATTTATTTACTTATTTATTTATTTATTTTTATAATTTAACACTTGCTACATCTTAGGGTGATATTCAATACCTGTAGTTTAATGGTTTACCTGTATCGTCTGTCTATTGTAAACTTTGACCACATGGAAGCTGAAGCTGTACACCCCTTTTCTAGGTGCCAGGAAGATGCTCCGTGCAGGGTCAAAATGGCTGCCAATGTTTACCAAGACCTTACATTTAAAACAGAGAGTATACAGTAAGAATATTTAAATAAGTTACAAATATAGCTGTTTTTTTCCTTCATTCACCCTTTCAATCTACATGAAATTATTTAATCCCTGTTCCTTAACTTAAAGTAATCATGAAATAACTTAAGTATATCTATTCAGTGTGTATATCCGTCCATCCATCTGTCCATCCATCCTTAAGATATTTCTTGCCACTGTTCCTCTTCTTATTTGAGATCTAAATATCTAGTACATTGGCAAAACCATGTGAGAACTTGACCAATTACACCTATATGTGCTTGTTGTGTAAAAGTTTTACATGCGATACACTTAATGTCAACACCTAAGCATTCTCTCTCTCTCTCTCTCTCTCTCTCTCTCTCTCTCTCAGTTTGGCTTGCACATACATTTACATACAACTAATAATGATAATTGAGGCTCAATCTTCATTGTTAAATGTGCTATATACTGTAAATAGAATACTGCTTAATTGAATTAAACTGAATAAAATTGAAAGCACTAACCTGATCAAAATAAATAGTCATTGTCCGGTTGCTCATCTCTGATGGTTCATGGTTAGTGTTTCGGATGGCTGAAAAAGCAACGCGCCCTGTACCAGAGCGAATAGACATTCCCAGTGCATTACCTCCTGGTTCTACAGCTGGAGTCGAGTCACACACTACTAAACACTTCCCCTCCAGTACAATGGGCTCTGTGTCGTTCTGAGCTTTCACCACCAAAGGACACAGAAGAAAGATCCCACAGAGAGAGAGAAGGTGGTGGCCTAATGCTGGACCATCCATCTCCTTATTCTGCAATTATGTATTTGACTACTTTGTTTTCTTTGATTCTTTGGTGATTGTAGATAATAATGAGAAATGGATTAATAGTCAAAAATGTGTAAACATTCCAAAATTTACCAAAGTTTATAGTCTCTATAGCCATAGAACAGTCTGGAACAAACCTGAAAGGGAAAAAAAACACACACAACAGAGGGTGCAAGTTGATGATATCATGCTTTGGCATAGAAAATAAAGAACATATGCTCACAAACATGCAGACACCCAGCAGGTACCTACTGAGGAACCATCTGACTACTACACACTTGTTAACATTCCTTAACACACACCAATTTCAAAATGCTTTCAAAAACAACAATGAAATAAATAAAAACCCAGTGAACCTTCAAAAACATAAGGGAGCATAAAAACTCACCTATTTACACACCCATAAAGAACATGAATATTGACCTACAAAGAGATCATACAGTCTGTGTATCACATACAGAGATTAGCAGAGTATAACAGGTATGCTATATTTCTTTATTTTCTTTACTTTTAACTTTTTTTCATTTGTTTTTTTTATTATGAACAAAGATTCATTAAGTTTTCTCATTAGTATTTCTTATTTTTAGTTACTCACACAAAGCACTTGCCATACAGATTTAATACATCCTATCACTGGTCCTATGTTTCTGTCAGTCTTTTTAGATCCAAAAGTCCATGATGAAGAGACACTAAGAGGAATAAGAGAACTTACCACTCTCTGAGTGCATGTCCACAATTAACTGCAGAGTCTAGGAGTGGGCAAGGGACTAGGATTCTTTCCCTGTATTAATAACCCCCTCTCCTCTCTCTCTCTCTCTCTCTCTCTCTCTCTCTCTCTCTCTCTCTCTCTCTCTCTGCGCATGCGCGGGTGTGAATGAGCGAGTGGAGCATCGCGAGCAAGTTTGCGAGTGATTTCTTTAAACTTTATTGTCTTTTTGGGCAAATAGTTTCATTTATTCTTTTTGTTTGTGTGATTTGAGTGGTTTGTTGGGTGTTGATTTTGTGTGTGTTTAGTGTGCGTGTGTGGTAATCAATGATTCCCTTGTAACTGTGCTTCCTCTCAGTACTCCATTGAAGAAAATTGTTTTGTCAAACGTTCCTCCATTTTTGAAAAATGACACCATTGCTAAAGAGCTCTCCTGCTATGGCAAACTGGTTACCCCTATAAGAAAGATACACATGGGCAGTAAAGCACCTGAGTTAAGAAACTCTTAAGTTTCATTTAGGGGACTAGTCTACATGGTGTTGAATAATGGTGTGGAAGAACTAGACCTGGCTATGAAATTTGGTGTAGATGGCTTTGATTACACGGTTTTTGTGACTACTGATTCTGGCATGAAATGCTTTAACTGTGATGAAAAAGGACATTTGATTTGTGCATGTCCAGAGAAGGTGAAAACGGACGGGGCGACAGACAGGCAGGCTGAGCAGACTAGGCCAAAAGTTTGCAGTGGTGATACCAAGGGAGATGGGCCCTCTGTATTGGGTTCTCCAGCGGCCGAGTCTGTTCCAGCTGACCATCCTGCAGCTAAGCCTGTAGCTGCTGCCTCCTCCATGCTAGATTCCGTTGTGACTGTTCCCCCTGCGGTCGAGACCGGGCTCAGTGGAGGCAACCCTGGTGCTACTGTGGCGAAACCCGCAGGAGACAAAGCAGGAACATTTGATCCTGCGAAAAGTGGTAAAGAGTTGAGCGAACCGAC
This sequence comes from Hemibagrus guttatus, assembly GCA_033459395.1. NCBI lineage: Eukaryota > Metazoa > Chordata > Actinopteri > Siluriformes > Bagridae > Hemibagrus > Hemibagrus guttatus. Next base: position 7,189,775 of record JAUCMX010000029.1, on the reverse strand, counting down.
ATCCGAGCCCCCCGTTCAGATAAGCCAGGTGGAGGAACTGGAGAGCAGTCTTGATGTTGACTTCAAGGATAATGGAGATTCAGATGCTGAGATGGAAGCAGAACCTGTTTTTTAAAGTCCTCACTAAGCGCAAGAAAAAATCGAGAAGTAAGAGCAATAAGCAGGCCAAAAAACACGAGTCAGATGTGGAAGAGAGTGATGGAGGCTCCACAGACTCAAGTTGGTCATAGTGCTCGCAATCAGACGAAAGGGAAATTGTCCACACAGCAGCAGAAATCCACCAAGTGAAAAACACCAAGAGCAAGAGGTCAGTGAATATTGAAGATTATTTTCCCGACACTGAACAGTTCATTCACGATGTTAAAAAGTTAATGCGGTGTGGCGTGTTCAATAAAACTGAAATTTATAGTCTGAAGGCCATAGTGTCCAAACTTAAAAAGAACAATGAAGGTCCTTTGTAAACTGATTAGCTCTATAACACTAAAATAGCTGATTAACTGCACTATGTGGGTGATATTTTATTTCCTAACAATGAGTGCCATCACTGCCGTAACCCTCAAAACCAATGGTGCCAGGGACCACAGAAAGAGGGCTATAGTATACGAGCTGGTGAGATGCAAGCGTGCAGATGTTGTTTTCCTGCAGGAAACACATAATGATCCCGGAAACTCCTCGGACTGGGCGAGCGAGTGGAAGGGACTTGTGTTTTTAAGTCATAACACCTCTCTTAGCAGCGGTGTTGCTGTTTTATTCTCACAGTCTTTTAGTCCACAGTCTTATGTCGTTGAAGAAGTTTTGAAAGGCAGGCTTTTAAAAGTGTGTACGTTCTATGAGAACGAGGTGTTTGTTTTTATCTGTGTGTACGCACCCACCCTAAGTGTGAAGAAAATGGTGTTCTTAAACATTTTAAGCACTGTCATTGGTTCCTGTAGTTCGAGTGATGTTTTAATCATTGGCGGAGTTTTTAACTGCAATGCAGATGTTTTAGATAGGAACCATTTAGAACCTCATGCTGCCTCTCACAAACGCCTGCATGAGTTAATAGCAACACATGATCTGAGTGATGTGTGGAGGAATTTCCATAAAACAGAGAGACAATACACCTGGTCCCATTGTAAGGAGAACCTCCTCTCACTAGCAAGGCTTGATCGGTTTTACACTTTTAAACATCAGCTGAATGCTTTTAGGTCCTGTGTTATTTATCCTTTGGGTTTTTCAGATCATTTTATGGTACAGTGTATTTTTAAAAAGAGCAATGTAAAGCCACGTAGCGCAAACTTGCATTTTAATGCAGCACTTTTAGACGATGTTAATTTTAGGGAGAGTTTTATGTTTTTTTGGACACTTTTAGGCTTCAGAAGCCATCTTTTACATCAGTGCAAGATTAGTGGGATGTGGCAAAAGTGCACATTCAAATGTTTTATCAACAGTATGCTCACAATGTGACTAAGGACATCACCAGATCACTTAGAGCTGCAGGCCATGATGGTGGTTACCACAAAGTATCCTATACCTACCCAAGGAAGAGAGCGGACAAGGACTTATCCACTTATCCAGCAGGACTGTAGCATTTTGTCTGTGTTTTGTGCAGAAGCTACTCACTGGCCCAGAAAACCTCTCATGGAGAGCAGCTGCTAATGTAATACTACACACAGTGGAAGGATGGGGTCTGGACAGGTCACTGTTTTTAATGGATACTAAACAACTAAACCTAGCTGGATTATCTGCTTTTTATCAAGGGATTTTTAGAGTTTTTAACCATTTCAGAATGCAGGGGGAGGACTGTTCATCACTTTGCTGGCTTCTCAACGAACCTCTCATCCATGGCGCTCGGCTGATTTCACGAGCAGGATTTCTCCAGCCTTAACAAGTAAGTTGATCTCCACAAAGACTGTGACACTGCGGCAGTTGGTGGAACTGTCAGGACCGGACTTTACTCGCTCAAACAATGAAGCAGCACGGATAGGGGTGAAGTCTATATGTGTGGTTGCACAGCTTTTACAGGGGTGGAGGTCTGCACTCACATCAGAGGAGCTCCTACAGCCCAAGGACTACTGTGCTGGGGTGGTCAGCCCTGTGGAGGGTGAGCCCAGTCCAGTTCATGTTATTGTACCCAATCTGTCAGAGGTCTCGGGTCCCCTTCTGGGAGATGGGAAAAGAACTGCTATAGGTCTTAACACAGCCTCTGGTAAGAGTCTCTACAAACTGTGTGTCAAAGTGTATAACAAGAGATTGTTAAACAGGAGGGTAGACACACCCTGGCGCATTGTCCTTGGGCTGAATGATGAGGTAAAGCTAGAATGGCAAACATTGTACAAACCACCGTTAACTAAAAGAACAGGTAACCTGCAGTGGAGAATACTGCATGGCATTGTCTCTGTAAATGCTTTTATCTGCATTTTAAACCCAGAGGTCACACACGAGTGTCCTTTTTGTTTGCAAAGAGAAACAGTGTTTCATGCTTTTATGAACTGTTTTAGGCTTCGTCCACTTTTTAGAGTTTTAGCAAGTGTTTTTGAGTGCTTTAACGTGGTTTTTACCCCACAGGTTTTTATTCTTGGTTTTAAATATACCAGAAAAGAAAGGTTCAAGTGTCAGCTGATCAATTTTATTCTGGGCCAGGCAAAGATGGCCATCTACAGCAGCAGAAAAAACAAAGTTACACAGAACACACAACATGATGTAACTGTCATTTTTCAGAGACTGGTAAAAACAAGGATCTTTGTGGATTTCAACTTTTATAAAAGGGTGAATGACCTTGAACAGTTCCAGCTGATGTGGTGTTATGGAGCTTGTGCACTGTTTTAAACGATCAACTGTTATTTGCACCAGAGTTCAAATGAACTTCCTGTGTGTTTTAAGTGTTTATTTAATTATTAATCTTTATGAACTATCTATTTTATTTATTAATTTGTTTGTTTGTTTACTTATTTAGTTATTTATTCATTCACTTTCCCATGTGAATGTGTAAAAAGCTGCTAAAGTGAACAAATAATTGGTTTAAATAAACAACCCTCAAAAGTCAGCCTCTCTCTCTCTATCTCTCTCTCTCTCTCTCTCTCTCTCTCTCTCTCTCTCTCTCTCTGCTCCATGTCCAACAAAATCTCACTCTATTTTTACTCACTAAATTCTGCTATATGTCATGCTTAGAAAAATCATATCAGAGCAATAAACTATGGGGACATTGAGGCTCTGCTAATACTGTTTAATGCATATATTTATTTTAAGTCCATGAAAAGAAAGTAAAATTGTCCCATGTTGTGCCTCAGTCACAAATCTTGGATAATAGAAAAAAATTACAACACTTCATTGCATTTGTCACAAATTGTCTTTTGTATTACATGGATTATTTATATAAATGTGAACTTGAACATGGTTTAGCATTCTCTTTTCTGCTTGCACTGAGCTGAAATGCCTTAAAATGCTAGAGAATTCTGCAATATACTAATTCAGAAATGTCATGAATGTCTTGGTTAAATGATTGACTTTGGACAGAATGGTTTGTTTTTTATATTTGTTTAATTGTGGTTTGTATTATTTATTTAGCACCATACTGTAAAACTGTGCTAAATAGTGTTAGATAATTAAATAATAATAATAATAATAATAATAATAATAATAATAAATAATAATAATAATTATGCGGGGCACGGTGGCTAGCACGTTTGCCTCACACCTCCAGGGTTGGGGGTTCGATTCCCACCTCCGCCATGTGTGTGGAGTCTGCATGTTCTCCCCGTGCCTCGGGGGTTTACTTTGGTTTCCTCCCCTGATCCAAAGACATACGTTGTAGGTTGATTGTTGTCTCTAAATTGTCTGTAGTGTGTGAATGAGTGTGTGTGTGTGCCCTCTGATGGGTTGGCACTCCGTCCAGGGTGTATCCTGCCTTGATGCCCAATGATGCCTGAGATAGCTACAGGCTCCCCGTGACCCAAGAATAGAGTATTAAATAATTACATGGTGGAACTTTTTGGGGGGATGTTACATTTTTTCAATTATTTTGAAGGTAACATTTGAATATGTGTGGATTTGGATTTGAATATCTGTGATATAAATGTCACAATTAATTAATTCACACAATAAATTTTGAATAAATGTAATTTTAAATAAATTTAGCTTAGGGATTTTAAAATAGAATGTTTATAATTAATTCATTCTCTCATTCTTTTATTTTAAGTATTCACATTATTCAGGAAAGGGTTGCAGTGAATCTGTAATGCAATGTCATGGGGAGTGTAATGCAAACGGCAAGACAGGAGTAGAAGAATCTACACCAGGTTACGTATGCAACCCGGTTCCCTAAAAAGGGAACAAGACACTGCATCATGGCTGACGATATGGGAAAGCTTCTATGTGGAACTTGTGTTTGAAGTTCTGTGTGAAATCACGCTGATTTATTGGCTTGGGTAGGTCATGTAGCTAAGCTGAGCGTAGATATGTGACATAGATAAAAAGCCATCTATGTCACATTACTCCAGCTTCTACTTGTTTGAAGGAAGTGCAAGTGGACAGCCGGGGTGTAGCTAGCGATGCAGCATCTCATTTCCTTTTTAGAGAACCAGGTTACATACGCATCCTGGTGTAGTTCCCTTTGAAGGGAACTCAATGCTGAATCATGGCTGATACTTTGGGAACGCCAATACCAATGATACCACATGCCAGGAGATGTCTGTCCCGGAGGTTGTGAAAGAGCACAAATGGGCCAGGAGCAGAGCATCATTAGCTCTGTAAGATCCAGGACACAGGAATGGGTCCAGGTCCAGGTTACAGATCCTGATAAAGAGGACCAACCTGCTTCAGCCCAAATATCCCCGGGGAGAATGCTTCTAGCCAGAGTGCTGGACAAGGCGATACACCTAGTGGCATGAGCTGTAATTCCTAGAGGCGAAGCCACACAGCACACCTCATAGGCGAACCTGAACCTAAGAACCTGAACTGGGCATAGCATGTGCAGTCTCTCCTGCTCTACCAACTCGTGGGGCTTATAAAAGAGCCATTTCCAGGGTCAGAAGCTCCTCAGAGGCTTACTCCATTGGTTCAAAGGGTTCTTTGAGAAGCCCCTCCAGAACTACTTAGAGGTCCCAGAAGGGCAGACATGGTCTACAGGAAAGCCTCAGCTGCCTGGCACCATGCAGGAGGAGAGAGACCAGAGAACAGGCATGTGACTCGCAGCAATGGCTGACATGTATACCCCAATGTACAGGGTGATAGGCCCTCAAAGATTCATGTCTGCAGGAACTCTAGCACTGTAATAACAGGGCAGTGAACTAGATCCTGACGATGCTGATTACACCAGTGAAAAAATGTTAAAAATAGTCTTCACAACCTCGGTTGGGAGAACAGAGTCTAGGAGAACCTCATGCACCTGAAAGAAGAGGCTCCTCTTGATGGGAATCTCTCAAGGAGCACCATCTAAAAAGGGAAAAGAGAAAGCCACAAGGCGCAGTGGGTCGACTCCTTAGAGGCAAACATAGCCACTTCTGCCCAGCCAAAAATGGCCATATGCATTCCACCATATGTGGTTGGAAATGCCATTCCCCTGGCCTCCGCCCCTGCCTAAAGTAGGAAGCCTGTTTTCTGATCATGTGCTCTGGAGTGTAAAAAGTTAGCGTTCTCAGCGAGAAAAAGTTCTAAGCGAGAGAAAACTGGTCTCTACCTAGGGCCAGATCTGGAACAAACAGAGACTGTTGATTGATGAAGGGGACCTCTAAAGGTAGTCCCTGAGTTTCAGGAGAAAGTGTTTCAGAACTAGGAACATAGCCCCTATCTTCAGGAAATCTATGTGCCATGAGAGACAGGATCTCTCCTAAATGCCAAGAGCAGGACGGCCGTCTAGGGCCCCCTTTCCCCCGCCCGAGAGGCGGGTGTCCGTCAAAAGAGTTCTGCGGCAAGGACATGCCCTAGAGTGGGACCCAAGGTGAGAAACTGGGGTCTGTCTACATAAGATGGGTATGAAGCTCATGACACACAACCCTTGTGACCCTGAAAAGGGTGTTTGCGGGGATGAAAACCCTTGCTCCTAAACCAAAGTTGAAGCACTCTCATATGTAAAATTGTTACAAATCAGTCCTTGGACCTGATCTGCAACACAATGAGCTTGAGTGTAACATCCTGGACTTGTATGTTTCAGCATACAATTTAGAACACACAGGTCAAAAATTGGGTGTAGCCCTATCCTTTTAGGGAACAAAGACAAGCTGGATATAAAGCCAGAGGCTCAACATGGGAGGGGAATGCACTCTACAGCCCTTTTCTCAGATGCAAAAGAAGTTCCTCCTGGAGAAACAAGGTTCAATCTGTGCCAACAACAGTGGGCAGCACACCCTGAAAGAAGGATTCCCACAGAACCCATTGTGATTCACCCAACAGAAGCTTTCATGCTGCTAGGTGGTCTGAGAGAGCCTCTCGCTGTTCTCACCTTGCATAGTGCCCTGAAACAACAAGCTGGAAATGGCTAACCAAGGAGGTGGCAACACATAAGGAGCATGGTCATGGCTGAACCCCGAAGCACTGGAGGTGGTGGGGTATCCAGCAGTGGAAATTACTCTAAAGGGGCATCTCTGAGAACCCTAGCACAGGGTGCTTGGGTGTTAGGATTCCTTTCTGGACCATGTGGCAGAGATGGTTGACTCTCGCCTGGGGGACCTGCCACTAAGCGTTGGGCAGCCACCCAGATTGTACACAGGGTGGCTCAGGCTGCAATGCTAGCCTTCTTTTCCTGCCTCAGCAGACCAGGCTGGGGCCAGTGGCTACTGGCCTAGCCCTAACTCCTCCCTGGGGCAAAGGAAGAACAGGCCCTTAGGAGACATCAGGGCATCTAAAAGAAAGGTTTTATCCCTTTCTTTTATCTCTGTCAGATTACCTCTCTGTGGCAACTAAATGCAGTCATGGAACAGCCGATGGCATTAGCCATCTGCTTTGTGGCACAGATGAGCTTATTTATCAGGTCAGCTCAGTACAACTGAAAAACTGCGATTGTGTGCAGCACTGCGATGGTTTAACCTGCAGAATTGTAGGCCTTCCCTTTAAGGCTGATGTGGCCCAACAGGGCCTCAGTGGGAATGCAGACTTTCTCCATGCAGGAAGTGAAGGGGAGATATAGCCTGCAAGCATCTCTTTAACCCTAGGCATTGCTGCATTCCCATGTTCATCAAGGCCCACAATAGCTATATAGTCAGCAGTGCCTAAGGAGAACAGTCAGGCAGAATAAGGATTATTCCACAACCTCGACACCTCAGTGTGGTGGTATGGGAAAAAATAGAAGATGCCTGCATGGAGGTGAAAGGCAGCGTGAAGTTAGTCAGAGATTGCCAGGAGCTTTTCGAACACCACAGAACACCCCTTCTTGCACTCATCGAGCTCCTCAGAGTCCAATGCAGATAGCATTATATCCTCATCTATGTCAGAAGAAAATTGCAAATCGAGGTCCTGGAGCTGTGGTGGAGATATTAGAGTTAGCTCAGAGGACAAAAGTGATTCACAAAGCTGTGAAACCATGACCAAATCCGGTGCCTTGCCAGACACAAGACTCAAACCACGAAGCACAGTTTACAGTTTTCCCTTGAGAGCCACATGTGCACACGCCTCTATCAAACAAACAACGTAGTAAAAGTGCGAGTCATCCCCTGTAATGTAGCAAGGCATGGATGCACACACTTTCAGAACTTTCATCTTTCCCAATCTTTTATATACGTCTTCTTTTTCCCTAGTCTAGACAGGACAAACAATTGACACAAATATACAAAGTGAAGACACTTCCTGAAGACAAAGAAGCTGAAGTAATGTGATATAGAAGCCCTTTTATGGTCTTGATTGTGCACTCCGCATAGTTATATGACCTACCCTTATCCCTTAGCATCAGCCATGATGCAGCACTCAGTTCCCTTGGAAGAGAACCATGCACAGAGTTTAATGGAGAACAATAGCAAACAATCCAACATGTGAGACAAAGGCAAAAAACAGAAACAGGCAGGGTTCAAATAACCAGAAAACAGCAATAAACATGGCAGACAAATCCAATACAGAAATCCAGAAAGCACAAAACCGGATATCAGAGAACTATGTCATAAGCATGGGAAGCAAACAAGTATAATGTAACAAGGCTTGGTAATGCAAGAGAACTGACAATACTTTACACCTAGCTTAGCATAATCGTGGCTTAAATGATTAAAAACAGGAAGTGAACTGAGTGACCAGAAGGTGTCAGTATCATCAGGTTCACTCTGGTGGTGAAGAGGGGGAGGAACGAGTGAAAATGTTACAGAGAGAAGTTGTAAAACTCAGGGAAAATAGTAACATGAGTTCAATATTGAACTGGGGACCTTCAAGATGTGAGACAACAATGCTAGCTGATGAGCCACTGCTACAAGGATAGTGGTATAACCCGCAGAGTTGGGGAGGTCAGTAATAAAATCCACCGCGATGTGGGACCATGGTTGCTTAGGGATGGGTAGAGGTTCCAGTAGACCCATAGGGAGCTGTCAGCTGGTTCTGGACTGGGCACAGGTGCTGCAGGCATTCACGTATTTTTCTACATCACGATTTAGTGTGGGCCACCAGAACTTGTTGCTGACCAGGGCTGCAGTGTGTCGGATACCGGGGTGACCGGAACTGGGTGCCTCGTGTACCCACTGGATGGTTTGGGGATGAAGAGCTGCAGGGACAAAAAGCTTGGTTGGTGGGAGATTCGTTGTCCTGTGCCCGCCGAATTTCTGCCTCAAAGTCCCATCTTACGGGGGTGAGTACCATGGCTGGTGGTAGGATAGACAGGGTTGTCAGGGACACTTATTGGGTCATGTCGGAGGGAAAGTGTGTCGGCTTTAGTGTTTCTAGTGCCGGGTCGATATGTCACCGTAAACTGAAACCGGGTGAAGAACAGAGCCCAGCAGGTTTGTCTAGGATTCAATCTCTTGACCTTTCACAGGTATTACAGATTATGGTGATCGGTCAGCACGGTGAATGATTGAAACACCCCCTCTAGCCAAGGATTTCCATGCCTCTGTGACATGCCCCGATCCCGCAGCTGGATGTGTCCACCTCAACTATGAATGGTCTGATTGGGTTAGGGTGCTGTAGAATGGGTGCAGTAGTGAAGCTGACTTTCAGTTTGTCAAAGGCTATCTGGGCCTTTGACAAGGGGATTGGTGATGATACTATAATTTTTGATGAACCTCCGGTAGAAGCTCGCAAACCCCAGGAATCTCTGCAGCTCCTTTACCGTGGTGGGCTCAGGCCACTCTGCCACTGCTTTGACCTTGCCGGCATCCATTTCTACCCCCTTCTGTGAAATGACGTAACCCATGAAAGAAATAGAGTTCTTGTGAAATTCACATTTTTCCACCTTAATTTAAAGCTGGTTCTGTCGAAGCCGAGTCAGTACGGACTTCACGTGTCTGATGTACTCTTGGTAAGTGGATGAATAAATCAGAATGTCATCTATGTATGCAATAACATTGATTGAGGACGTCTCTGAAGACATTTATAGAAGCTTGAAATACCACCGAGGCATTGGTCAGTCCATAAGGTATGACTAGACACTTGTAATGGAGCTGTGGAAAGCCGTCTTTCATTTATCCCCTGCCTTAATTTGAACTAAGTTATATGAGCTACATAGATCAAGCTTCGTGAACACTCGGGCCTCCCTGAGCTGTTCCAGTGCTGCTGGCACCAGTGGTAACAGGTATGGATAGTGGACAGTGAGTGCATTCAGTCCCTTGTAGTCAATGCATGGCCTCAGACCTCCATCCTTCTTTTCTATGAAGAAAAAGCTCATTGCTGCTGGGGACGTGGAGGGCCGTATATATCCTGAGGCTAGGGCTTCCTTAATATAAATTCTCCATGGCTTGGGTTTCTGGGCGAGAAAGTGGTCGCTTTATTTTTTAGGTGGCATACCCCGTTGGGTAAGCAGTGGGGTTGCTAAAGTTCAATTTTGAGCTTTTAAAAAGGGGATGGCAGGGGAATCACCCTTAAACCCAAAAAGGTTTTTGCCTTTCATCTTTTTCCACCTTAGAATTCTGTTGGGTTTATTTAGGATGGGTGCAGGGAATTCGTTGAAACAGGCCCCCAAAAGGGGAAATACAAAATTTTTTTGGAAAACCCCAAAACCCCAGGAATTTCCCCCCGGGGGGACCACTCTAGTGCGGCCTTGCCAGCATTTTCTCCCCCCTTCTTCCCCCGGTGGTTTCTTGTGAATTAATTTTTTCCCCCGTTGATGTGGGGTTGATGTGGCCGGATCAGGGTTCATTCTGATGTACGGCGGTTTGGGGTAATAAAAAAACTCAGACAAAAAAGAGAGGAGTCCCTTTTCTTTTTTGAAAAAAAATCACCAAAAGGTAACGCCGGGGGTCCGTTTTCTTTTAAACCTCTGAAGCTTTTAAAGCGTACTGGAAACTTGGACAGCAAATCAGCTGCTGGTTTGTTCCCCTGGCGCAACTCTAACAGCTGAACTACCACGTCACGTCCCCCAATGAGATATTCAACTACTTCACGTATTTGTCCAGAGAAGTATGTGAAGGAGCTCCTTACCTGGGGGTCTGAGTCCCACAAGGCCAAGGCCCAGTCCAGTGCTCTCCCCTTAGGAGGAAGGCGCACTTGGTATTTTCCTCCTGATATGTCGCAGCTTAATGTGTAAAATAATTCTCACATTGCTGGAGAAAACCTCTGCATCTGTCAGGGGAAAGACATCAAATTCCTCCGAGAGAGCCATTCTGGGGGTTTCATTGTATATTGGGGTCGGGGGGGATTTGAGGTTCAGCCGCAGCTTGCTGAAGCTGCTCACATGTGGTTTGCAGCGTCACGACTTGTTCCTGGTAAGCATGTGTGATTGCTCCTCGGTGAGCCACCAGAGCTTGGAAGTTTGCACGCTCAGCTGGATCCAAATCAGGTGAAGTATTCTGTAAGGAGGCTCCCGAGACAGATTGCGCTGGATCCATTTGCAGTTTTATTGTGCAGAACAATCCAAATCAACAGGCAAAATTCGTAATGCGAGAAAACAGGCAAAAAGTCAGAAAAACCAGTAAATCCAAATCAGCAAAGGCAAACAAATAGAAATAACACTAAGACAAGAATCAAAAATGCTAATCCAAAAAAGTTCAAAAACACGATAACCAGTCAGAGCAAGAGTAAGAGAAAGGCTTGGTAATGACGTAAAACACAATACTTCGCGTCTAAACCTAGAAACCATGCTCCTAAAATGCAGTAAAACCCCGGATGGTAAAAAAAATCTTATATTCTGTTAAGACAAATGAACAGGTTGATTCATATGGAAAGAAGTCGGAGTTATTTAAATAGTTCTTTAAAAAGTGAGAATGTATTTGATTGATTATGGTAAAAGACTGTGTAAAAAGCAGAAAGAATTGGAGAGACAGCTGATAAAAAACATTAATGATTGTAAAAAGGATCTGTCATTAGATTCTAACCAGGAAGAAATTATTAGATTCGAATCTAAATTAGATGATTTGTACTTAATAATAAGGCACAAGGAGCGTATATAAGCAAAATGGATTGAAGATGGTGAGAAAAATAGCTCCTATTTCAGTAGATTGGAAAAAAATAGGAAGGAATGCAATTACCACTTTAAATATAAATAATGAAATTGTAACTGATCCGAAAGAATTAAGTATTTAAGTTTTATCAAAACCTATATTCATCATCCTTTTCAAAGGCAAACTCTAATAAAGTTGATCCTTTTATTCCTAAAGTTGACCCAGATTTAAAAACAATATGTGACTTTGGATTTAAAAATTAAAGAACTTGATGTAGCTATTAAAAAATGGCTTTAGGTAAATCACCAGGTCAAGATGGACTTACAACTAATTTTTATAATTTTTCTGGACTGATAGAGATTTTTTTACTTACTTTTTAAAGCACTTGAGGAGTGCTTAGAAAGTAATACACCCTTTTATTTTACAGTCTCTGCAATATTTTGGTTTTGGAAAAAAAATTATTAATGTAATCTCAATGTTGTATAAGCAAATAACAAGTGCTGTTTTGCTTCAATCGAGCACTACAAGGAGATTTGATATCAAAAGGGGACTACATCAGGGAGACCCAGTCAGCCCGCTTCTTTTCTTGCTGGCTGTTGAATTATTAGCACTGTATATTAAGAATAATTTATATTACAAAACTATTAAATGTTTTGGGTAGATCCTTGGTGATTATACAACTAGCTGATGACACAACATTATTTTTGAAGGACTCTAATCAAATACATAATGCGTTACAAGCTGTATCCTTTTTTCAGATGTCTCAGGATTACATTTAAATTTGATAAAATGTGAGATTTCCACTATTCATAATAACATACAAAAGGTAATTTATAATATTCCAGTCAAAAATGAAATCACCTACTTGGGAATAACCATTACAAAAATTCTCAGGGACAAGGAAGATAATAACATTCAAGCTGTTATAGAAAAAAAATTAATAGCTGGTTACAAAAGATTATTTCAATTTTTGGGAGAATATTATTAAGAAAAATGGAAGGGATATCAAGATTAATTTACCCAGCATATTCATTAATGGTATCAGACAGGTGTATTAAGCAAATAAACCAAATTCATTACGATTGTATTTGGAATAATAAGCAACACTTAATTAGAAAAGGTGATATGGTAAAGTTAACAGCGGAAGGAGGGTTAAATGTTATTGATTTTGGAGTAATGAACGGAGTTATTATAGCTTCATGGTTTAGTATTTTGTTGTCACTGGCCGGAAGACGGAGCAGGATGGAGCAGACCCAAACGCCGGGATAGACAGCAGACAGGGGTTTATTGAAATAATAACAGACATAGACACATTAACGACGCCACATAAAAACGAGGACTAGCGAGGAACAAAAGCACAGACACTACTATAAATAAGGAACATAATGAATGGGCACATTAGGAATAGGTGAACCAAGGCGGGAACACGTTAGGATAAGGTGGGGCTAAAACAAACACATGGCATACAAAACACACAACCCCTTCTGAAAGCCCCCTAGTGGTCCAACGGGGAGCTTGCCCACCGTAACAGTACCCCCACCCCCCCACGCCCCCCACGGCGCGGCTCCCGACACGCCAACCCGTACCCATCCCCATTAGTCTGGAAGGGTTTTGGGTCCGGTAAAACCCAGAAAGGAGCGAGGAGCATGGAGAGGCAAGTGGGGGGGGAGTGAGGAGCACGGCGAGGCAAGTGGGGAGAGCGAGGAGCAAGGTGAGGCAAGTGGGGGGAGCGAGGAGCAAGGCGAGGTAAGTGGGGGGAGCGAGGGGCACGGTGGCAAGGCCAGAGGGTCCCAAGCAACGTCCACTGACGAGCAGCAGAGCCGAGCGACGTCCACCGACAAACAGCAGAGCCGAGCGACATCCACCGACGCGCAGTAGAGCCGAGCGACGACCTCAGCCCGGCTGGGCCGAAAACCCCCGAAGGGAGGGAGGGGTGGAACCAGGGGCAGCCGGTAACCTCCTCTGCCGACAAGAAGCAAGGCGGCGTTCTCCACGGAGAAACGGAAGTGGAGCGACGTCCCCCACGGGAACAGAGGCGGAGTGAGTACCGGCGACAAAGAAAAAAAAAATCAGGCTGGGAACATCCTCCGCTGACGAGAAGTGAGGCGGCGCCTCCACGGAAAACTGGAAGTGGAGCGACGTCCCCCACCGGAACAGAAGCGGAGCAATGAACCGGCAAAAAAAAAAAAATTCAGACTGGAAACCCCACCGAAACAGGAAAACGGTACATGGAAGACAAAAAACAATCATTCCAAAAAAACCAGGGGCAGCCGGTAACCTCCTCCGCTGACGAGAAGTGAGGTGGCGTCCTCCACGGAGAAACGGAAGTGGAGCGACGTCTCCCACGAGAACAGAAGCAGAGCGAGTACTGGCGAAGAAAAAAAATCAGGCTGGGAACATCACAGAAACAGGAGAAGGGTCCTCGCCTAAGCTATCCCGCGGGGTCTGTACTGTTACGGCTAGTCCTTCTGTCACTGGCCGGAAGACGGAGCAGGATGGAGCAGACCCAAACGCGGGGATAGACAGCAGACAGGGGTTTATTGAAATAATAACACACATAGACACATTAACGAAGCCACATAAAGACGAGGACTAGCGAGGAACAAAAGCACAGACACCACTATAAATAAGGAACATAATGAATGGGCACATTAGGAACAGGTGAACCAAGATGGGAACACATTAAGATAAGGCGGGGCTAAAACAAACACATGGCATACATAAACAAAACACACAACCCCTTCTGAAAGCCCCCTAGTGGGGAGCTTGCCCACCATAACATCTGTTTAATCTTTTCCAAAAAGTTGGAGGAATTTCATTGCTTTTAAGATGTGATTTTGACCCATTAAAATGGCCTTTTAAGTTATCTGACTTTCATGTGCAGGTGTTACGATATTAGATAATGTTGTATAAGCATAATTTTACTCCACGTAATGTTATAATTTGGAATAACAGGTGTATTTTGCATGAGAGGAAATCCTTATTTTATAAAGACTTGTTTGACAAAGGAGTTTGGAATGTAATCCATTTAATGGATCAAGATGGTAATATATTAAGTTATGATCATTTTAAGATAAAATGTAATCTGTATTGTTCATATAGACAATTTTCTTTAGTTGTCAAAGCTATTCTTGTAGCCTTAAGGAATTTAATTAAGGGTATATTACTATATTCTTCTTAACACCTAAACTGGTTGATTTGTTATTGACAAGTATAAGTTCTTGGATGTTAAATGTAATAACAAGGTTTTGAGAACACTAATTGCAGAAGAATATTTTCCCTTTCCTGTTAAAAGAAAAGTTTTATCTGAGAGGTTTTCAGAAACTCACATTATTAAAGTTAGAACTAGATACCTGTCATTTCCCTTGCTACCTAAAATGAAAGAAGTACACTTCAAAACAATCAGTGACATTTACCCATGTAAGGAATTTCTTAGAAGGACATTTAATTTGGACGGTAATGTATGTACTTTCTGCTTGAATGATATTGAATCTCAGGAGCATCTTTTTTTTTTTACAGTTGTACTATTGTTAAATCCTTATGGGACAGATTGTATGAGTGCTTGAAGATAAAACAGGCAATGCCTGCCTTTGACTATCACACTGTTAAATTTGCTGTCTTTATGCAAAACGAAGAGGTTGAATTTCTGTGCAATAATATGTTGGTCGTAGCAAAGTTTTATATACGTTTTTATATATACCACCTCTATCCTCGCGTTGAGTGCTCGTAGTATAGGAGCAGGATTCAAGCTGTTTTATTATGGTGTGGATAGTAAGAGAAATGGGGTAGGTGTGGTCCTGAAGGAGGAGTTTGTGAGGAATGTCCTGGAGGTGAAGAGAGTGTCAGACAGGGTGATGAGTCTGAAGTTAGAGTTTGAAGGGGTGATGTTGAATGTTGTTAGTGGTTATGCCCCACAGGTAGGTTGTGAGTTAGAGGAGAAATAGAGATTCTGGAGTGAATTAGATGAGGTGATGGAGAGTATTCCCACGGGTGAGAGAGTGGTGATAGGAGCGGATTTTAATGGACATGTTGGCGAGGGGAACACGGGTGATGAGGAGGTGATGGGCAAGTTTGGAGTTAAGGAAAGGAACCTTGAAGGACAGATGGTAGTGGACTTTGCTAAGAGGATGGACATGGGTGTGGTTAACACTTATTTTCAGAAGAGGGAGGAGCATAGAGTGACTTACAAGAGTGGAGGTAGGAGAACACAGGTAGACTACATTCTATGTAGAAGAGGCAATTTGAAAGAGATTAGTGACTGTAAAGTGGTAGTGGGAGAGAGTGTAGCCAGACAGCATAGGATGGTGGTGTGTAGGATGACTTTGATGGTCTGTAAGACGAAGAGGTCAAAGATAGAGAAGAAAACCAAGTGGTGGAAGCTGAAAAAGGAGGAATGTTGTGAGGAATTTAGACAGAAGTTGAGGCAGGCTCTGGGTGGTCAGGTAGTGCTGCCAGATGACTGACAGCAGAAGTGATCAGGGAGACAGGGAGAAAGGTGCTGGGTGTGTCATCTGGAAGGAGGAAAGAAGATAAGGAGACTTGGTGGTGGAATGAGGAAGTTCAGGATAGTATCCAGAGGAAGAGGTTAGCCAAGAAGAAGTGGGACATGGACAGGACTGAAGAGAATAGACAGGAATACAAGGAGTTACAGCGCAGAGTGAAGAGGGAGGTGTCTAAGGCCAAGCAGAAGGCATATGAAGAGTTGTACACTAGGTTAGACACTAGAGAAGGAGAGAAGGACTTGTACAGGTTAGCTAGGCAGAGGGATCGAGATGGGAAGGATGTGCAGCAAGTTAGAGTTATTAAGGATAGAGATGGAAGGGTGCTCACAAGTGAGGAGAGTGTACAGAGGAGATGGAAGGAATACTTTGAGGAGCTGATGAATGAGGAAAATGAGAGGGAAAAAAGAGTAGAAGGGGTGAACTCTGTGGAACAGAAAGTAGATAAGATTAGAAAGGATGAAGTCAGGAAGGCTTTGAAGAGGATGAAAAGTGGGAAGGCAGTTGGTCCTGATGACATTCCGGTGGAGGTCTGGAAGTGTCTGGGAGAGGCAGCAGTGGAATTTTTAGCTAATTTGTTCAACAGGGTTTTAGAGAGTGAGAGGATGCCTGAGGAATGGAGAAGAAGTGTGTTAGTGCCGATCTTTAAGAATAAGGGTGACGTGCAGAGTTGCAGTAACTATAGGGGGATAAAGTTGATGAGCCATACAATGAAGGTATGGGAGAGAGTAGTGGAAGCTAGGTTAAGGAAGGTAGTGGAAATTTGTGAGCAGCAGTATGGCTTCATGCCCAGAAAGAGCACAACGGATGCAATTTTTGCTCTGAGGATTTTGATGGAGAAGTATAGGGATGGTCAGAAGGAGTTGCACTGTGTGTTTGTAGACTTGGAGAAAGCATATGACAGGGTGCCAAGAGAAGAGCTGTGGTACTGTATGAGGAAGTCAGGAGTAGCAGAGAAGTATGTCAGAGTGGTGCAGGACATGTATGAGAGGAGCAGGACAGTGGTGAGGTGTGCTGTAGGTCAGACAGAGGAGTTCAATGTGGAGGTGGGACTGCATCAGGGATCGGCTCTGAGCCCCTTCCTGTTTGCTATAGTGATGGACCAGTTGTCAGAGGAGGTCAGACAGGAGTCTCCTTGGACAATGATGTTTGCAGATGACATTGTGATCTATAGTGAGAGCAGGGAGCAGGTGGAGGAAAACCTGGAGAGGTGGAGGTTTGCGCTGGAGAGAAGAGGAATGAAGGTCAGTCGTAGTAAGACTGAGTACATGTGTGTGAATGAAAGGGAGGGAAGTGGAACAGTAAGGTTACAGGGTGAAGAGGTGAAGAAGGTACAGGAGTTTAAGTACTTGGGGTCAACAGTCCAGAGTAATGGAGAGTTTCCGAAAGAGGTAAAGAAGCGAGTGCAGGCAGGTTGGAATGGGTGGAGAAAGGTGTCGGGAGTTCTGTGTGATCAGAAAATATCAGCGAGAATCAAGGGGAAGGTGTACAGGACAGTGGTGAGACCGGCCATGCTGTATGGTTTAGAGACAGTGTCACTGAGGAAGAGACAGGAGTCAGAGCTCGAGGTAGCAGAGCTGAAGATGTTGAGGTTCTCTTTGGGAGTGACAAGATTGGACAGGATTAGGAATGAGTACATCAGAGGGACAGCTCATGTTGGACGTTTGGGGGACAAAGTTAGGGAGGCCAGATTAAGATGGTTTGGACATGTTCAGAGGAGGGACAGTGAATATATTGGTAGGAGAGTGTTGGACGTGGGGCTGCCGGGCAGGAGGCAAAGAGGAAGGCCAAAGAGGAGGTATATGGATGTAATAAATGAGGATATGAAGCTAGTGGGTGCAAGGGTTGAGGATGCAGAAGATAGGGATAGGTGGAGAGAGATGATTCGCTGTGGCGACCCCTGAAGGGAAAAGCCGAAAGAAGAAGAAGAAGATCCTCGCGTTGAGTCTGATCCATCTCGCCGGACACTACCGGCCGTAACACAGATTTTATGTTAATTAGATCAAAGATCAAACCATGTAAATCCTAAATTCCTAGAAAACAGTAGACTATTCCAAGGAAGGAACAGTGGTGAACCAGAGACAGGGTCATGGGCGGCCTAGGCTCAATGATGCACGTGGGGAGAGAAGGCTGACCCATGTGGTCCGATCCAACAGATGAACTACTGTTGCTCAAATTGCTGAATAAGTTAATGCTGGTTCTGATAGAAAGGTGTTAAAATACACAGTGCATTACAGTTTGTTGCATATGGGCTACATAGCCACAGCACATCTTTAGGGATTTTGTGGAGTCCATGCTTTGACGGGTCAGGGCTGTTTTGGCAGCAGAAGGAGTATCAGGGTTGTTGTATCTGGCACCAACATGTTAGCAGCAGATGCTTTATGTACCGTAAGTTGCGAGGTGGGGCCTTCATTGATCCGAAATTTTTTTTACAGCACATTCCACAAATTTGGAGGCCAAGTCAACACCTCAAATTCGTTGTGCTCATTAAACCATTCCTGAAACATTTTTGCTTTGTGGCATGGTGCCATACTGCTTCCGTGAAAGAGTGTACATGGTCTGCAACAATGCTTAGGTAGGTGATATGTTTCAGAGTAACATCCACATGGATGACAGGACCCAAAGTTTCCCAGCAGAACATTGTGAAAGCATGACACTGCCTATGCCGGCTTGCCTTCTTCCCATAATGCATTCTGGTGCCATATTTTCCCCTGGTAAGCGACGCACATGCACCTGGCCATCCACGTGATGTAAAAGAAAAAGTGATTCTTCAGACCAAGCCACCTTCATCCATTGCTCCGTAGTCCAGTTCTGATGCTCACATGCGCATTGTTGGTGCTCTCGGCAGGGCACAGAGGTCAGCGTGGGCACCCTGACTGGTCTGCGGCTATGCAGCCCCATACACAACAAACTGTGATGCACTTTGTATTCTGACACCTTTCTATCAGAACCACCATTAACTTCTTCAGCAATTTGAGCAATAGTAGCTTGTCTGTTGGATCAGACCACATGGGCCAGCCTTCACTCCTTACGTGCATCAGTGAGCCTTGGCCACCCAGTCACTGGACCACTTTTGATAGATACTGACCACTGCAGACCAGGAACACCCCACAAGAGCCACAGTTTTGGAGATGTTCTGATCCAGTCGTCTAGCCCTCACCATTTAGCCCTTGTCAAACTTGCTCAAATCCTTATGCTTGCCAATTTTTCCTGCTTCTATATACAAGCTATATATATATATATATATATAAGATCTATATACATACATCTTCTTCTTCTTCTTCTTCTTCTTCTTCTTCTTCTTTCGGCTTTTCCCTTCAGGGGTCGCCACAGCGAATCATCTCTCTCCACCTATCCCTATCTTCTGCATCCTCAACACTTGCACCCACTTGCTTCATATCCTCATTAATTCCATCCATATACCTCCTCTTTGGCCTTCCTCTTTGCCTCCTGCCTAGCAGCTCCAGTCCAAAATTCTCCTACCAATATTCTCACTCTCCCTCCTCTGAACATGTCCAAACCATCTTAATCTGGCCTCCCTAACATTGTCCCCAAAACGTCCAACATGAGCTGTCCCTCTGATGTACTCGTTCCTAATCCTAGTCCAATCTTGTCACTCCCAAAGAGAACCTCAACATCTTCAGATCTGCTACCTCTAGCTCTGACTCCTGTGTCTTCCTCAGTGACACTGTCTCTAAACCATACAGCATGGCCGGTCTCACCACTGTCCTGTACACCTTCCCCTTGATTCTCGCTGATATTTTCCTATCACACAGAACTCCCGTCACCTTTCTCCACCCATTCCAACCTGCCTGCACTCGCTTCTTTACCTCTTTCGGAAACTCTCCATTACTCTGGACTGTTGACCCCAAGTACTTGAACTCCTGTACCTTCTTCACCTCTTCACCCTGTAATCTTACTGTTCCACTTCCCTCCCTTTCATTCACACACATGTACTCAGTCTTACTACGACTGACTTTCATTCCTCTTCTCTCCAGCGCAAACCTCCACCTCTCCAGGTTTTCCTCCACCTGCTCCCTGCTCTCACTACAGATCACAATGTCATCTGCAAACATCATTGTCCAAGGAGACTCCTGTCTGACCTCCTCTGACAACTGGTCCATTACTATAGCAAACAGGAAGGGGCTCAGAGCCGATCCCTGGTGCAGTCCCACCTCCACTTTGAACTCCTCTGTCTGACCTACAGCACACTTCACCACTGTCCTGCTTCTCTCATACATGTCCTGCACCACTCTGACATACTTCTCTGCTACTCCTGACTTCCTCATACAGTACCACAGCTCTTCTCTTGGCACCCTGTCATACGCTTTCTCCAAGTCTACAAACACACAGTGCAACTCCCTCTGCCCATCCCTATACTTCTCCATCAAAATTCTCAGAGCAAAAATTGCATCCGTTGTGCTCTTTCTGGGCATGAAGCCATACTGCTGCTCACAAATTTCCACTACCTTCCTTAACCTAGCTTCCACTACTCTTTCCCATAGCTTCATTGTATGGCTCATCAACTTTATCCCCCTATAGTTGCTGCAACTCTGCATGTCACCCTTATTCTTAAAGATCGGCACTAACACACTTCTTCTCCATTCCTCAGGCATCCTCTCACTCTCTAAAACCCTGTTGAACAAACTAGCTAAAAATTCCACTGCTGCCTCTCCCAGACACTTCCAAACCTCCACCGGGAGGTCATCAGGACCAACTGCCTTCCCACTTTTCATCCTCTTCAAAGCCTTCCTGACTTCATCCTTTCTAATCTTATCTACTTTCTGTTCCACAGAGTTCACCCCTTCTACTCTTTTTTCCCTCTCATTTTCCTCATTCATCAGCTCTTCAAAGTACTCCTTCCATCTCCTCTGTACACTCTCCTCACTTGTGAGCACCCTTCCATCTCTATCCTTAATAAATCTAACTTGCTGCACATCCTTCCCATCTCGATCCCTCTGCCTAGCTAACCTGTACAAGTCCTTTTCTCCTTCTCTAGTGTCTAACCTAGTGTACAACTCGTCATATGCCTTCTGCTTGGCCTTAGACACCTCCCTCTTCACTCTGCGCTGTAACTCCTTGTATTTCTGTCTATTCTCTTCAGTCCTGTCCATGTCCCACTTCTTCTTGGCTAACCTCTTCCTCTGGATACTATCCTGAACTTTTTCATTCCACCACCAAGTCTCCTTATCTTCTTTCCTCTTTCCAGATGACACACCCAGCACCTTTCTCCCTGATCACTTCTGCTGTCAGTCATCTGGCAGCACTACCTGACCACCCAGAGCCTGCCTCAATTTCTGTCTAAATTCCTCACAACATTCCTCCTTTTTCAGCTTCCACCACTTGGTTTGCTTCTCTATCTCTATCTTTGACCTCTTCTTCTTAAGGACCATCAAAGTCATCCTACACACCACCATCCTATGCTGTCTGGCTACATTCTCTCCCACATCCATTTTACAGTCACTAATCTCTTTCAGATTGCCTCTTCTACATAGGATGTAGTCTACCTGTGTTCTCCAACCTCCACTCTTGTAAGTCACTCTATGCTCCTCCCTCTTCTGAAAATAAGTGTTAACCACAGCCATGTCCATCCTCTTAGCAAAGTCCACTACCATCTGTCCTTCAAGGTTCCTTTCCTTAACTCCAAACTTGCCCATCACCTCCTCATCACCTGTGTTCCCCTCACCAACATGTCCATTAAAATCCGCTCCTATCACCACTCTCTCACCCATGGGAATATTCTCCATCACCTCATCTAATTCACTCCAGAATCTCTCTTTCTCCTCTAACTTACAACCTACCTGTGGGGCATAACCACTAACAACATTCAACATCACCCCTTCAATCTCTAACTTCAGACTCATCACCCTGTCTGACACTCTCTTCACCTCCAGGACATTCCTCACAAACTCCTCCTTCAGGACCACACCTACCCCATTTCTCTTACTATCCACACCATAATAAAACAGCTTGAATCCTGCTCCTATACTACGAGCCTTGCTACCCTTCCACCTGGTCTCCTGCACACACAGTATATCCACCTTCCTTCTCTCCAACATATCAGCCAGCTCTCTACCTTTCCCTGTCATAGTACCAACATTCAGAGTTCCTATTCTCAGTCCTACACCCTTACCTTTCCTCTTCTCTCTTTGTCTGTGCACTCTCCTCCCTCCTCTACTTCTTTGACCAACAGTAGCCCAATTTCCACTGGTGCCCTGTAGGTCAACGGTGCCAATGGCGGTTGTTGTTAACCTGGGCCTCGACTGATCTGGTATGAAATTTGTACTGACGATTCGCATGGTTAAATTTGTTTGTTAAATGTTTTACGCCGGATGCCCTTCCTGACACAACCCTCTCTATTTATCCGGGCTTGGGACCGGCACAGAAGTCACTGGACTGTGACCCCCATGGATAGATTATCTATATACATACATACACAAACTATATCGACCTACCCATTGTGGCTAATTGCAGCTAACCCATTACTAAGTTGGCCCACCCATTGCAGCTATAACAGTTTTAATTCTTCAGGGAAGGTTTTCCACAAGGTTTAGGTGTGTTTTTATGGGAATTTTTGACCATTCCTCTAGAAGCCCATTTGTGAGGTCAGGCACTGATGTTGGATGAGAAGGCCTGGCTCTCAGTCTCTGCTCTAATTCACCCCAAAGGTGTTCTATCAGGTTGAGATCAGGACTCTGTGCAGGCCAGGAAAGTTTCTCCACACCAAACTCGCTCATCCATGTTTTTATGAACCTTGCTTTGTGCACTCTCTGCAGTCATGTTGGAACAGGAAGCCCCATCCCCAAACTGTTCCCACAAAGTTGGGAGCATGAAATTGTCCAAAATGTCTTGGTATGCTGAAGCCCCTACCAAACTTTACACTTGGCACAATACAGTCAGGCAAGTACCATCCTCCTGGCAACCACCAAAACCAGACTCGTGCATTGGATTGCCAGACAGAGAAGCATGATTGCATGCTCACTCCAGAGAACATGTCTCCACTGCTCTAGTGTCCAGTGTTGGCATGCTTTACACCACTGCATAAGATGCTTTGCATCTTATGACACTCTTGTACTTGGTGATGTAAAGCTTGGATGCAGCTGCTCGGCCATGAAAACCCATTCCACTGTTCTACGCACTGTTCTTGAGCTAATCTGAAGGCCACATGAAGTTTGGAGGTCTGTAGCTATTGACTCTGTAGAAAGTTGATGACTTCTGCGCACTGTGTGCCTCAGCATGTGCTGACCCTGGTCTGTGATTTAACATGGCTTACCACTTCATGGCTGAGTTGCTGTTGTTCCCAATTGCTTCCACTTTGTTATAATACCACTAACAGTTGACCATGGAATGTATAGTAGTGAGGAAACTTCATGAATGGACTTATTGCACATGTGGCAACCTACCAAGGTACTACACTTGAATACCTGCATATCTGCATACCTAGGTGCTTGATTTTATGCACTTGTGGCCATGGAAGTGATTGGAACAGCTGAATTCAATGATTTAGATGGATGTTCCAAAACTTGGGCGAAGCCAGGAGCAGAGCACTATTAGCCCTGTAAGACCCAGGACCCAGGAGAGAGGCCCAGGTTATAGAACCTGATATGGATGTTCATAGAGGAGCAACCCGCTGCAACACAAATATCCTGGTGGGGAACAACCTAGCCAGAGTGCTGATCAAGGCAATTTACCTAGAGAAGTGATCTTCACAACTAGTGTGAAAGGAGAAGCCACACAGCGGGCCTTGAAGGCCTTGTAGACCACTGCCCAGCACAGGGCACTGTTTGGAGACTGCACTGCCTTTTTTGCAGCTGCAAAAGCAGATGAAAAGAGAAGAGGGTTTACATCACATGCTTGAACGACGGATGTAAGTGCTGAGAACCCAATCAGGGCATAGCAGGTGCAGTTTCACCTGCTCCACTGACCCATGGGGCAGAGGGCAGAAAGCCTGCAGAAAGACCAGATGACCGGCCATAATGGGGCTTTTTGGGAATGTACCCTGATATAGAGGGCAGCCTTGACCATTCCTGGAGCAGACTCTAGATAGTCAGTTAGTCTAGATAGTCAGTCAGTCAGCCAAGGCTAAGGGCAGAGCCATTTCCTTCATCAGAAACTCCTCAGAGGCTGACTCTACTGGCTCAAAAGGGGCTTAGAGCAGCTTCTCTAGGACCTCAGAGAGGTCCTTGGGAGAGAGATGTGGTTTTCAAGAAAGCCTCAGCTGTCTATTACCCCACTGAAAGCAAGAGACCAGAGAACAGGCACTTGACTCACAGCAATGGCTGCTATGTATACCTTAATGGAGAGAGTGAAATAGTAACAGAAATACTAACACTATACTAACATGGCAGTGAACTAGATTCTGATGTCACCAATTACATCAGAGGCAAAAGTTCAGCATGCACAACCTCAGTTCAGAGTCTAGGAGCTGGTCCTCCTCAAGGGCCAGACCAAAAGATTCCAAAACTAGTGGCGGGAGTGGAAAATCATCCCCTGTGCGCCTGAGAGAGGAAGTTCCTCCTGATAGGAATCTTCCAAGCAGCACCTTCCAGAAGGGATATTAGGTCCACGAGCCAGACTCAAGTGGGCCAATGAGGAGCCACTAGTAACAGGCAGACTCGGTCATGGCATACACTGGCTAGGACCCCTGTGAGCAGAGCTATCAGGGAAAGCATACAGATGGAACCTTGGCTTCATTTGCCCCCTCTATGGCTGGTGAAAAGAGAAAGCCACAGGGCTGTCCCCTCAAAGGCGATGTCCGCTGACACCACAGAGGTGAACAAAGCAATTTCTCCCAGGCCCAAAAATTTCCATATGCATTCCAACACCTATGGGTGGAGAGGCCATTTCCAAGGTCTCAGCCCTTGCCTCAGCAGGAAGTCTGCTTCCCAGTCATGCACTCTATAGAGCAATTGCTCTCAGAGAAAGAAATTTGGTCTCTACCTAGGTTCAACAAACTGAACAGAGCCAACCTAATGCCTGGGTGGTAGAGAGGCATTGGCCTAGCCAGGTGTACTTTATGGAAGACAGGATGGAATCCCCTGAGTGGGAGGCAGACATGCCCACATTGTGGCTGAATCCAAAACTATCCCCAAGAAGTTGGTTCTCTGAGAGAGAGAAAGCACACACTTCCCTGGGTTGAACACCATGTGTACAAGTGTGCCAGGCTGCCACATCCCTGGACTGAGCCAAGATGAGCCAGTCATCTGGACAATTGATCACATAGATGATTTGGAGTGCATTGATGCCAGAGCAGCCTCCATGCACTTTGTGAGAATGATTTGCAATAAGACTAGGCCAGAAGGACTCGGCACCTGTATACTTCGCTCTTGAAAGCGAACCTGTGCTCTGGCAAGATGCCTATCTGAAGATATCGGTAGGAATGGCTGACTCTCGAAAGACTGAGAGGTGGCAGAGTAGGCAGCAGTGAAGATGGCCCTAAAGAGACATCCCTATAAACCTTAGGATTTCTTTCTGGCTTGTTTGACGGAGATGACTGACCCCAGGTCCTCTCTCACCCAGTGGGCCTGGCTCTAAGTGCTGGCTGGCCAACCAGATTTTATATGAGGGGGAAGGGCTGCAATTCTATCCTTCTTTTCCTGCCTCAGCAGGCCAGGCTGGGGCTGGTAGCTACTGGTTGATCACTGTGGCGAGGGAGAACAGGCCCTTATGAGAAATCAGGTTTTGTCCTTTTCTTTTATCTCTTCATTAGAGTGCCTTCACTAGCATGAACATCACTGATCGTTCCTCTTAAGAAGCAATTCAGTGGCGTACTGCTAATCATTGCCCACACCAAGCTCCTCAGGGTCCGATGAAGACAATAATAATTCCTCATTTGGGTCAGAAGAAATTGCAAAGCGATCTCCCGGAGTCAAAGCGGGGAAATCTGATTTGGGAGAGAGGACAAGAGAAAGAGGATCACCCATCTCTTGTTCTGCCCTCACTAACTTGCCCTCCAAGACCCATGATCTAAATTAGCAAGCTGCCTCAGCAGGTGCAGGACCCGAGCCACAACATGCGGGTGCTTTGCTGGAGAGAACAGCCAATCGAGAATAGAGCTTATGGAGAAGAAAATTTTGCAGTGCATGCGGCTGGCTCTAGTACTAGTTTACTAGGGTAAACGAAAAAACAATAATAGCACAGAACTGTTTGCTGGACATCTTTCAAAATCTTTATATATACATATATATATATATATATATATATATATATATATATATATATATATATATATATATATATATATATATATATATATCTTGTTTTTCCCTAATCTAAACAGATGGGACAAGCAAAAAACACAAACATACACAGAGCACTTCCTGAAGACAAAGGAGCTTGAGTAATGTGACCTAGATGCCCTTTTATGGTCTTGCTTGCATGCTGTGCTTTGTCACTTAACCTACCCGAGCCAGACACAATTTCCACAAAGAAGTGTTCCCATAGCCATGATGCAGTGTAGAGTTCCATTGAAAGGGAGCCACACATCACTATAGACAATTGGCCATACTATCCAGGAAAATATGGCTGACAGCAAAGTTGGATGGTCTCAAAATGCATGCAAGATATCTAGGTATCCTGTCTGGATTTCATTAAATGAGTGGTATTTGGTTTATTTTTGAAGCATAGGTCCAATTTTTAAGCTGTTTAACATTTTTGGTACTTCATTCATTGTCTACCGCTTATCCAATCTATTCTCGGGTCACAGGGACCCTGTGCCTATCTCAGGCGTCATTGGGCATCAAGGCAAGATACCCTGATGGAGTGCCAACCCATCGCAAGCACACACACACTCTCATGCAATCACACACTATGGACAATTTAGAGATGCCAATCAATCTACAATACATGTCTTTGGACCGGGGGGAGGAAACCGGAGTACCCGGAGAAAACCCCGAGGCACGGGGAGAACATGCAAACTCCACACACACGACGGAGGCGGGAATTGAACCCCCAACCCTGGAGGTGTGAAGCAAACGTACTAACCACCAAGCCACCGTGCCACCTCATTTTTGGTACTTTCTAATTTAAATTCACTTAGCAGATTTAAAAACAGGATCTTTTTTTCATTAATTCCTACTAAATATAAAAAAAAACTGAATACATTGATCCTTACCATCATAGCACACAAAGGAAGAAATGAACATCTTATATCAAACCAACACAGACTATATATAGCAACACAATCTTCCATTCCATTGTTAGGATCGGTGGTACACCAGTCTGTCACACCTCCTAGTGACTGATTTCCACGTGACCAGTGCCAGCTATTGACATCATTGTATAGGCCAATCCAAGCATTGGAAGTGAATTGTTGCTTCTGTGCCTCATTTTGAAGCTTGACCATGTCATCACTGACTTCAGCAATAGCCAGGTCAATATAGTAGGCTTGGCAGTAAATCCGAGCATGACTCCATTTTTTCCCCCTGTTGGACTATTATGTACTTATAAGGTACACACAGAATGAGGAGGAAGACTTCTGTAGATGACATATCAGAAAAAGGTTTTTTTTTTTCAATACTAGTCTGCTAAAAAAAGATCTGTCAACTTCTTTATCTCTACTTTTCAGTGTGGAATATGTTTTTACAAATATTACAAACAAATATAAAACACAATTTCATTTTACTAATCGTAGATGAAACAAATTAGATTAGTTTTACCCATTGCAGTGTGCCATTTATGAATGTTTTTTTTATCAATCACTTATTTCAATTGTGCATAAATTGATGGATAAGACAGGCTGAACCAAATATCTTTTCCAGATTTACAAATGTTTCAGAGACCAATTTTCTATAACGTCACCTTTTTATTTTGTTGTCACACGTAAAGTACAGAGCATGTTCCCAGTATAGTTCAATTGTGTTTTTTGTCAGGCTTTTGGTGTCTAATGCTCTTTCAGTGCTCCTTATAGGGCTCCTCAGATCCAGATCATCATCGGAGGGATGAAAATACAATGAAAAGGACAAAATATAAAGGGAAGCTCAAAAGGGAAACTCGGAACTCGAAACTTGAAAGGGAAACTCGGGAGGGAAACTTGGGACTCGAAACAAAAACAAAGAGAAGGAGAGACTCCCGAGGAGAAGAAGGCAGATCCCGAAGCCCGAGCACAAAACAGGGACAGCACCAAAAGCCCACCCGAAAAGCCGGCCACATAACCTCTAACGCCGACTACAGACAATTAAAGACCCCAACCCCGAAACCGAGAAACAAAGAGACTTAAATACCCACACCCGAACGAGACACATGTGAAAGCAATACACTAATTGCACAGGCGCAGGGGCTTCCCGAGGATCTCTAGCATCCAAAAACAAAACAGCCCAAAACCTGACAGGGCGCCCCCCCCAGGAACGGCTCCTGACGTTCCACCCTAAACGAAGGGAGAAGGGGCGAGAAGACTCCTCGAGAACTGTGCGTCCCTGCGTGCATAGGTGGGCTGGGATCTTTCTGTCAGGCTTTTGGTGTCTAGTGCTCTTTCAGTGCTCCTTATAGGGCTCCTTAGATCCAGATCATCATCGGAGGGATGAAAATACAATGAAAAGGACAAAACATAAAGGGAAGCTCGAAAGGGAAACTCGGAACTCAGAACTCGAAAGGGAAACTCGGGAGGGAAACTTGGGACTCGAAACAAAAACAAAGAGAAGGAGAGACTCCCGAGGAGAAGAAGGCAGATCCCGAAGCCCGAGCACAAAACAGAGACAGCACCAAAAGCCCACCCGAAAAGCCGGCCACATAACCTCTAACGCCGACTAACGACAATTAAAGATCCCAACCCCGAAACCGAGAAACAAAGAGACTTAAATACCCACACCCGAACGAGACACATGTGAAAGCAATACACTAATTGCACAGGCGCAGGGGCTTCCCGAGGATCTCTAGCGTCCAAAAACAAAACAGCCCAAAACCTGACAGTTTTTGATGCCCACAAAATTCCATGAAAGGTAAAGGTCTCAAGAGAGCCATAAGGCCATGAAATTATGGGTAAATAGTAAAAAAGAAAGTTTGCAGAACCTCAAAAAGATGAGAGTTCTTTTTCGAGGGAACTTAGTGCTGCATCATGGCTTGATGCTATGGGGAATACCCTCATGGAACCTGTGTCAGTAGCATGTGTGAACACATGCCAGTTTTATTCACAGGAAGGGGTCAGGTGATGTCGCAAGGTGTCAATGGGCGTCTATGTCAAATACACCCAGCTTCTTTGCTTTCAGGAAGCCACTTGTGTATCTGTGCGAATTGTTTGTCTATTTTGTTGTCTGTTTTGTCTATTTTATTGCAGCTTGAGAAAAAGTATGAGAAGCAAGCAATTTATAAGACTTGCACATTCATGTGTTGTTTGTTTGAGAGCATAGCATGTGCCATCAGCTATCTAGGGAGCAGTGGCAGAGTTTCTCTCTTAATAAGCTTCGCTCCCATCTGGCTTTATTTTCAAGCCAGGCGCCTGCTCCCGAAGCTCGGGGCCTGCATATGACAGGGAAGAAAGACACAGAAGCTCTCCCCCATTCCCCTACCGCGTCTAATTACTTGACGGTTATGGGCCTCCATGAGTAAAGGTATGGGGTGCTGCCATAGGTGGAAGAGATGCTTGTAAGCTATCTCTCCCCCTCATAGTCATCAGCATGGAGAAAACACACTTTGCCTTCTAGGCCATGTACAGCTACCTCCGCCTTTATAGGAAAGTCCATATGTCAGTAGGTCAGGCTGATGTGTCCTTGCACATCATGACTGTTTTGCTGGATAGGGAAGCTTGATAAGGGATTAAACGCTGAGGCAGTTGCAGATCTCTGCCAGGCCACAGATCTAGCCCTCCATGCCACCAAGCAGAAGGACCATGCTATTGGCTGTTTGATGGCTGTCATGGTTGTCACAGAGAGGCATATGTGGCTAAATTTAATAGGGTTAGAAAGACTTGTCTTAAATAAGAAAGACAAGTCAATTTTAGTTCTGTGTGCCTTAATTCAGCAGATTCAAAATGCTGATGCTCAAATGTATCATGCCACAAATCAGGTCCAAGGAAAGGTTAGTCAGGATAAATTTAAAGGTTGCACACTTTCTTATTGAGATTTGACCAGAACAAAGGAATTTTTTTAGTTTAACTTTTGGGTGTAAAGTCTACCAATTCCAAGCTCCTATTATCAGTCTAGCTCTGTCTCCATGCACCTTCATAAAGTGCAGGCATGCAGCCATGGCTCCTATGGTAATCCAGGGTACTGAATTATATCGATTACTGTCTCATCTCTACTCTGTTGAAAGACCCTGCAGCAAGTTAAGATGTTGTGTTGGCCCACATCAGGTGCTTGGGGCCCATGCTGAACCCCAAGAAGAGTGTGCTTCTTTCACTCAGAGACTCACTTTTTTAGGGGAAGTTTGGGAATCGATCACAATGTAGGCACAACTGTCTCCTGCATGTGTGAATTCAATCTTCACAACTAAGAACAGCATAAAGCTAGGCCTGACTTATCTGCATAGCTCAGAGGTTATTGGGTATCCCCTTGGGTCTTCTGCACATGAGACCATTTCAGTTTTGCTGTTCACTTTTGAGTCCCCTCTGGTTCACCTTCACACTTACAGATCCTCTAGGCCTGCAAATCTTGGTTAAGACATGGCCAAGACTTTGTCTGTATACCTTCTCCCTGATCGCTCTGCCCCAGGAGTCCTAGCCAGAGTATGCCACCTATAATTGGTAGCTCTGTACTGGTCTATGTACTGGCCTGATGGAGTTCCTTCATTAGGGCCTCTCAGCAGGGCTAGCACCTGCTACCCTCAAGGTGTATGTTCCTCAAAAGAGTAGAAAATTTGCAGTTTATATCAGTAGCTCTCTCCTGCCTGAATTTTGTTCCTGTGAAGGGTAAAGCTATTTTGCACCCCAGACTTGTTTACACCTCAAACATGCCCTCAGCAACATGCCAATCAGTCAGCCTGCATGCCTTCTTCCCTCCACCTCATGAATTTTTAGAGCAAGAAAGGCTGCACCTACTCTGCCCAGTTCAGGCACTTAAAGCCTATGTCTAAGCTTAATCAGTCTTTTCAATTGCTCATCTGCTTTGATGGCCACAACAGGAGTAATCCTGTCACTGTGCAGTGCCTTTTTGCACTGGATTAAAAATGCCATCGCTCGTACAAGGTTTTGCCTCAAAGTAACAGGGTCCACTCCTTTAGGCATGTAGCCAGTTACATACCCCTGCATGATAAGATAAGATTGGATAAGATAAAACTTTATTGATCCCAAAGGAAATTCTTTATAATGTCTGTGTTGCCACAGGTTGGTAATCTCCACACACATTCATCAGATTCTACAGTTTAGATGCGTCCCCAGGATTTCAGTTTTTGCAGGGTTGATCCAGTTCGAGGAATTTTTCAGACAATTAGAATCTCTCTGTATATGATGTAGATGTCCATCTATGGTCTTGCTGGCATGTGCAGACATGTCACCTGACCCCTTTAAGTCAATAAAATTAGTGTGTTCACACATTTTTCAGAAAACAGTTCAGTGAGAGTGTTCCCCATAGTGTTAAACCATGATACAGCAGCTCATTCCCTACTCAGGGAATTGGGTTACATTTGTAACCTGAGGTGTTTTTAACTCATGCCTATGCCAATAAATATATTGAGCAATGCAACAGCATATAAAATAACTAAAATATGGAGACGAATTACAGATTAATTTATGTGTGAATTAACTAAAGTTAAAGAAAATCATTTGACATGACAATAGAGGAGAAAGATACCCATGGAATCACAGACACCAAATGCACACAAGGAAACTGTTTTTAAATTATTTTTAAGTAAAAGTACTGAAACTGAAAGACTCTCATGTGTTGGCTCTCAACTGTTGCACAGCATTAAAAGTAGATAATTTGGCAAAAGGAAGTGATTATAAGGCATTTTTAGTCTTAACATACTGGACTCTATATCTGTTCCACCATTAGCATGGCTTGTGCTAAATCTTTGGTCAGCTGAGTCAATTAGTTACAGATATTTACAGAGAAGTCTTTCTTTTATTTGATTTTTTTACTTAGTTGAATGACTAGCCTTATGTGTCTGATTTAACAAACAATCTGATTTAAATACCAGACTTTTACAAATAATAAAAAGTTAAACCATCACACTAACCATTTAACAGTTTGATCTGTCTAGCAAAATGACATGCATTGGCTGATCACAATAGTTAGAGCTTTTCTCTCACCTATTAGTGACAGGAGTAGAAACATGTAATTCCCCATCATTTATGTGGTACTGAGGAAATAAAGCAAAGGAAATAAACATTTTGTGATGACCTGTGAGAAATCTATGAGCAGTGCTAATGAAAAGTGTGAGATAATAAATTAATAATTTATTATAAGATTTATTTATTATAAATAAGATTAATAATAAATAAATACCACTACATAGAATTTTCATGCACTTCATTGTGAGAGCTATACCCCAAATCAGGCTCAAAAACCTAGGGTTTCAGTAAGGTATCTCAAACAGAAATTCATAATTTGTTTTAATAGGTATTACAACATGGATTAACAACTTTTATGCTGAACTAGGCTTTCTTCATTATGTTTACATGTTCACCATAGTGGAAATGAATCT
Organism: Hemibagrus guttatus; assembly: GCA_033459395.1. Taxonomy (NCBI): domain Eukaryota; kingdom Metazoa; phylum Chordata; class Actinopteri; order Siluriformes; family Bagridae; genus Hemibagrus; species Hemibagrus guttatus. The sequence continues at coordinate 7,157,221 of JAUCMX010000029.1, read as the reverse complement.
CCAACTGGCTCAAATGATTTTTGAAGAAGCATGACATGTATGGGGTTGTTACGGGTGGTAGGCCCTGTGTTGGGCCACTAGGGGGGGTTTCCAGCAGGAGTCATGTAATGTTGTGTTATGTCATTGTTTACGTCATGTCATGTGTTTTGTTTTAGCCCCGCCTAGTCCTATTGTTTCCTAATTGATATTCACCTGTTCCTAATGTTGCACCCAATTCTTCTTCTTCTTCTTCTTTCGGCTTTTCCCTTCAGGGGTCGCCACAGCGAATCATCTCTCTCCACCTATCCCTATCTTCTGCATCCTCAACACTTGCACCCACTAGCTTCATATCCTCATTAATTCCATCCATATACCTCCTCTTTGGCCTTCCTCTTTGCCTCCTGCCTGGCAGCCCCATGTCCAACATTCTCCTACCAATATATTCACTCTCCCTCCTCTGAACATGTCCAAACCATCTTAATCTGGCCTCCCTAACTTTGTCCCCAAAACGTCCAACATGAGCTGTCCCTCTGATGTACTCGTTCCTAATCCTGTCCAATCTTGTCACTCCCAAAGAGAACCTCAACATCTACAGCTCTGCTACCTCTAGCTCTGACTCCTGTCTCTTCCTCAGTGACACTGTCTCTAAACCATACAGCATGGCTGGTCTCACCACTGTCCTGTACACCTTCCCCTTGATTCTCGCTGATATTTTCCTATCACACAGAACTCCCGACACCTTTCTCCACCCATTCCAACCTGCCTGCACTCGCTTCTTTACCTCTTTCCCACACTCTCCATTACTCTGGACTGTTGACCCCAAGTACTTAAACTCCTGTACCTTCTTCACCTCTTCACCCTGTAACCTTACTGTTCCACTTCCCTCCCTTTCATTCACACACATGTACTCAGTCTTACTACGACTGACCTTCATTCCTCTTCTCTCCAGCGCAAATCTCCACCTCTCCAGGTTTTCCTCCACCTGCTCCCTACTCTCACTACAGATCACAATGTCATCTGCAAACATCATTGTCCAAGGAGACTCCTGTCTGACCTCCTCTGACAACTGGTCCATTACTATAGCAAACAGGAAGGGGCTCAGAGCCGATCCCTGGGGCAGTCCCACCTCCACTTTGAACTCCTCTGTCTGACCTACAGCACACCTCACCACTGTCCTGCTCCTCTCATACATGTCCTGCACCACTCTGACATACTTCTCTGCTACTCCTGACTTCCTCATACAGTACCACAGCTCTTCTCTTGGCACTCTGTTATACGCTTTCTCCAAGTCTACAAACACACAGTGCAACTCCATCTGCCCATCCCTATACTTCTCCATCAAAATTCTCAGAGCAAAAATTGCATCTGTTGTGCTCTTTCTGGGCATGAAGCCATACTGCTGCTCACAAATTTCCACTACCTTCCTTAACCTAGCTTCCACTACTCTTTCCCACAGCTTCATTGTATGGCTCATCAACTTTATCCCCCTATAGTTACTGCAACTCTGCACGTCACCCTTATTCTTAAAGATCGGCACTAACACACTTCTTCTCCATTCCTCAGGCATCCTCTCACTCTCTAAAACCCTGTTGAACAAACTAGCTAAAAATTCCACTGCTGCCTCTCCCAGACACTTCCAGACCTCCACCGGGAGGTCATCAGGACCAACTGCCTTCCCACTTTTCATCCTCTTCAAAGCCTTCCTGACTTCATCCTTTCTAATCTTATCTACTTTCTGTTCCACAGAGTTCACCCCTTTTACTCTTTTTTCCCTCTCATTTTCCTCATTCATCAGCTCCTCAAAGTATTCCTTCCATCTCCTCTGTACACTCTCCTCACTTGTGAGCACCCTTCCATCTCTATCCTTAATAACTCTAACTTGCTGCATATCCTTCCCATCTCGAATCCCTCTGCCTAGCTAACCTGTACAAGTCCTTTTCTCCTTCTCTAGTGTCTAACCTAGTGTACAACTCGTCATATGCCTTCTGCTTGGCCTTAGACACCTCCCTCTTCACTCTGCGCTGTAACTCCTTGTATTCCTGTCTATTCTCTTCAGTCCTGTCCATGTCCCACTTCTTCTTGGCTAACCCCTTCCTCTGGATACTATCCTGAACTTCCTCATTCCACCACCAAGTCTCCTTATCTTCTTTCCTCCTTCCAGATGACACACCCAGCACCTTTCTCCCTGTCTCCCTGATCACTTCTGCTGTAGTTTCCCAGTCATCTGGCAGCACTACCTGACCACCCAGAGCCTGCCTCAACTGCTGTCTAAATTCCTCACAACATTCCTCCTTTTTCAGCTTCCACCACTTGGTTTTCTTCTCTATCTTTGACTTCTTTGTCTTACAGACCATCAAAGTCATCCTACACACCACCATCCTATGCTGTCTGGCTACACTCTCTCCCACTACCACTTTACAGTCACTAATCTCTTTCAGATTGCCTCTTCTACATAGGATGTAGTCTACCTGTGTTCTCCTACCTCCACTCTTGTAAGTCACTCTATGCTCCTCCCTCTTCTGAAAATAAGTGTTAACCACACCCATGTCCATCCTCTTAGCAAAGTCCACTACCATCTGTCCTTCAAGGTTCCTTTCCTTAACTCCAAACTTGCCCATCACCTCCTCATCCCCTGTGTTCCCCTCGCCAACATGTCCATTAAAATCCGCTCCTATCACCACTCTCTCACCCGTGGGAATACTCTCCATCACCTCATCTAATTCACTCCAGAATCTCTATTTCTCCTCTAACTCACAACCTACCTGTGGGGCATAACCACTAACAACATTCAACATCACCCCTTCAATCTCTAACTTCAGACTCATCACCCTGTCTGACACTCTTTTCACCTGCAGAACATTCCTCACAAACTCCTCCTTCAGGACCACACCTACCCCATTTCTCTTACTATCCACACCATAATAAAACAGCTTGAATCCTGCTCCTATACTACGAGCCTTGCTACCCTTCCACCTGGTCTCCTGTACACACAGTATATCCACCTTCCTTCTCTCCATCATATCAGCCAGCTCTCTACCTTTCCCTGTCATAGTACCAACATTCAGAGTTCCTATTCTCAGTCCTACACTCTTACCTTTCCTCTTCTCTCTCTGTCTGCGCACTCTCCTCCCTCCTCTACTTCTTCGACCAACAGTAGCCCAATTTCCACCGGCGCCCTGTAGGTCAACGGCGCTGATGGCGTTCGTTGTTAACCCGGGCCTCGACCGATCCGGTATGAAATTCGTACTGACGATTCGCATGGTTAAATGTGGCAATGTTTTACGCCGGATGCCCTTCCTGACGCAACCCTCTCTATTTATCCGGGCTTGGGACCGGCGCAGAAGTCACTGGACTGTGACCCCCCATGGCTAGATTGTTGCACCCAATTATGTTTTGTATTTATAGCGGCCTTTTGCCAGGGTTCGGGGCTGGTCGTTCTGTCACGTTACCGGTATCCAAGGCATGAAGAAACAGACCCAGCGCGGAGATAGACAGCAGACAGGAGTTTATTAAACTTAAATCACACGGAGACAGCAGACATGATGCCACAAAAACATGGAACATAAAGACGTAATAAAGACGCTACATAGAGACGACGACCAGCTCCAAACCCTGGAAAAAAATAGACAGCAGACAGAGGTTTATTAAACTTAAATCACACGGAGACAGCAGACATGACGCCACAAAAACACAGAACATAAAGATGCTACACAGCCCCGAACCCTGGCAAAAGGCCACTATAAATACAAAACATAAACCCTTTTCAAACCTCTGCAGTTTCATTTATGTAGGCTAAAGAGTTATGTAGGCTAAGGAGCTCTTTAGGTGAATGCAAGAATTTTGTCAATGGGTACACTCTAAAGCAGCAAAGTAAGCATAAAGCAGTGAAAGCAAATAATGTTTAGTGAGGGCGAGGCTAAGATGTCAACTAAGATGAAGCAATATGACTATATGGGAAGGCAAAACACATAGGAAATGAAATGTAATCATTTTTAATCTGCTTGAATGGGAATGTTATTTCCAAACTATTAGCAACAATACAGTTATCTATTCTGCATTGGCTATTATTTAACTACATATAAAATGCATATAAACCTATCCATAACAGCCATAACATTAAAACCACTGCCTAGAGAATTAAATAACAACTCATTATCTCATTATAATGGCACCTGGAAATGGGATATACTTCTCAAAGCTGATGTGTTGGAAACAGGAAGAATGTGCAAGCGTAATGGTCTGAGTGACTTTGACAAGTGCCAAATTGTACCTAACCTTTGTTAAACATTGTTCCAGACCAAGTACACTGCTTCTTGACAACCCTTCTTGGAGCTCTAGCATCTGTGACCCAATGAGAAAGGCACTTTGCAACCAGCAAGGCAGACCAAATAAATTTAAGAGAATTAATGCAACATGTCTGAGCAGTGGACATAGATCCTAAGAGTTTGGTCTGGGCAGAGTAGATGAAGCCTTTCTTGCTCTGGAGACACATGAGGCAAGAAGGTTTAATTCAATTAACATATTTTTTGTATTGTGTTTTTTTTTACAATGGACATTGTTTCAACACAGAATGACTACAGAAATAAAAGTTTAGATTAGAATTTAGATTATTACAAAATTTAGATTATTACAAAATTCTTCTGACAGGGCCTGCAGATCTCTTACTCTTTAGAGTGAGGTGAAAATGAGCAGAAGAGCCACTTTTTGAGTCAGTAACATCTCTAAGGCTGACTCTAAGGGCTCAAAGGAGCCTCTGATAACCATTCCAGCACCACCGAAAGCTCCCAAGACGGAACTTGTGGCCTGCAGATAGGCCTCAACTATCTGGCATCGCACAGAAAGTGGGAAATCTGGGGGTGTCTCCCCATAAAATCTCCAATGATGAGTAGCTGCCACGTACACCTTTTAGGCAGCAGGGGCTAATGTGCCCTCTGAGGATCTCCAGCACTGTACCAACTGACCACAATGCAAAGAGCCTCCATTTTAGGGCATACAGTTTCCTTGTAGGGGAGCTCTGGAATCTTCAACCTCACTTCAGGAGACCAGAATCAATGAACTGGTTCCCCTCAGGGGCCAGAGAAAAAGTTTTCAAATCTTCAGGCAGGGGTGATCATCCCCACAATTAGGACAGAAGGTCTCTCTGGATGGGCGATATATCCACTATGGCATCCAGCCCCAGTGGAGCTGGCAGTGTGAGGGTACCAGAGGTGGCAGTGGCAAACGGAAAGCAGTCCCCATTTCCAGTGGGCCATACCTCTGCCATAAGTAAGAAAACCTCTGAGCCATAACTGGAATGGTCTCATGGTCGCAATGGTCCCAATGGAATAATGTTGGCTGCTGTTGCCATGAGACCCAAGAGCCTCTGAGTCCAAAAGTCCGATAAAAATTGGGATAGCCTGACACTGCTTATAATAGTAAGGATGGAATCTACACATGCAGGATTGCATAGTATAGGACTGATTAAGTCCTATACTATCCCTAGAAAAGTGGTTCTCTGAGTGGGTGATAACACACTTTTCTCTAGGTTCAACTTGGGCCATAAACACCTGATGTATGTATGTACTCTTTTGACTGAGCTAAGATGTAAATTTAGTATGCAGAGGCCCTGGAGTCACAGAGGAGCCAGAGCTGCATTCATGCACTTTGTGAAGATGCATGGAGATAAGGCTAGACTGACAGGAAGAACTTGATATTAATAAGCTTTGACCCACAAAAGTGAACCTATGAAACCTATAGTCCTGGCAGAATCTTGATGTAAAAGTATGTGACAAACCAATAAGTTTGAGACTTAAAACTTTACATTCACAGAGTACAGTTCTAAAGGCCGCACAGATCTAAAACTGGACACGCTTCCCACTTGGGTACTAAAAACCTGTTGTAAAAGCCTGACTCCCTCTCGAGAAGGGGTACATTTTCTATGACTCTTTTGTTCAGGTGAGAATGTACCTCCTGTTTCAGAAAATGAACTTGTTCTGTGTGTACCACATTGGGTAACCTTTTAATCGAGGACGACGAGAGGTATATTGAAATGTGTAACCTTTGTATGTATTCAGAACCCACTGAGATACTGTTACGGGCGGCAGGTCCCAGGTTGGACCACTAGGGGGGGGGTTGCTAACAGGGATTGGTTTTGTTTATGTTTGGTATACCATGTGTTTGTGTTAGCCCCGCCTTGTTCCTAATGTGTCTCAATGTTCACCTGTTCCTAATGTGTCCCGTAATTATGTTGAATATATATAGTGGCCTTTTGCCACGGTTCGGGGCTAGTCCTCATCATTATGTAGCGTCTACGTGTGGTGTCAGTCCTGTGCTCTTGTTTGTTTTACGTTCAAATAAATCCCTGTCTTCGTCCATCCTCGCGCTGGGTCTGTTTTCCCTATGTTTTGGATCCTGGAATCGTGACAGATACAAATAGTTCCCACAGTGCTAAATTATCTGAAGGTATAATTTTTGATAGAATTGTTTAGGGCCCTAAAACAGGGACTGATCAAACCAGCTGAGGAAAAAAATCACTGGGAAGCAAAGATGGGGTGGATAAACTGCCAGGCATTCCTGCTTCATGAATTACCAGGGTTGGCTGGGTTGGCATAAACACATCCTGAAGGCATCAAGGGTTGGTCAGATACACAATGTAAATGTATATTTAGACTAACCTTAAGGGGGTCTGCCCTCTGGGACCTGTGCTCACAAATGTCAGGTCTTCTTTTTAGATACCTTCTAGGAGATCACAGTCCTCAGATTGGACCTTCCCTTAGGCAGCTGGGATTGTGCATCCATATTTTTCCAAGGGGGGCTCATGACCAGACACACTAGCCTTCTTCTCCTTCCTGTGGAAGCTAGGCCCAGGAACAACTGGTAGAATCCCCCAGCTCCCAGATGCAGTGAGGGATCAGCTGCCACTTAGCCTCTTGATACCTGTTGATGGTGGTGCTAACTGCATTGCCAAACAGGACAGGAGGCAAAAACTAGGAATGCTTTATCTCCTTAATCCCCAAAACAGCCATAGAATGGCTGATGGTATGGTTTGTTTGTTTAGTGTCACAGAGGGCTAAAACAGTGGTAATGCAGCATTTCTTTACCACTTCTGTGTCTAATCCCGCACTCTGATCCATTTCTTTAAGAAGGTCAGCCTGGTATGTCTGCAGAACCACCATAGTGTGCAGGGATCCACCAACCTGTAGCTTTGACACATACACCTGCCTGAGCAAGGCAGACATCATCATCAAGAATACCTATCTTATGCGCCTCCTCTGCCAACTCAACTTGCAAACCCCATTCGCTGCTTGGCAAATGTTTGGGCTGACCCACATGTATGCCTGAATATGCCTGAATGCATATCTAAATCACTCAAAATCATTCTTAATCCTGCAAGAGACTCTGTGAAGCTGGGGTTTCTGTGATGTACATGCCTTTCGATGGTCTCTGTGATGTGCACCATCTATGTCCTCTGATTTTTTAGCCAATAGAATTGATGTGTTTTCAAATGAGATTCATACTCGGATCTCGCAGAGGCCTTCCCATTGCATCAGGCCATAATGTAGGATTGAATTCCCTTAAAAGGGTACCCTTTACATTTTTTTCTCTGGTATATAGATCATTTTAATGCCTCATTAATTAGCTAGCTAGCGACTAGAAAACAAAAAAAAACCTGAAAGCCACATCATATTGAAAGGAAATTCTGTGAACATCATATTCTGTTGAATGATGATGCAAATGTTACCTCACTGTAGAAATACTAGGCTTCATTGTTGTTTGGTGGAAGCAGGTCTTTATGATGAGAAAAAAGTCATTATTGAAAGAATATATGAAATCTTGCTTGAATCTTGGAATTTTGCAAAAAGGCATGTTGAAGTCTCTGCAAACATGTGGTAAACAATTCCCTCTCTGAAACACAACATAATATGTAAGCCTGATAAGATCTCTGTTTCTATACTTCTGTAAAGCTGCTTTGAGACAATGTCTATTGTTAAAAGATATACAAATAAATTGAATTGAATTGAATCTCTACAAGCATGTTAGCCACATTGTGCACAACTCAGGATAGAACCTGATCCTGCAGCACTACCTGCATCACCACCAACCCACATTTCACCCATCACAATCAAAGAAAATTGACGATAGGCTCTTTGTGTAATTTTGAAGATCTGGAGTCCCATTAGATCATTGTGTGTCAGTCACATTGGAGCCACAGAAATCAACGGGGGAGGCATTGATGTGAAAGCCAGTCTGTGTTCTCTCATAAATGACAAATATCTTGATCTAATCCTCTTAATAAGGGGTTGAAGGAGCTCAGGTTTATTTAAGTGAACAAAATGGAGGATAGATCATGAACTGACTTAATGTTAAACAGAGTTTTAACCTGTATTTTTACAATTTAATATTATTAAGGCACAGTTTTTAAAAACATCAAGGGTTCCTGGAATAAGTATAATGATAGTGTATTGTCTCAAAGCCTTTTAATAGTTAATCATGGAAAACTGGAACAAAGGGCTATAGTCAAGACCATCAATGCTGAATCCAAAGAAAGACTAGTTCAAGACCAGGACTAGTTGAGATCAAGCCAAGACTGAGTGCAAATAGATGTGAATGTAGTTCAAGACAAAAAAATAAATAAACAAAAAATAACAGAAAACAGGGTTTTGGAGGTCTGTGGACTTGAAACTTTGAAATGCTAAACATACTATACGCTATATGACTCGAAAGTACTGCTTTTTTTCTCAAAGCAGCAAAAGGCAGCTAATATACAAACCAGTAGCACATGCATCCTGCAACCATTGTCTTTGCAAAGAGTGACAGGAACAGACTTAAGCAAATTAAGCAGAGATAAGCAAATTATTTACCAAGAAAAAGACAGAGGAGAGAGAGAGAGAGAGAGAGAGAGAGAGAGAGAGATTACCATAGCAAAAATCACATGACCAGGCATCCCTTTGATTTCCAACAAAAAACTTCAAATGAAAGTATGAAAACTTCCAAAGATTCAAAGAGGTGCACAATATTGTATAATTTGTTTCATAGCAGCATTGTCAGTCTTGCCGAAAATATCATGGTGACATTAGATTACCAGACCATTTCTTATATAATCTACTCAAATTTTCTCATACATCAATTATCCCTTGGCTAAATGTTTCTAAAGCAGTATCAATTCCTAATATCCATTACATGTTAATTACAAATATGAATTAAATGTCCATAAAACCAATAATAACCAAAATTATCCAGCCAACAGCGTCCAGGGCCAAAAATCTAATTACTGATGAAGGACTAAAGGATGACTAACACAAACTGTGCAGCTCTGATGAACTATCATCAAAAATCCTCTGCAAAGTGGACCAACAAGCTAGGTGTTTCTACTAAAAAGGACATTGATTGTACACAGTACTCCCATGTCCCAACCAAACAGACATTTAAGCTGAAGAACAGATTTTTATCTTCAAACCTACATCTAGTCCTTCATTAAGCACTGTGATTGTATGCCTTAAAATTGTGGCTTCCAGCATGACAATGTACCATGTTCCATGATCTGAATTCAGTAGAACGCCTTAGGGATGTGGTAGAATGAGTGATTTGAAGCATAACAGTGTACATGAGAAATCTGTACGAACTTCATTCAGTCATGCCAAGATGGACTAGAATCTCAAAGGAAGGATTCTAACATTGAGAACTGAGGCTGTTTTAAGAAGATAGGGAGACTCTACCCAATATTAGTATAGTGTTCCTAATAAAGTGTTCAGTGAGTATATTTTAGTTACCCTTATTTACAAAGATCATGCAGACTACAAAGATCTAAACTAATCAAACTATCTAAACAAATTATTTCTATTTCTTCTATCCAAAATGACACAGTTCTGCTTGTCTAGAATGTTCCAGGGTTTGAGCACAACCTACTGAACTCTCCAAAGATATTCAATTATAATTTATTTAAAAAAATATAGCTTTTCTGTTTATTATTATTATATTTTATTATCATTAATTTATTAACACTGAATATTAATTGGGGGCATGGTGGCTTGGTTATTCATTTTTTTATCCTCACACCTTTCCAGATGTTCCAGGGTTCGAGCACAACCTCTGCCTGTATTGGAGTTTACAAAGTTTGCCTCGGGGATACCCTCAAAGGATCCGGTTTTCCCCAGTTTTCAAAACATTTTCCAATTTTTTAAATTGGTTCTAAATTTTCCAGTGAGGAAAGAAGCAATACAAAGCATTTAAGTAAAGCAAATACTCAGTACACTTGCAATGACCCTTGATTTGTCTTGTTTTTCTTTCACTTCAGTAAACCTGAGCCCAATGTTTTCTTTATGCTTGATTCACAACTCTCACTGAACCTTTATGTGAATTCATTATTCTGAGAGATAAAGATATTGAATAAAGATATTGTTATTTATGAGAGAGTGTGTGCTGAGTGCTACCTCAATGAACCTCATTCTCCATCATCAGTAATTATTTTGTCAAATTTATCAGTTTCAGTAACGCTTTAGCATCTTCAGCACAGTATGACACTCATATATGGAACTAGTGATGTAATCCTTCTGATGTAATCCTTCTGATGTCATTTATCCATGTTTTCCCTGTTCACATTCTAATATCTCCCCTGGCTTGAGAACTTTGCATGTGTGACTGAAAAGAGATTTACAGATGTGCATTTGTAAGCTATCCCTTTTTTATATTTCCTGTTTAGACTGTTTAGAAAAGAACATTTGAAATGTAAAATAGAAAATGCTGAGAATTCAGATTTTACAGAATTTGAAGTTGTATAACCATCCATGTTTGCTTTAAATAACATAGAGTATTATTAATTTCCCCTCTTTTTTGATTTCACATCAGATGATGCAAAGATTCATTTAAATGCATTTAATTTCCTTTCCCCCCCATGATCTCCAGGTGGTTACTATGCTTTCATTTTCTTGGGTATTATTTAATAATTATTAGATACAAGTCACACCTGCCTCATTTGGAGCCTAATAGCTGTAGATTGCACCTTTATATTTGCAACTTTGCAATCTTCAGATGCTCATTGAGACAGCCAGAGAGGATGTTTAATAACCTAACCTATAGACACATGGAAGACTAACTATTAACTTAATAGAAACCTATTGGTAGAAAGCCTAGGGAAAAAATGAAGATATCGTTAATCGTCACACAGATGATTCTAGGGGGTGTGAGACCCACCCACTGACTATCCATACTGGATGGTGTAACTGGAGTTAGAAAGTGTACCCAAATATCTCTGAGACCCTCTAGTGGCTAGCTGCAGTACAATATTGAAAGCTCATTCTCATACTGGTAAATGCAAGACATTTCAGAGAAATCTTTACAAGTTTAGTTAACACTGATAAATCCCTCAATATATTTCTTTATTAAAATGTTTTATATAAGTGTTTGACAGATTTGGGTTGAGCTGAAATGACAGTCTAGACTCATGATCATGCACCTAAAGTTCTTACGGAGACTTCAGCCCAGTGAAATTCATTTGACTTCTTGTAAACTTTGTACCAATGATTTGCAGTGTTTGTTCTGCTGTAAACTGTTCTAACAAACCTTTTGCATTTTTTCTCTGGTATGTGGCTCTCTACAGTAAAGCATCACATTGTGTGGTTCCAAAAAGAAAATCTGTTCCTGACTGTGAGAGGTTTTGGTGGAGACATATTATTCAACATGATACCAACCCTAATTGGGGTTTATACTGTTTGCCTCATTTTTACTTCTTTTACTACATACAGAATGGCTCTCCCTTTTAGTTACGCTGTCATAGCTAGTTCTGTTGAGCTATACATCTTACTCTTGAGCTCTCAGTGTTCTGAGTTTCCAGAGTGACCTCTGGCTCTACCTCTGGTCGGAGTCTCGTTGTTTGGTGGGGCTCACTGATGCTGTGAATGGATCTGTGTGGACAGCCTGTGACCAGGAGACAGCCTGTGACCAGGAGACAGCCTGTGACCAGGAGACAGCCGTGGACAGAGCCACCTGGGGACTATAACACCGTCACCGATCTGCCATTACATCTGTCAGCATCTGACAGCAAGGAATTAGTCGATAATGAACTCGGAAACTACATTGACCTAATAGCTCCTCATGGGCCCTTGGTTGCTATTGTAGATAGGACACTATCTACAACAGGAACGAACTTCCCCTAGATGTCCGTAAAGCAGAGTCACTGACCGCCTTCAAACGACAACTGAAGACCTATCTATTCCTGAAGCACTTAAACTAGCTCTTATTTTTCCTGTTTATGTACTATGTTGTATCTTAAATAAACAAATAAATAAAAATAAATCCCCAACTCAGTTTTTAGGCTAATGGTATCCCAAGTCTGTGTCCTATCGAACCAGTGTTAATGTATTCATTGATAGAGAATTAAAGCACTTTTGTACGTCGCTCTGGATAAGAGCGTCTGCCAAATGTCAGAAATGTAAATGTAAATTTATTTACATTTACATTATTTACTGTCCAGTGTCACCCAAATGAGGATGGGTTCCCTTCTGAGTCTGGTTCCTCTCAAGGTTTCTTCCTCATATCATCACATAATTTTTCCTTGCCACCATCGCTGCGGGCTTGCTCATTTGGGATAAATAGGGATAAAAGAGTTTAATAATTCTTTTTTTTTTCTCCTTTCTGTTTCTCTACTTTTGTAAAGCTGCTTTGAGACAACGTCCATTGTAAAAGGAGCTATACAAATAAATTGAATTGAAAATTGAAAAAATTGGGGCTGCTCTTGTATGATCAGCAGATGGTGCTCTGGGCTACTCATTATTCATCTTCAGCCTTCACTAAAAAGGAAAGGACTGAGTACCTTAATGGTATATAAGAGTACATTAATGGTATGTGGCTTCTCTAAACTTCTGGACATTTGACCCTTACACCCATATGTGGGCATTGCCCCCAGCTGTAAATTTGTGTGAAACACACAATTTTACAGATTATCTATGTTTGCTGCAGAATTACAATTTACTTTCACTGGAACTACATGATATAGTGTACAGTCTTTGAAAATGTAATGTAATGTCAGTTGGAAGTTTGCAGAACGAAGATTGCAGAACTAAGGAAGCTCTTGTGCATTAGCCTAGTTGGTCATATATAATCACTAACAGTTCTACAGATGAGTAAATTCCTTTGAATTGCTTAAGACACAAAAGCATATTTCTTTTGTTTGCACAGAAATATTGCAGTATCTCCAGGATTTCAGTATTTTTGTACAAGATTAAAAGTACAATAAAATAGATTACATTTTGTGCACACATGACCATTTTATGACCTTTTTTTGCGGTGGTCAAGATGCTGTACCTTGGAAGCATGAGCTAAAATAATCAAATAGTCAGTCATCAAAAATTCTGAACACATGTCACTGTTGTGAATATTAGCAAACGTAATCATCTCTATAAGTCCTTGCTATAAAGACATCTTACTGCATAGCTTCAAGATCACAGCTTTCACTGATCAGCAAAAATTTAACATGTTCTCAAAAATTTAACATTTCACGTTGGAGGGAATGAGATGCTGCATTGCTTTCAAACACTACAGGCATGCCTGAAATGTCTTCCCTCAAACAATTAGAATCTGGCATTCTCTGATGTACATACCCTTTTATGGCTTTGCTGATGCACCTCACTACATCACCTGACCTCAAGTTGGCCAATAGAATTGGTGTGTCTCCACACATTTTTTTAGACACTGTTCTTGTGGAAGTGTTCCCATACCATCAATGCCGTGATGCAGTGTCTTTTTCCCTTTCTCAGAGAACCGGGTTACCTACATAAAAGCTTTCTTGCCACACACTGAGCCTCTTAATACCACTCGTCTCTCTCTCTCTCTCTCTCTCTCTCTCTCTCTCTCTCTCTCTCTCTCTCTCTCTCTCTCTCTCTCTCTATATATATATATATATATATATATATATATATATATATATATATATATATATATATATATATATATATACAGTATCTCACACAAGTGAGTACACCCCTCCCATTCTTGTAAATTGTTTATTATATCTTTTCATGTGACAACACTGAAGAAATGACACTTTGCTGCAATGTAAAGTAGTGAGTGTACAGCTTGTATAACAGTGTAAATTTGCTGTCCCCTCAAAATAACTCAGCACACAGCCATTAGTGTCTAAACCGCTGGCAACAAAAGTGAGTACACCCCTAAGTGAAAATGTCACACAAGGTCTCAGGTGTGAATGGGGAACAGGTGTGTTAAATTTGGTGTTATTGCTCTCACTCTCTCATCTGGTCACTGGAAAATCAACATGGCACCTCATGGCAAAGAACTCTCAGAGGATCTGAAAAAAAGAATTGTTGCTCTACATAAAGATGGCCAAGACCCTGATACTGAGCTGCAGCATGGTGGCCAAGACCATACAGTGGTTTAACAGGACAGATTCCACTCAGAACAGGCCCCGCCATGGTCGACCAAACCAGTTGAGTGCACATGCTTAGCATCATATCTAGAGGTTGGCTTTGGGAAATAGACATATGCATGCTGCCAGCATTGCTGCAGAGGTTGGCTTTGGGAAATAGACGTATGCGTGCTGCAAGCATTGCTGCAGAGGTTGAAGAGGTGTGGGGTCAGCCTGTCAGTGCTCAGACCATACGCTGCACACTGCCTCAAATTGGTCTGCATGGCTGTCGTCCCAGAAGGAAGCCTCTTCTAAAAATGATCCACAAGAAAGCCCGCAAATAGTTTACTGAAGACAAGCTATGAAGATAAGGACATAGATTACTTGAACCATGTTCTGTGGACTGATGAAACCAAGACAAACTTATTTGGTTCAGATGGTGTCAAGCGTGTGTGGCGGCAACCAGTTGAGGAGAAGGTCTCTAACATTCACCAGCTCCGTGATGTGGTCATGGAGGAGTGGAAGAGGATTCCAGTGGCAACCTGTGAAGCTCTGGTGAACTCCATGCCCAAGAGGGTTACGGCAGTGCTGGAAAATAATGGTGGCCACACAAAATATTGACACTTTGGCCCAATTTGGACATTTTCATTTAGGGGTGTACTCACTTTCGTTGCCAGCGGTTTAGACATTAATGTCTCACTCAACTGTATGTTGAGTTATTTTGAGGGGACAGCAAATATACACTGATACACAAGCTGTACACTTTTCTGTCACATGAAAAGATATAATAAACAACTTACAAAAATGTGAGGGGTGTACTCACTTCTGTGAGACACTGTGTGTGTGTGTGTGTGTGTGTGTATATATATATATATATATATATATATATATATATATATATATATATATATATATATATATATATATATATATATATATAAACACCATGCAAATTCTCTGTAAGCAAAGTTACTGTAATCGTACAGTTTATTATTTAAGGTGATTTTCTGGCACATTTCCTTTCCTGGCACATGTAAAACACAAAGGTTTTTTTTTTTTGTTCCTAAAGGATTCACAATGACATGGAAACAGAAATATCTTTAAATTAAATGTTTAAATATGGCTGAAAAATGGGGCAGTGGTGCAAAAAGATATGTATCCTCGCACACACAAAAAAATGCCAACTGGGGTATAACACTCCTGTCACACAGATCTTCGTAGATTTCCACGGTAACAGACACACACGCTAATGACTAAGGATCACACATAACTTGTTTATGACAAACTGGCGAAACGAATTGAAACACACAAGCCAAATACAAACAACACGCACATAACTTGAGGGTGCTACAGGCTGCAGCTGTTGTTTACTTTTATTCTTAGTCTTTAGACATGTTTATTATTTCAGTCTATTTGAAGTGAACAGGAAACTTTCAGAGACCAAAATTAATAAACTACTTTTTGTATATTTTTACACTATCAATTATCACTGGCTTCATGATCCAGCATACATTATTAGACTATGTCAGGCATTGAAACAAACAATTTAAATATTAATCAACCTTTTGCCAACACCTCAATTTTCTGTGAACTATCTGCAGACTAAAGTCAACTAATACACATTCAGCCTATTTGTGACAATTGACTATAATTTAGAGGAAAGCAGGAGATAAACTGGTGATTTGTATATATATATATATATATATATATATATATAAGAGAGAAGATATAGAGAGAGATAGAGAGAGAGATAGATAGATAGATAGATAGATAGATAGATAGATAGATAGATAGATAGATAGATAGATAGATATATACCACTGGCAAGTGGAGTTGTTCTGGTAAGGCTGTATAATTTAGTGTCAAGACGCAAAGGTGATGACAACTGAGTTGTACACTTAATAAAAAAAATCGTATATTTATAAACAATTGTTCAGTTTACTAGGTTAAACACTTTAACATGTCAATCTATTTACCAGAAAAGAATCGAACATTACCTTGATATGATGTTGATGTTCATACTCACAAACAAGGCAAACAGAAAATTTAATGTCTGGCAACTCAGTATTAAAAATCTAGGGGAACACATGGTACCAGGATGCACTATGGGAAGAAGGCAAGCCAGCAGAGGCAATGTCATGCTTTGGGCAATTCTGCTGGGAAACCTTGGGTGCTGCCATCCATGTGGATGGTACTTTGACACGTACCACCTACCTAAGAATTGTTGCAGACCATGTACACCCTTTCATGGAAACGGTATTCCCTGGTGGCTGTGGCCTCTTTCAGCAGGATAATGCCCCTGTGCCACAAAGAAAGCAATGGTTCAGGAATGGTTTGATAAAGCACAACAACGAGTTTGAGTTGTTGACTTAAACCTCCAAATTCCCCAGATTTCAATCCAGTCAAGCATCGGTGGGGGACAAACAAGTCCGATCCATGAAGGCCCCACCTCACAACTTACAGGACTTAAAGGATCTGCTGCTAACATCTTGGTGCCAGATACCACAGCACACCTTCAGGGATCTAGGTCCATGTCTCAATGGGTCAGGGCTGTTTTGGCAGCAAAAGGTGGACCAACAGAATATTAAGCAGGTGGTCATAATGTTATGGCCATAATGTTATATATAAAACTTATATATAACCTTTGTGTCCTCTATTTTTATATGACGTAGTCACTGCTTCATGGGCCTTTTTTCAATTTCAGCATCCTCCAGCATGCTTTGCTAATATATTATTTGTTCCACTTTGTTGTTCCAGTGGCCTTTTCTCCTTTTTTCGCTTGCTTATATATATGTATATAATGTTAATTCATTTAGTCACTGATACTTCATACAACTCAGGAACATACCAGAGCACCTATAAACAAGATGGAGCCTACCATGCTTATGTTTTTGTAAAATATGCTCTACTTCATTTCTGCATACTACATAGCCCTGAACATGATACAAAATCTTTAAGGACTCACTTCACTCTGGTAGCACTGGTCAAAAATGAAATGTAAGCACTTTATATTATAGTATAGCTCCAGTGTAAAAGAAGCATGTCTCTTGTTGCTGATAGATTGCAATGTACAAATGAAAAAAAAATGCTATGCAAGATGCTTTGATTTGGTAAGTATATTTTAACAGGCCTGTTAATGGGAATGCTCTAATCCTTCTGTAGTTTATTTAGACCTTATGGAAACATTGTTTACACTAAGTTGCAGCTAGTGCATTTACTCTTTAGACAATCTTGTTTAAAATGAAACAGTTCTCAATAGCAGATGCATGGCATCTACTATTAACTTGAATTATGTCATTATCTATATCATATAACATTATGCTGTTTTACACATCCATACCAGTATACGGTCTCGGCCATACTACAAAGTAGGTTATTTTTCAGCCATTGGTTCAGGCCTGGACAAGCATCTGTGCTTCGACTACCACTTTGCATCTGCTTATGGATTTTAATACCACTTGAGGAATAATTAATCATCTGCCAAGCCTCACTGCCTCTTGCTCTAACCTGATTTGATGACATTTACATATATCCTGATTCATTTTTGTGGAGAGAAAATCAAAAGGTGGTCATTTGTACTGTGTAAAATGGTTTCACCTTAATTATCTCGGACCATGATGGTCCATACAGTCATATTTCCTTCAAATGTCTCTTTGATAGAGTCAGGGCTCTTGTGGTAATGAGTAACACATGACTAAGCAAATGTCAAACCACACACACAGAGAGAGAGAGAGAGAGAGAGAGAGAGAGAGAGAGAGAGAGAGAGAAGAGAGAGAGAGGAGAGAGAGAGAGAGAGAGAGAGAGAGAGAGAGAGAGAGAGAGAGAGAGAGTTTTATCTTCTCTTTAAAAACAAAAAACAGCACCAGTAACAGGGTTCCTATTTCAATACAGAGCCATAAAAATGTTCTTAAAGTTTTATTTAATACAGAATCATTTGAGCTCCCATGAAAAATAAATGCATCTGTAAATTTACAACTTGCAGTGCATACACACTCTTATGCTGCTGCTTTGCTTCTTCTGTGCCAGTAGCCAGCGACTCACATCTAATTCCAGAGTAGGGAGAATGAATTCTTATTACACATCTTTATGATTCACTTCCTAACTGGCAGAAGAACGTCTGACTTGCTCACTAATATAATCCAACTGTCTTTTTTAAATTTAATACCTCTCAATTATCAGAGAACGTGAAAGGATTACACATCATCCAGTCTCCAGAAAGCATCTTTGAAAATTTTTGATTAATGGTGGCCATTTCTGTGAAATAATTTCTCTCAAGCTTGTAGAGCTTAAGTTGATCTCTAGTGTGCAAAGTTCTAGAAGGATTTTTTCCAGGGTGAGCAGAGGATCTTGTGGAACGCCCTTCTGAAATCCTGGTTGAAGATGGTGTAGATGACAGGGTTAAGCGAGCTGTTGCAGTAACCGATCCAGAAGAAGAACTTGAAGAGGAGGTCAGGAATGTGGCATGCCTGGCGGCATACACCATACAAGCTGTAGCTGAAGAAGAAAGGGAACCAGCAGAGCACAAAGACACCCATCACCACAGTTAGCACGAAGGTGAAGCGCTTCTCACGCACCTGAGATGCCCTTCTTCTCCTTATGCTGCCGCCACTGCTGGTCTTCCTTTGTCCACTCGACATTCTCCGAGATGAGAACAAATCTCGTGTCTTGCTGCTGGCACGGGATGCCCGCCTGCTGGTCTCTGATGGCAATGATGACCCACGTTTTGAGCCTTCCTGACTTCTGCTTGGTGTTGTATCTTTTTCCTTCCAGCTTTTGGCCTCCAAAGTTGAGGTGGGTTCTGGCTCTGCCTGGATTGATGGCTGTGGATCTGCATTTATTCCTGGTGTCCCCGGACAGTGCCCGTTCTCTCTCTCCGCGTTCATCCTCGCCACTGATGTGGCGATGCTGACGCCGTTATCAGTGTCTAGGCTTGGCTTTTTCTCTGAAGCAGTCCTTGTTCTTGTCTTGGCCACCCTGTAAATGCGAATGTAGACAAGGATCATGATGATGCATGGCACAAAGAAGGATGCAGAACTGGAGGCTAAAATGTACCAAGTGTCATCATTGAGTTGACACTGTGGAAGCTGCCCTGTGCCCTCTGCCAACCCATCGTCCATCACAGAGAAAAGCGGCGGTGAGGATATAAGGGCGGAGATGAGCCACACGGCCAGTATGGCAGCCTTGATGCGGCTAGGTGTTCGCTTCAGGTTGTATTGGACTGCACTCGTAACTGACCAATAGCGGTCCAGGCTGATGGCGCACAGGTGCCCGATGGAGGCGGTGCAGAAGAGCACGTCTAGCGCCAGGTATGCACCGCACCACGCACGCCCAAAGTGCCAGTATCCCATCAGCTCGTTAGCGAGCGAGAAAGGCATGACGAGTGCCGCCACCAGGATGTCCGCAGCGGCCAGAGACACCAGGAACAGATTCTGTGGCGGACGAAGCGCACGGCTTGTTAACACTGCGAGCATCACCAGCGCATTTCCCACCACCGTGAAAACGATGAGGAAGGCGACGAGCGCTGCGAGCCCCGCCGCTGCTGTCCGCGAGTAGCGCGTTCCCGACTCCCACGAAGAGTTTGCGGACGAGGACGAGTAGGAGACCGCTGGCGCGTCCATGCCACCCGGCGCGTCCATGCCGCCGCGCGAAGAATTATTATTTTATTATTATTATTCCTTTATCCTCTTCATGTCCACACAAGACATCATAAAATACATCATCTCGCAGAGTTTAATACCCGTGCGCCATGGATCATATTAAAAAATAATAATAATGAAAGAAAGAAAAAAAAAGTATTGTTAAAAACGCAAACGCAGATCACACCAACATAAACGAAGGTTTAAAATGTGCAAAATCCCATATCACGGAAATCAGAAATGCATCATAAACAAAGTGGAGTGTTGTTCCATGCAGTCTCAGCTCTGTTCTCTCCTCAGCTCTGTTCCATCTCCAAAGCGCCTCTGAGCGCAAATACACGGTTGCCAGATTGGCTGGATCAACCGCTCAGTTATGTTCATATTGATCAATCAACTTAAGCTTACTCTTAATTCCATGAATCTTAAAACTAACCTTTTCTTGAACTGTGTGGGTCGCATGTACTTGCAAGGTTAAAAAACATTTGGTTTGGCGTTATTTTGTACGTTTAAAAGCCACATTCACTTTATCTTTGTCATTTGTGGTATCCTTTTAACCTCTTTCTTAACCCATCTCTCTTGAAAAGATGGAGAATAACACAATTACAAATATAAAGGTACAAAGTTATAAAAAATAGACAAAGTAATTTCAACAAGTGCACTTCAAGTACTGGGATAATGCACTTATTCAACCAAAAAACCCAAAACAAAACAAGGTGTAGAATATACATAGTGTAAGAGGGGAAGGTCTACCAGATGCTGATGCTAAATGAGAAAAAAATGATGATGGTTGATGACACTCTGGTGGACAACACAGACAAGACAGATCATAAATGTCTTTTAAGTTTTTCATCATTGTAAAAATTATTTAAAAATGTACCTATTCTGGTAAAGCTAGTGGTGTCACAATATATGCATTTGATGTCATTTGACATCGAGTTGGAAATGTCTTACACTTCTGATAATAAAACGTTAGCCTTTGTTACCTTCTAAAATTCATCCATGATAGATGTATATGGAATAAAGCTTGGCCTGCAGCCTGTAACACATATTGTCCTAGTAATGTTCTTATGCACCATCTATTAAAAGTATCAAAAGATTGATTATTCTATTCTTAAAAAGCTTTGGGATGAGAAAGACTGTAAAAGTAGGACTTGTCATATTTTAAAGCACACATTCTCCTTAAAATGGCTTAACACATTTTTTGATTCCTCAGCATCCATATTGTGAAATTGATGAATATAATTGAAGACCTTTTTGTTTATTACCCATGTTCTGGGAAAAGTAAGTGCAGATCATTTGAAACTGTTGCATAATTATGGATCCAATCTGGCAGCCCTGATGGTCAGACAAGGACAATTAACTACCATTAGAAAGTTAGCAAGAGTTTGCAAGAAAAAAAAAAAAAAGGGTTTTCTGGATGTCCTTTTTTGTTATGTTAAATATCCTTCTGAATAACTTTTTACTGTAGAATATAAATTTAAAATAGACTACATACTCTAAGCGGCTGTGGATAAGTAGATCCTTTTGATTTGGAAATGCAATAAAAGGTTTATTAATTATTCACATGAGTTATTTGGTTATTTTAAACTTGAGGTAAAGTGCACTTCCAGACTCACATGTGTATACTCATGTTTAAAGGTCGTGCCCTAACTTGTGAGAGAATGTGAGTGTAACCTAAAATAAGTATGTGTTTGTGAGCATGGATACTAAGTACTATATGATCCTGTCACATTTCCAGTTAAAGAGTCAGTCAATATATGACTTGAGTGTGTGTGTGTGTGTGTGTGTGTGTGTCTGACCAGCCTTTGAACAAGAAAGCAAAGAAGCACACAGCATTGCCTGTGGGACATCTATTGAGTTATTGCTTAATGATGTTATAGTAGTTTTCATACAGCCAAGGCCAAAACTGTTTTTACAAAGCTGATACTATGATACACACTTTTTGTTTTGCCTCCAGGATACAGGCAGGCAAGGTGGCAGAGGCAAGCCTATTCTCTGAGCTAATAAAATCCAGGACATGACTAATGTAAAGGGAAATAAAACAACTAGTGAAAAACTAAAAAATATGCTGATTTGGTGTATACATATGGGTATGATTCAGTTATTTATACCTTTATCAGAAAAAAAAGTGTAAACTTTGAGAAGAGGTTGTCCCCACACACTCAGTTGAGGCTGACAGGGACAGAGGGCACACCCTCTTAATAGAGATTGACAGGGACAGTGGGCACCCCACCTTACTGAGACTGACAGGGACAAAGGGCACACCACCTTACTGAGACTGACAGAGACAGTGGGCACACCACCTTTTCCCTTGGACTACTGTGAGACAGGCATGCCTCCTTCACTGAGACTGACAGTCACAGAGACCATTCTTCCTTAATTGAGATTTTCACAGACAGATTTCATGGCCCCTTTATTGAGTTATTGCTTAATGATGTTATAGTAGTTTTCATACACCCAAGGCCAAAACTGTTTTTTACAAAGCTGATACTATGATACATACTTTTTGTTTTGCCTCCAGGATACAGGCAGGCAAGGTGGCAAGCCTTTTCTCTGAACTAATAAAATCCAGGACATGACTAATGTAAAGGGAAATGAGACAACTAGTAAAAAACTAAAAAATATGCTGATTTGGTGTATACATATGGGTATGATTCAGTAATTTATACCTTTATCAGAAAAAAAGTGTAAACTTTGAGAAGAGGTTGTCCCCACACACTCAGTTGAGGCTGACAGGGACAGTGATACTGACACAGACAGAGTCCATGCCTATATTGCTGACAGGAACAGAAACCATACCTCCCTTGCTAGGACAGACAGGAACAGAGACCACACTTTCTTATCTGACTCCATGCAAACTTTACTCGAAATAAGATACACAGAGGCCATGTCTCTGACTGATATGGAGATCTTTGAGAGGGGTCACACCCTAGGACTGATAGGGACAGAAACCACGTCTCCCCCACTGGCACTGCCATTGACAAATGCCATGCCCACTTTCCTGGACATGACAAATTGAATGAAATAATGCCTTTTTAACTAAGACTTACAGGTACAGTGGCCATGCTTGCATGTACAAGCACAAACAGCCTATCAAAACTAAAATGCAGAAATGATCGAATAACTACTCAAGGAATTGTTCAACCACATGCTCTTAGATCTTAGATTTGTTCCAATCTCGCACCCCCAGCAATGTGACCCTGACCAGGATAAAGTGGTTATTGACAATGAATGATTAATAGATTGTGAGGTTTATTGCATGACACGTGTCAGAAGGAATGCTGGGGAAAATATTACAATTAAGAAAGCATAAAAGCTGCTTAGAGGATATAAAGGAGGTCAGAAGAGGTCAAGGCTGAAGAGAAGGTATGCCTTAGAAATAGTGTTGACCATCACACACACAAGAACTTTACAATTAATTAGACTGTAGCTGCTGAATTATAGGATTTTTGGTCATGAACTGAATAATAAGCCATAACTTTAAGAGGTTAAAAGTCCATTCCATTGTTTGTACCGCTTATCCGATCTATTCTCGGGTCACAGGGAGCCTGTGCCTATCTCAGGCGTCAAGGCAGGATACACCCTAGATGGAGTGCCAACCAATCGCAGGGCACACAGTCTCTACAGGCAATTTAGAGACTCCAATCAGCCTAGAAGCATGTCTTTGGACTGTGGGAGGAAACCGGAGCAAACCCACCAAGCACAGAGAGAACATGCAAACTCCACACACACAGTGAGCGAGAGCAAAACTCGAACCCAGGAGGTGTGATGCGAATGTGCTAACCACTAAGCCACCGTGCCGCCTGAGATTAAAAGTATTACATGTAATTCATGGATTGGATTAAAAACAGTTCTGCCTATTTAACAAAGAATTAATAATCACTGATATGGTACAGATTTCTGTAAGAAGTCTCCAGGATCAGCTCTTTGTAACAGTCATCTAGATTTTCCTTTTTTTTTTCAGTAATATGAAATCTGCATTTTTTGTGCTATTACCTTTAAGAAAGAGAGAAAATAAGAGAGAAGCTTGTGATGGAGTCAGGTGCTCATAATCATGTTATAGCTGCCATAACATAAATGAAAACAGGAGCGAACCTGTTTCGTGGATGATCAACGAAATGAAGCATAACTATAAAAGTATGATGTGTCATTATTTAATAGATTATTTTTAATTGTTGACAAATCTCTGTGTTGTGAGAGGAATAAAACACGTAGAGACTGTTGGAAAAAACATATATATCACTGCCTTGGCACTGAAACAAATTACACCACATGGTCATAACGGCATGCTGCTTCATGTTTTATGTCCTTTTTTTAATTTTTTTTTTTTACAGATATTGATTGTTCATTTGGTTAGTTGACTCTCTTTTACCTAAGTATACATTTTACTGAGAAAAAGAAATCTGTGTGATTGGTAAACCAGATACAATTCACTACAATAACTAACTGACAATGAACTAGTTGTCTTAATAAACAAAAGGATAAACTGTTTCATAATCAGGCCAAGCCCTTGACAGTATGAGTGAAATACACACAACCACCCAACAACCAAGCACGCACACACACACACACACACACACACACACACACACACACACATTAAATCTCATGAACAGGATTTATTTCTTGCAATTTAGAACACTCAGCTTTGAATATCAGCCTAATAGAAGAACACGATTATTATCATAATTACACAGCACTGTAGTGATAGTAATTATCTCTAATAAGGTTTTTTTGAAAGCCAAAAAAAAAGATCTGGAGCATTTTTAGAGGTGTTCAGCCTTCTTGTGTGAACAGCCGTTCATTCTCTTGTATTTTTGTCATCAGTAGCACGATTCAAGATTGAATAATCAGTGAATAAAGAATTATTTGAAGTTAAGATGCACCTAACTCAGCTGGCTAATAATGAAGTGAATAAGCAGCATATATGTATGTGTATGGATCTTATGGTCATGTTAGGGATCACTGGGTGATTTAGTGTGAGAAATCTAACCCTAATGTGTTTCTTTTCCTTCTGCTTAAATGATTTATGACATGCTTTAAAAGTCTTTGTTTCTGTGAACTGTTCACTGGCCCTTTTTAATAACAAACTGAACAAAGTGAATGCAAAATGGTTCAGCAATTGAACATAGAACATCGTCTCTCTCTCTCTCTCTCTCTCTCTCTCTCTCTCTCTCTCACACACACACACACGCACGCACACACACACACACACACACACACACACACACACACACACACACACACACACACACACACACACACACACACACACAGAGAGGGTGAATGCTAAATAAAACATAAGAGCATGAGAAATCCGAAAGTCATAAGAGTATGGTGTTTGAAATTTTTTCTAAGGAAGAAAGAATGTGTGCATGAGATTTTTCTAATATGATCTAATTTCACTCTCTGTGTGAGACAGTAGATCACAGTGAAGGCTGCTGGCACCAGTGTTACCTTTTTATGTGGGGGAAAAACACATAAATTAGAAATTGATTGCAGTTGCATCACTGATTAACCTTCACACGCTGATAATGCTTATAAAGGCTCCAGAAAAATTCACAGATGCAGTGGTTGTAGAAGACTAGATTTCCAGCTCTCTAATGATTAATAGACAGTGTAATATAAGTAACTATACCTCAAGTGCAGGTTCTATTATGGAGCTTCACACAAAAGTGTTTTTAAGTGCTTTTTTTATTGCTGGAAATCCAGAATCAGTTGTAATGAATGTGGTTGGTCTAATTGAAATGTCAAAAAATCATCAAAAAACAAACAGGTACATCTTACAAAGAAAAGGCTGAATAATGTGTAAGAACATGATACAGTCACCAAGGGAAGAGCCTAAGGCAGCATCTTGTCAAGTGACTCATCAGCATGGTGTGTCTATGCTTGCTGGTTCCCACCTCCCTTCCTACAGTACTCCCACATCCAGAGCCTCTACAGTGTGTTCTTACTAGATACATCACAACATCATCAATCTTCACAGCTGTTAGAGAGACAGAACTCCCTGTGAGCAATCTAGATGTGCTCTCTTGCTGACTCCTGTCTAGACAAATGTACATCAAAAGAAAAAGTTGGGAGCAGACAAGGAGATTTAATCAATATCGTGACTTCTAAATGGCACATTATGGGCACATTGTTATTAAGAATGTAATGCAATAGGCCATGCATACCTGTATACCATATGCTTAAATGCAAATCTAAAACAAAATCAAATGGACAGTTTTTATCAGTAAGAAATTATTTTCTATATGTTATATATTTTATCTAAAAAGTCATTTGGAAAACAAAGCAAGAATCCAAAAGGCTTCTTTTGTCTGTGTCCAGATGTGGTGAGGAATGTCCATGATCTAGCAGAGTATTCAGTGTAAACAAGAACAGGCACTTATCCAAAAAAAATGCTTCGGATATCTGACAGATGTCAGATAACTAACAGAATGCACAATTTTTTGGATATAATAAATGATATAGAATGGCATGTTATTAGATTATATTAATTTAAAAACAAACAAAAAATACAGCCTGTTCAATTCTCAAATCTGATTGGTCAGAAGGAGTGGAAAGGAAAATCTTCAGGACAGGAAAGACAGGAAAGTCTTCAAGATAAAAGAATTTGCATTTTCTTAGTATCATGACAAGCTGCATTTTTTTCTTATACTCCTGTTTAAATGACTGTTTACTGCTGCTATGACTTACATGATAACAGGAATGAACTTACTAAACTATAAATCAATA
Source organism: Hemibagrus guttatus (assembly GCA_033459395.1). Lineage (NCBI taxonomy): Eukaryota > Metazoa > Chordata > Actinopteri > Siluriformes > Bagridae > Hemibagrus > Hemibagrus guttatus. The sequence continues at coordinate 7,130,536 of JAUCMX010000029.1, read as the reverse complement.
AAAAGGATGGTATGTCATATATCATTATTTAATATATAAAACATTGTAGGCATTGGTGAGGGGCAAAGTAACTTAGTGGTTAAGGCATTCAATTCCCACCCCTTCCCTGCGTGTGAGAAGTTTCCTCCTTCTTCCGGTGCTTTGGTGGTTTCCTCTGGGTACTCTAGTTTACTCCATCTCTAAATTGTCTGTAGTTTGGGTGTGTGAATGTGTTTGTGATTGTGCCCTGCGATGGGTTGGCACCCTGTCCAGGGTGAACCCTGCCTTGTCCACAGCTCAGTGTGCTGTTTTTGGAAAATAATCAATTTTGGAATAGGAACACCAGGAACTTCACTTGACATCAGGCCAAATCACATCACCTTTTTGTTGATTACTTTCCCACAACACCACATTCCACATGTGTTTAATTCCTTACTTAACAAACACTATAACATAAGAAATAACATCTTTGAAAGTAAACACACTAGGTTATATGTAGATACTACATGTTTGACCTGGGCAATTGAAATTTAGGTCAGAGCTGCCACTAGGCAGCAGCCTGCAAACAAAAGAACAGATGATCTGCTGGCAAACAGTGTATTGCTTTACAGAATTTTCCTTCTATGAAATCTGAGAACAGTGACCTACTGTATATTCAAGTATTAGTGCACTTTGAATGACACTACACATGGCATCCCAGAGGGCCAGTTAGAGGTTATGGGCAATGAATAAGAGGAACATAATGTTTAAGCAAAACAAAGGCTTTTTGCTCTACAAAATACAGTCATCTTTCAGTCAAGTTCATTAGGGCACTAGGAATTTACTAAATCTAGAATCTCATTCATTTCTATAACTTTGTGGTACATGCTGTTGTTGGAAAACAATCCAGTTATTACCCCAAAGTTAATTAATGTCCTATAAAAGCAAATTCTGATGATATATATAGCATTCTCGTTTTCGTTCTTGGAGTTAATAAAAAGCAGCATAGCTTGTTGTGCTAACAAGAAACAGCAAGGAAGTTATAGCTGACTGTTACAAAACACTGACACTGGAGACTCCTTTCATAAATGAAAAATAAACTTTTAGATATGATTACAATTACATTTTTAAAAAATGTATGAAAAGCTTTGTACTATAGGATTAACTTTAGAATAAGTGTATTAATATCAACACCTTCACAAATGAGAAAAGTTCCTTCATTATCACAATGATAACAGCAAATCAAAATGAATTTATAAAAATCATGCTAATAAATGATTATTAGTATGGAAATTATTTTAGTAATTGAGCTGTTAAACATTAAACCAGTGCAAATCTAGATAGTGGACAGTGTAAGGGTGTATGTATGTTTATGTCTTGTGCAGATTTGCTATTCCACAGCAGGCAACAATACTGAGAACAGTAAATGATTTCTCTGACACATGGAGGTATTTTAGTTTAATTAAACCTGCGACAGGATGGTTATGTTGTTGTCTGATAACAGGAGTTCTGTAATGGGTATTTTTCCGACAAAATGTTTTGCCACTCTATGTCTCTCCATCTCTAGCTATGCTTTAGATTCATTAGATTAGCGATGTTCCAGCTTGTTCCAGCTTGAGAATAAATAGGCTGCTTGGGTCATCAGTCCCAGTGCAGTTTACTGATTTGTGGCTTCTGTTCTGAACTGAACAGTACAGAACAGTACTGGAGAGACAGATAAAAAGAGAGAGAGAGAGAGAGAGAGAGAGAGAGAGAGAGAGAGAGAGACGGGAAAAGAGAGAGAGAGAGAGAGAGAGAGAGAGAGAGAGAGAGAGAGAGAGAGAGAGAGAGAGAGAGAGAGAGAGAGGTAGGAATAAAACCCACAGGAATATCTCTCATGCTTTCATCAACTATTCAAACATTCTGGGGGAAGAATAGCACTAATAACAATAAGATGGTCTATATTCACTAAGAATCTGGAAAAATCAGACTATAATATTATTTGTTCTAGAAGATCTGTTCTAGAAGTATTAATTAAGGAAATCTCTTAATTAATACTCCAAATGCATGTCATCCCAAAACAAAAAAAAATGATATATTGCACTTCTTATGTTTTCTTACTTCATAATATACAACCCGTGATAGGAAAACAGGCACAGGGCAGAAAGTAAAGGCACAACTTCATTAAGTGAATAAAATTCACATAAATAAATAAAGGATAAAACTGATGTGGTGAGTGTATGGTAAAGTCAAGCACATTATGGTTTCTTCTCCTAACTATCCATTAGAGAAGGTAAACACTACCATTTCCTTTAAAGAGACTGCTAATGATAGTAGTCACTTAGAGTGGGCTTCAGTGTGAGTGAAGGCTGTGAGACTAAAATACTTGTCTTTAAAGTAGGCAGAAGAAAGCTTAAGTGTGTTGTTATCGGTTATTTGTACTCAGTTAACTATCCATGTAGATCTCAGCTTCTCAACAGTCACTTTTCAAAGTATAGATCCAGTGATGCAGATGAAAGGATGAACAGAAGGGACATAGTAGACTTAGAATTCTTTAAATTTGTAAGTATTGGGTTGCAAAAGTTGAGCTAGGTGGCGTGCTTGCTTTTCAGCAACTAAAGATAACACCAAGGTCCCAGTTTAGATCTTTACCTCAGGGTGAATATGTGTATGTGTGTGAGTGTGTGCCCAGTATTACTGGGATTGGTTCCAGTCCACCATGACCCTGACCAGTATAAAGTGGTTACTGAAGGTAAATTATCTAATGAAAGTAGACCTATTTGGGGTGTTTACCTGTCAGCTTGACGTTGTTGTAGAGTTCTGAATATTCTCATCAGGTCCATGTGGGTTTCTTCCCACAAAGAATGTTAAAAATATCCATCCATCCATATTCCTTAAAGCTTATCCTACACAGGAAGGGGTCACAGGGAGCCTGGATTCTCTCCCAGGGGACTCTGGGTACAAGGCAGTGGACACCCTGATTGGGGTGCCAGCTATTCAGAGGGCACACGTACATTTTAAAGATGTCAGTCAACCTACAATACATGTCTTTGGGACACACAGGATAGAGGCAAACATCAAACTTCCATCCCTGCAAATGTGTTAAATAATAATACATAATAAATAAAAGGCAAATTAAATCGGTCAATCACAATCAATAAATTGTGAACATAAAACATAAATTGATGTATTAAACATATATTGATTTATTTCAATGGAATGGAATCTATAATTCAATTGAAAGTGACACTTTATATGATACCCATATTCATAAAACATTCATAAAACACAAGAATGCCTCATGAAGCTCTAATCATTTGCTATAAATAAATCTCTGCTAGCATTTATCCATATAACATAGTTGTCACAGTTTTGATTTAATTCATATCAGATTAGTAAACTTTGTCCACTGTAGCCTTAGATTTCTGTTCCTGGCTGAAGATGTGGTTGATGTGGTCTTCTGTCCATTTGTGGTTTTAAAGAGTGGTTATTTGAGTTACTGTAGCTACTGTAAGATGGAGGTGAGGATGGTGGATGGTGGTGAGATTTTTTAATAAGAACTGAGCAGAAACAGCTCTGACAACCTATTTATTATTCTTCATATTATTAAGCAGTCATTACATTTGAAAACCAGGAGTAGCATAGTGAGTGAGAAAAGAGTAATGAATGTTAAAAGAGATCGGCAAGAGAGAACTTATGAGAGCAAGCACTGTGCGTGTGAGAGAGACAGAAGTGACAGACAGTCTGAGTGGGTTTGAATGAGATATCAGTCGTCCTGGATTAACCTTAGGAACTGATTTAAAATTTAAGAGCTTCGTGTTACACCTAATGTACCTCTGTGTTCCAGCCCTCCTTCAGAGACCTTTTCAGTGCTCCTTTTTATAAATGCTTTCCCCTTGCCCTTAATATATGAAGATCAAACCATTCCACAGCAATTGAGACTTAACTCACATTAGTTTAGCAGGACAGATCTGTGGCACTAATTTGGAATGACTTCAAAGTTGAATTGCATTACATTTTTAACTTAACATGAACACTGACCGACTTTCACTTAGCTTATGATATGCTTGTCTGCTCCATTTGTGGACTCCATCTCCACAGATCTCCATCTGTATTAGGTATATTAAGCACTTAAAGCTAAAACTAGACCAAAAGATCTTCACAACACCACACAATGCTTAACTCTATATTATACTGCTGTAAAAGAGTAATGAATTAAATTCTCTGTTGTCACTCAGAAGAGGCTTGGTTCCTCTTTGACTTTTCCTCTCAATGCTTTTACATCATACTAGTTCAAAGAGATTGTCCTTGACAATGTCTCCTCTGGCTTGCTCTTCTTCTTCTTCTTCTTTCGGCTTTTCCCTTCAGGGGTCGCCACAGCGAATCATCTCTCTCCACCTATCCCTATCTTCTGCATCCTCAACCCTTGCACCCACTAGCTTCATATCCTCATTTATTACATCCATATACCTCCTCTTTGGCCTTCCTCTTTGCCTCCTGCCTGGCAGCCCCATGTCCAACATTCTCCTACCAATATACTCACTGTCCCTCCTCTGAACATGTCCAAACCATCTTAATCTGGCCTCCCTAATTTTGTCCCCCAAACGTCCAACATGAGCTGTCCCTCTGATGTACTCATTCCTAATCCTGTCCAATCTTGTCACTCCCAAAGAGAACCTCAACATCTTCAGCTCTGCTACCTCTAGCTCTGACTCCTGTCTCTTCCTCAGTGACACTGTCTCTAAACCATACAGCATGGCCGGTCTCACCACTGTCCTGTACACCTTCCCCTTGATTCTCGCTGATATTTTCCTATCACACAGAACTCCCAACACCTTTCTCCACCCATTCCAACCTGCCTGCACTCGCTTCTTTACCTCTTTCCCACACTCTCCATTACTCTGGACTGTTGACCCCAAGTACTTAAACTCCTGTACCTTCTTCACCTCTTCACCCTGTAACCTTACTGTTCCACTTCCCTCCCTTCCATTCACACACATGTACTCAGTCTTACTACGACTGACCTTCATTCCTCTTCTCTCCAGTGCAAACCTCCACCTCTCCAGGTTTTCCTCCACCTGCTCCCTGCTCTCACTACAGATCACAATGTCATCTGCAAACATCATTGTCCAAGGAGACTCCTGTCTGACCTCCTCTGACAACTGGTCCATCACCATAGCAAACAGGAAGGGGCTCAGAGCCGATCCCTGATGCAGTCCCACCTCCACATTGAACTCCTCTGTCTGACCTACAGCACACCTCACCACTGTTCTGCTCCTCTCATACATGTCCTGCACCACTCTGACATACTTCTCCGCTACTCCTGACTTCCTCATACAGTACCACAGCTCTTCTCTTGGCACCCTGTCATACGCTTTCTCCAAGTCTACAAACACACAGTGCAACTCCTTCTGACCATCCCTATACTTCTCCATCAAAATCCTCAGAGCAAAAATTGCATCCGTTGTGCTCTTTCTGGGCATGAAGCCATACTGCTGCTCACAAATTTCCACTACCTTCCTTAACCTAGCTTCCACTACTCTTTCCCATACCTTCATTGTATGGCTCATCAACTTTATCCCCCTATAGTTACTGCAACTCTGCACGTCACCCTTATTCTTAAAGATCGGCACTAACACACTTCTTCTCCATTCCTCAGGCATCCTCTCACTCTCTAAAACCCTGTTGAACAAATTAGCTAAAAATTCCACTGCTGCCTCTCCCAGACACTTCCAGACCTCCACCAGAATGTCATCAGGACCAACTGCCTTCCCACTTTTCATCCTCTTCAAAGCCTTCCTGACTTCATCCTTTCTAATCTTATCTACTTTCTGTTCCACAGAGTTCACCCCTTCTACTCTTTTTTCCCTCTCATTTTCCTCATTCATCAGCTCCTCAAAGTATTCCTTCCATCTCCTCTGTACACTCTCCTCACTTGTGAGCACCCTTCCATCTCTATCCTTAATAACTCTAACTTGCTGCACATCCTTCCCATCTCGATCCCTCTGCCTAGCTAACCTGTACAAGTCCTTCTCTCCTTCTCTAGTGTCTAACCTAGTGTACAACTCTTCATATGCCTTCTGCTTGGCCTTAGACACCTCCCTCTTCACTCTGCGCTGTAACTCCTTGTATTCCTGTCTATTCTCTTCAGTCCTGTCCATGTCCCACTTCTTCTTGGCTAACCTCTTCCTCTGGATACTATCCTGAACTTCCTCATTCCACCACCAAGTCTCCTTATCTTCTTTCCTCCTTCCAGATGACACACCCAGCACCTTTCTCCCTGTCTCCCTGATCACTTCTGCTGTAGTTTCCCAGTCATCTGGCAGCACTACCTGACCACCCAGAGCCTGCCTCAACTTCTGTCTAAATTCCTCACAACATTCCTCCTTTTTCAGCTTCCACCACTTGGTTTTCTTCTCTATCTTTGACCTCTTCGTCTTACAGACCATCAAAGTCATCCTACACACCACCATCCTATGCTGTCTGGCTACACTCTCTCCCACTACCACTTTACAGTCACTAATCTCTTTCAGATTGCCTCTTCTACATAGAATGTAGTCTACCTGTGTTCTCCTACCTCCACTCTTGTAAGTCACTCTATGCTCCTCCCTCTTCTGAAAATAAGTGTTAACCACAGCCATGTCCATCCTCTTAGCAAAGTCCACTACCATCTGTCCTTCAAGGTTCCTTTCCTTAACTCCAAACTTGCCCATCACCTCCTCATCACCTGTGTTCCCCTCGCCAACATGTCCATTAAAATCCGCTCCTATCACCACTCTCTCACCCGTGGGAATACTCTCCATCACCTCATCTAATTCACTCCAGAATCTCTCTTTCTCCTCTAACTCACAACCTACCTGTGGGGCATAACCACTAACAACATTCAACATCACCCCTTCAAACTCTAACTTCAGACTCATCACCCTGTCTGACACTCTCTTCACCTCCAGGACATTCCTCACAAACTCCTCCTTCAGGACCACACCTACCCCATTTCTCTTACTATCCACACCATAATAAAACAGCTTGAATCCTGCTCCTATACTACGAGCCTTGCTACCCTTCCACCTGGTCTCCTGTACACACAGTATATCCACCTTCCTTCTCTCCATCACATCAGCCAGCTCTCTACCTTTCCCTGTCATAGTACCAACATTCAGAGTTCCTATTCTCAGTCCTACACTCTTACCTTTCCTCTTCTCTCTCTGTCTGCGCACTCTCCTCCCTCCTCTACTTCTTCGACCAACAGTAGCCCAATTTCCACCGGCGCCCTGTAGGTCAACGGCGCCGATGGCGGTCGTTGTTAACCCGGGCCTCGACCGATCCGGTATGAAATTCGTACTGGCGATTCGCATGGTTAAATTTGGCAATGTTTTACGCCGGATGCCCTTCCTGACGCAACCCTCTCTATTTATCCGGGCTTGGGACCGGCACAGAAGTCACTGGACTGTGACCCCCATGGCTAGATTCTCCTCTGGCTTGCTCACTAGGAATAAATATACATCTATATCTATACCTGAATATCTGTAAACCTGACAGCATCCATTGTTAAAAACTCTATATAAATTAAATTGAATTAAAAAATGGCAAGTTGAGGCATGATGCAAAGCAGAGTTAGTTATCATCTCAAGGTTGATTATTTTTAACTATACACCTTGTTATAGCATAGCAATTTGCCAACATCATATTTTATTCTTTGTTTGATAAACAACAGCATATGCATTTGAATCCACTTCTAATTATGCTTGATGTTATAAAACATCCATGAAATGTTAGGTCCTGTTATCCCTTATGTTATACTGTAGCAACAATAAACAGTCATACCTTTACCAGTCTCTTGGTTTTCTCTAAGTTTTGATGCTCTGATAGGAAAATGTTGGACATGGAGCTGCCAGGCAGGAGGCAAAGAGGAAGGCCAAAGAGGAGGTATATGGATGGAATAAATGAGGATATGAAGCTAGTGGGTGCAAGAGTTGAGGATGCAGAAGATAGGGATAGGTGGAGAGAGATGATTCGCTGTGGTGACCCCTGAAGAGAAAAGCCGAAAGAAGAAGAAGAAGAAGAAAAACAATATTGTATTAGAACAACTGTGTTACTAAAAAGACTCTGCTTTACCTCACAACTATTTTCAGAGCTGCTGTTAAAGAAAACCCCCGACTAATCAGAAGTGAGAATTCAACAGGCCTGTGGTGTAATCACATATAATCTAATGTGTAACACATCACCATGCTAATATTGATCTGTTTCTGTCATCATTTAGATAAATAATGGTGGACGAGAGGTTAACAGTTAACTTCATTAGCTAGTCTTTGCATTATGTAGAGCACAGATTTCACTCTGTCTCAGATTTTGCAAATGAATGATATAGCAAAAGTGAAAGGTTTTATGGAAAGAAATAAAACAGGGATTAAACTGTATATATTATGTTATTAGTCCCCTTCTCTTCAGATATAATTACAGGACTGAGAAAGTAGCAACAAGTGTATTGATCATGTTGTGTTGATCAAGTTGTGCTGAACTAGCCAGCAGCAACAGTTATCTATTACAGTCTCTCTACTCTCTCTCTCTCTCTCTATCACACACACACACACACACACACACACAAAATCTTTTTTTGGAGAAGCCCAGCCTTCTTGGAAACCACTGGGGCTCAGCATGAGAGCGTGGTATTTATCTCCTATTGAAAGCACAAACATGGTTATATATGTTCTATGCAGATATTAATCATGGATATTACAAGTCATTTTTCACTAAACAATAAGCTTCAGCAGTTTAGTGATTCTCTTTACAAATGTACTTTAGATTTAAAAGACACTATTGCAATTTCAGAATAGAATTTTTCTAGGTTTATTTCCATTATTTTTCCACAAGCGTATAGCTGGATTTTACAGTCTACATTCTCTGTATTTTTAAATTATTGGTAAAGATGACTTTGTTTGTGGTCACCTGCCACAATTACATTAAAGCTGCTAAGTCAGTTAAGAGAACATCAAATAAGACAACATATAAAGAGCTCCTCCTACTTTAAGAGTTAAATAGTGGGAAATATATATACTTAACCATGATATGTATTATCCTAATATGGGCATCATCATTGATATTATTAATAGTATTAGTAGTTTTATAGTATTAATGGAAGTGGTGGTGGTCAGTGCAGTTACCAATGTAATATGCTGCAAAACTGAACAGCTTGGTAAATCTTGCTGTGATTGGCTAGTGCTGGATTTTGACATTATTTCTGCTATTTCCTCTATCTATCTATCTATCTATCTATCTATCTATCTATCTATCTATCTATCTATCTATCTATCTATCTATCTATCTATCTATCTATCTATCTATCTATCTATCTATCTATGTTTACCTGCCTCTGTTTATCCTGTTTGCCAATCACCTGACCCGTGCCTATTCTAGTGGTTATGAGTTTGCCTGTTTTTTTAGACTGTTTGCTACTTCTTTAATGAACTGCCTTACCTGCATTCCCTGTAAAACATTTAACAATTGGCATGACAACATTTTGGATAGTGAACTTTAAAAGTTATTTGTGAGTTGAAACAAAGGTTATCTTCAAGTTGAGTTGATTCAGGTTTTTAAATAAGCAGGTGAAGTTTACTCTTTTCAACTTTAACCATCTTGTAATGCCTTTCAGCATCTGTCTCAGCATCCATCTTGTGACATGGCCCTAGGTTTGATCAGTTTATACTATCTTCAATGGATGCAGATCAGTATTTTTCCCAGCATAGCTTACCACTCCAGTACAGTTGATAGGTTAGGTCTAACCTGGTCACCCCATTGTAAAAGGTCTCACTGCGGCCCTGAATCCTGGCTTTGCATTTGTTACTGTACAAATTATTGACGTTTGTTGCAGGTGTACAGCTCAGGTGTCTATTACATATGAACCCTTTTGACTGGGAAACCTAGAATCTGTCAGTAGAATATTGAATCACTGCATTGTGACTAGATTTTTCCAGTCCCTCATTTCTGACTCACTATGTTGTTTATGTAATGGTCTTGCAAGTGTTGGTCAGTTGGTTAAAACATTTCTGTTGTGTTCTTTAGCATTCTTGTTGGATTGAAATATCTGCTGTATGAAAAAATGTGAATGTTGGTCAGTATTAAAAACCTAGCACAGGCTAAATGATTTTCTGAATGGATTGCAGTACTTCTTCTCCAATCAAATCAACCTGGCTCATTGATGATGATGTATCTCATAAGTGTCTCCTTATGCCATGTGTCCCATCAAATAATGCAGCTTATGATTGATTTAAGCCTCTATGATAAAGATGCAAAGACACTTCCTCAGTGTAATTATTGTACACTGTAATTGTCTCTTAGCTTAATGTTTGTTTTCTAGCAGTCTGATGAAACCGCTCTGATGAATAACTCTTTTTGAAGTTTCCGTCTTCATGTACACTCATAAAACTTGCACACAAGAACACAATCTGGGAATTGCTGCATAAAGTTTCCTACATTAGGACTTCTGTACAACCTACGTCCACAATTTATTTTTCAAAAAGGCTTTCTAAAATGCTTGACAAAAAAATTAAAACAGAAATCAAGAAAAGGTAATTGTAGCTGATGCAGCATCGTCCGGCATCAGATAAGGACAATACATGACACCAAAGGTCAGATCAGCAGGCTGCTCTGAACTTTTCAGACCTGCAGTTGCCATGGTGACCCACAATTTCCTGGGGCACACGTGTGAGACCCAATCAGCATATAAATGTTAGCTGTGTGACACTAATGAAAGGAGTAGAACAAGTGTGCCTGAACAAGTGTGCCTGAACAAGTGTGCCTCCTTTTTAAACTGACCCTAGGTAATGGAGGTGCTTGAAGCACTAAACTGAAGCAAAACTGATTGCCCATTTTAATCAATATTTGTTCTTTAAGCATGCTGTAAAACAATTAAAGCCATGTAAAGGGGGAACTAAGAATTATAACACAGCTTATAAAACCAACAAAAGTAAAGAAGAAATATCCAATATTCCCAAAGCAGATTCAATATTCCTAAAGCAGATTAAGTTCATCTGAATACTTTATAATGACTAAACTGTATATGCAATCTGAAAACATTTTCCAACCCCAAATTTCCCAACATTTATTTTGAAGGCCCCTATTTTATATATATATTTATATATATATATATATATATGCACAAATGAGGCAGTTCTACAAGGACAAGTTACAGAAAGTTAATGTTTCCTGTATTATCATTCTTCAACTAAATGGTGCTTAGACTTGTACATCTTAGGTAAATAAGGATGGTGGTCTCAATTCTAGCATGTACCTGAATGCAGTGAGTTGAAATCTGTCTGCTCCTATATAAAAGATCTTTGGGAAAAAATTATTAAAAAATTATTGACGGTGAACATGATCAAAATCTAATTCATGACAAAAAAATCACCAGTAGAAATATTAATATAAAATAAATAATAGAATAAAATAATAGAACTAGAGAAGTAGAAATTAATATATGACATGATCATGTACTTGGTATAGTGAATTGTCCGGCATCAGACAATCAGAAAATACAAGACATCAAAGGTCATTTTAGCAGCCTGCTTGGACATTTTCAGACCTGTTCTCATATCTGATATAATTTCTGCTAAGCTCATGTATTCCATGATGACCCAAAGTTTTCCAGGTCATGAGTGTGAGACTCAATCAGAATATAAATGCCAGCTGTTTCATGAAAAATGCAGAGATTATTGTGAATGCATGTGGCTCTTCTCCAAACTGACCCTAGGGTATGGGGTCCTTTAAGGACTAAAGTTCCACAGAGAATAAGTGTGAAAAAATACACAATAAATACTACCAGAAAGCCAATTCTCAGTTTTAATTGTACTATAAAACAGTAGTATAAAGCCAATAAAATGAGAGAAGAAATATACAATATTCAAAAGCTGGTTAAATTCGTCTGAATATTTAATAATGCCCAAAATTTTACATGCACAATTTCCCTTCACTCAAAAGAAGATACATGGCCCATTTTCATAGCCATAAATACAAAAATAAGGAATAAGATTGCACTGGCATTTGTGAGTGGGATTATAAATATTCTTGCTATTTTCATGACCAGGAAAATAGCAAAAAGAATGCTGGAGTTAACTTTTACGCCTCTGCCTACACAATAAGCATGTTGCCTCATGTGTATCTGTCCATTTTTTTTTTTTTTTTTTTTTTGCTTAGAAAATGTTTTGCTGTGCCGTGTTTGCCACACTGATGTGTGGTCAGAGATGTCCACTACCTGATTAAAGGACAATAGTGTATGTAATTGATTAATGGTGAATTTTAAAGAAAATTAGTAGGAGACATGTTTCTGCAGGCAGCTGAGTGTGGTGACTCATCTATAATCAGCCATGTTCACACGGTCTGTCCTCACAGCTCTAATGCTCAAATTATCACACTCACACCCACCCACACACACACCCACACAACAAAACCCACATGATCAGTCTCATAGCTACACAACACCAGCTAATGAAACTGGACCTTCGGCTACCACAGTTCAATCAGTTTTTCTTGTATGTATGCCACCAGCTCAATTTGGTTTAGCTTGGCCTGTGAGTAAGTGGAGCTGAAGCCTTTAACACGGACCTGTATGGTGTCCAAATCTCTAACACGAGGAAGGATCTTGGCACTCTTAGCAGTTAACATTCCATACTCTTTCTGTTCTGAGTGACACTTGCCCAACACACTTTTCTCTTTTTCTTCATATTGCTGTTATCCTGGTAAAGAGGTATAGCTTCATTATTATTATTAAGGTGATAAATGATGTCATCACTGTGGTGTCCCTCCTCTTTTCCACTGTTCCAGTTTCTGAAGTCCTGCCTCTCGCCCCAATGCATGCTGGGTGCCCACTCTGTGTGCAGTCTCTGTTGCAGTGATGTCAATTTGTGCATATTTTGTGGTGCTTTTTCCTGCAGAATAGACATAAAATATAACATTGTGATTAAAACCACATGACAATTAATTAATATTATTCATGGTATCATTTATGTTAATTATTGTAGACAAATGACAATTATGGAAATTATTCACTCACAGGCCACACCTCTTTCACTAAGACTGACAGACACACAGGCCATACCTCTATCATAAAGCCAGGCACGCAGGCCACATCTCTTTCACTATTACTACTGAGACAAAAAAGCCCTCTTTTACTGACAGTGCTAGACACCATTCCCCTTTTAATAGGACAGAAATAATTTCCAATTATGCAGTTTCTGTATATTAATACTTTTAAATAAATAAATAAATCTTCACGTGGGAACCCTTTCAAGACCCATAGAACTAAGTTAACTCAAGATGTGGGGAATCTTATCCTTATGAGGTTCTGTGTCTCATGGTTTATTTTGATATTGCTCAAACTGCTACTGTAATTAAGACATTATTTAAATTTTACAAAATTCTAATTTTCCATATATTACGCTCTTTCCCAAACAGGACCGTTTGCGAAGGTACTGTTAGTCCTGATTATTCAGGTACATGAAAAATGAGTCTTGCTTATCACTGTAGCAATAAATGAACCTTTTCTCACAGTAGCTAATAATGATCCCCTAGTGTGACAGAGAAGGGTTGTACAGCACTGTGCTTTACTCCGCTGTGTCACTACTGCTGCCAGTAGCCAAGGCAACAGATGTAAGGAATAAGATTACAGATAAATCGATTCCAACAATGCTTTTGGGGGTAGAAGGAGAGCCCTTGAGAATATGAAGCACTTTTCTATCCCAGTCAAACCCTACTCTGATGCTGTATTTAGTAAACACTTCACATGGTTCTGAAGAAGAAATGGAATGACTTGCATGAGCCAGCATTTTGGGTTTATTGATTGTATTGCCCTTATTTCCCATGCATACAAGTAGTTGATTTCAACATCATTTTGGGTTTATCAGTGTAATAACAGGCAATTGACGTTCGGGAAAGTGAATAAACTTTTTAAATGAATGACCTGCAATTTGGTCATGTGACTATTGTTTTCGTTCTGTAGCAATCCAAGCCCATGTAAATAATAGCCTAAATTATCTGAAATGAAAACTAAGCAGCTATAATGACACCCTGTTCCAAAAGTCATGTTTATGTCTAAAAATTATTATTGTCTAGAAAGTATTTGAATGAAACAAAAATATTTTGACATTTTTGATTGCATTTCTTTTTGGTTGGGTGGTTAGGGTGGGTGCAGTCTATTTGGATAGATGTTACATATTTTCTCATAAAACACAAAAATGATTAAATCACCCTTAATCAGAGTGGCCAATCAGCTATTTCCCACATTTTAACATCTCTGTTAGCTTCAACAACCCTCTGCAGGTCAAATGCTGTGTGTTCTCACCTCTGACAGTGTCACTGTGCTCCTGCAGCTCCACCTCCATATAATGCAGTTGCTTTTTCGATGTTGGGCTGATAGGAATATTTACATATGTCACTCCTCCTCTTGGCCTTTCACTCAGCCCTGAGCCATCTGGAAGCAATACAAACTCTTTTGTAAACAAATCCATATCAAATCTTCATTTGTATGTATATAAAAATGCATGATATGGACATAGCATTTTGTGACAATATAATCATCACATAAATGAACCTGTAACATTTCACAGTTAAAACTGGCCTGCATTTACTGCTTAGATTGCAGCTTACTTTAATATATTTGGATTTCATCTAGTACAGATCACTTTTTCAACTGGAAATTGACCTTAAGGCTTCAAACTGCTGAAGTGAGAATACTGAGTCATCATTGTTATAAGATATGATAAGCTGTCTGCAGAAAAATCAATGAACAGATGAACAGAAATGATCTTGATGCATCAACTAAGACAGGTGCACTCATCCATACACACTTAAAGTATGAACTGGTTGACCACTCACACACATACAAAGAGAGAGAGAGAGAGAGAGAGAGAGAGAGAGAGAGAGAGAGAGATTGTAATTTACTAGCTACTGTATATAATATGGATTTCGATGGAATTATATATCAAGTCTTTGCTAATGAAGAATTGGATGAAGAAATAACAGAGACTTTTTCAAATCCTTCAATTCAATTACCATTAACAAGACGATTTTAATTTAAAACACAGTCAATTCAATGTTAAGCAAGATTACAACCTTAATTGGGCGGGTTTAGGATCATATGCTTCATTTAACATTTTAAAAGTCTGATAATATAATATACAACATACAATTAATATACAATTAAGTGTACCTATAACTTCCTTTTATACGGAAAGGGGTTCCTGCTTGAAAAAAGTGGCAGTACCCCTGATATAGAGGCAACATTTTTTTCTGTCTTCTCTTTCTCTAAATAAATAAAGATTTGTTGCTGTGTATGACAGTTCAGCAGGCATGTGAGTGCAGACTAATGGCACAATTGGGGAGTAGGCAGATTTATGACCATTTTTTAGGTCCTTATTGTTGTTATTGCACTATACACACATCTATTGATCATCCTGTAAAACATTATGGCTTCCATAATCAGCCACCTCCTCACACAAAAGATCAATTGATCTCTGTGATGCTATTTGGGAGTTTGAGACAGGACATTCTAATGACAAAATGGCTTTCTAAATACCACATTATGGAACAGTGTGTTTGCCTTATAACCCTTCATCTTCTGCCCCCACTAGCTAACTCACACACACATAGCAGGGACCCTGTACAGTCTGTCCACATGGAATCAGTCACAAGGTGAAGCCTTTGGCTGTTACACTAATGTTGAGGTATGTTACACTAATTCCAAAAGAAAACCACACTTTCTATTTGGAACAAAAGAAGAAATATGCTTGATACTAGTCTAGTGTATAATGGTGCAAGATATAAAATGTTCTTATTTATTCAAGCTATGTCTAGCACAAATTTAGGAAAATGAATCTGTTATAGAAGAGCATAGGGAACGTCCAAATGCAGGCCTAAGTGCACGTAACTAAGTAAACTTTTCAAGTATTACTGCATGACTACGTAGAAAAATTTTGCCTCACAAGGAACCCTTATATTTTTTGAAGCAATCTGATTTACCAACTCTCAACAGTGCTAGCCCATTGTTTTTTACTCACAGAATGAGACACAGAAAACAAATAGGAGGTGTGAGTAGGGAGAGGTTAAATCAGACTGGCAGAGAAGGCACACTAGGTGTTATTAACACATAGGGGTTGTAACATTTCACTTCTTCCACTTTTAGTCAAATAGTAGATGAAATATGCCAATGTGCTTTTGAACCATGGTCACTGATTTGACCATTTGAACTGAAATCAAAGGAGAACAGAGTAGAGCATGACGAAAATGGGTCTAAAAAAGAAAATGGCTCTGGCTGATTACAGTCTGGTTTATGCTGCAACTGTCTTCATCTCATCTCAGCTGGACAGGCAGCAGATCGCTTAGAACCACCTAGTGAGCTATGAAACACAACACCTTACAGAAACACTTACAAACAAACCCGCCTTAAAATGCTGTGAGAGTTTGCTGCCCAGTATCTAAAGAATCCTTGGGTCACCTGACATTTCCTTAATTAAAGGACTGATTTACAAAGTTTAACAGGGTTTTTGTTCTAGACTGACCCATGTATATGAAAGAATAAATATTAAGTCAACTGCAAACTGAATTTTATGGAAAAAATTCAGTCAGGGACTCACTAAAGGACGCATACATCTCAATAAAGAAAAATCTACAGAAAGTCATCACATACTTTAGAAACTAAATAAACTCTTAAAAAGAAAAGTGCCACCCTTTAGACATTAATTGTGTTTACATTGAAATATTTGGGATGTGCTTTCATTATTTCTTTTACAGAATAAGATGCAGCAATATGGGAGAGACTCTGCTCGGCTAGTTAGTGATATACGAGATGACGGGTATATCAACGGCGCTGATGGAGGTATTAGCATGAAAATGAAGCTTTGGAAGCTGATCTGTTTCAGCAGAGTGAACAGATGAGGAAGTGAGACAGCTGGACAGACTAAAGGATTCAAGTGCTGCAGCAAGCGCTCTCTTTATTTAGAGAAAAAAACTGAAAGAAAATACCCCTGGCACCACTATCAGCTGATAGTCAGTTTCTCAAATTTTTAAATCTGAGGATGCTATCGCTGGTATTAATGCTTTTGTGAGATAAATGTTATTCAGTAAAGAATCCATTCTGAGTAAAAAAGATTTCTTCACAGTCATAAAGACTTCCCTTAATCAGACACAAAGTACACAGATTTTGGCATATTGACTGTATCATAAACCAGTCCAAACTGGGGAAATGTGCCTCTGGAGCCATATCGGAAGTTAATTCTGTCCAATTTGACTGAAGATTATAGTCTATTAAAAAAACATGCCTATGGGCACTTTCACACCTTTTCACATGCTTGTTTGGCGAGTTTGAATCAATGCGAAATTGTGGAAAAGTGTGAATAGAAACGCAGCCACAAAGGGGTAAAATGCACAACACAAGTGTTTGATTCAAACTGAATAAAAGATGCATATAAACCTTAATTTAACCTTAACTTACATTACTGTGAACTTGTGTACCACAAAACAAAATGTATGTATGAGAGAAGCAGCTGTATTGACATCCGAGGTAACATCGGAGTTGTTTTTCCATGTCAGAGGAAACGTGTGGTTGCTCACCTTCAGGATCGTCAGTGCTCCTCTGCTGTCCTGAGCTGCCCATCAGCTCATATCTGCTCTTTTCATCTGACTGAAAGAGAGTCACATATGTCACTGGGTGGCAAATATTGTATGCTGTGTATTGAAGACATTTACATCTTATAAAAGAGAGAAAGCAATAACAAACATGCTATATGGAAAAACCCAACAGAAAATAGTATGACTAAAATAAATAAATTAAAAACAATAAATTGTAATTCAATTAAGAACCATATCCACTGAAACACATTTGGAAACCTACCATTTGAAAACCTCAATATGTATTTAGGCTATACTAAGGCTTTCATTCCAAACAGGGTTATTGCAGTCAGAAATTCCCTGTGTGTTCATTAAGTGTTTAGGGATGTTAAGATAAAAAAGAGAGAGAGAAGAGAGAGAGAGAGAGAGAGAGAGAGAGAGAGATGTGCCGGTATGAGCGCCTTCTTTCTTTACTATTGTCTTGTAGGAGGGTGTGAAAATTCTTTGTCCAATCTCTTACACAACTCACTCTGTTCAGAACACTGGGTTTATCACAAGCTTTAACTAGCTTACACACTTAAGATATGACAAACACGATTCTGTTTCCTTCGCCTTCTCTCTCTCTGTCTCTCTCTCTCTCTCTCTATCACAGCCTGTCAGGGCAGTGCCAGACCCTTCATCTCATTCAGTGTTGAACCTCTGAGCTCCTGTCTGTGGCTTGGCCCTCCATGATCTCATAGGCGGGATCCATTCTCCCTTTCTCTGCATGACTTCTCTGCTTCTTATCTGGACAGGAAAAGACGAAATGCAATTTGATGGACAATCTTGATATTATGCATGCACATGAACATGAGCAAGTAATGCTATCTGGGAATCACTGTAACCCTGAGTAGCATCTGGGATTGCCAATATGACTTCAACCAAATACATTTTTGGTCTTTGATGGCTTATTATAAGACCAGTTGTGGCATACATGTAGTGATTATCAGGTTCATGTAGTTTGTGACCTTTTGTGCACAGATCAGTCCATATATATAAAAAAACCCGCATGCTTAGGATTAGCTTAATCATTTATATAAGTCTATGCACTTAGCCTTGCCTTGAGAACGTAGGTTGAGATATATGCTAGAGAGTCAGCTAAGCCTTCTGTCTGAATATAGTTGTAGCATTTGTCTAGCAGTCTGTGGGCTGCTGCTTCAGATGGCAGCCCTATCTAGATTGCCAAAATGCCTTAGCTTAAGGGATACTATTACTCAAAACTGTGTTTACCACACATCATTTAAAAATAATAACTTCCACCATGACTTAATTTTAAAGTTTATGTCACAAGCCAGAGATTCCCTCTAACCAACCATAACTCCAGAGCAGCAAGTACAAGAAAAAAAATGATGTAAAGGGGATGGGGTGGTGAGGAGGTAGAATTAGCAGGCATAAGGAAGGAAAACAGGTCAAGAAAGGAAGAGGGCACATGCCCAGCAAGAGGAAAAGGTGTTTTATTATTTTGTCAGAAACAAACAAACACAAAAGAGAAGAAAATGTTCAGGAAAGATCTTGAAAAACAATACAAATGAGGAGTGAGTGCTTGTTGTTCTCTTGGGTTAGACTACAAGAGTGCCCAGTTTGGGTTTAGCTGAGGTTCTTGGTTGATCCCTTACCTCCCACTGCTGTCTCTCCATTACTGAGCTGTAAGGGTGGCTGTGAGTTGATTGTGCGAAGATTAGATGGTTCTTCCACATGAGGGATCTCTGAGTTTAATCCCCAGGAACTAGCACTCAGGTCCTGGAAAAAGGGACAGTGACCCTGCCCACCAGTGCTCTTCTGTCCAGATGAATGGATCAAGCTACTAATTACTGGAGGAACAACCCTGGGCAGCATGCAGCCATCCTGACCTTTTCTACACTGCAGGCAGTTCTCATAGATTGTTGAGCGAGAGGTATGGTGGGAAGGAATGGTGGAATAAACTTGGCAAAGTGAAGGGCACTGAGATGATGCTAATGCTGAGGCCATCGGGATATACGAACCAGATTGGGCTGATCCCGAGTTATTGTTCCCTGGAGGACAATAAAGCTCAACTGGATCAGGTAGGCTTGGTTTAATTGACATGGTGTGGGTCCTCCCTGGAGAATAATGTCCGAACAGATCAGACAGACTGTCTATATAGCTCTTAGAGCTTCCCTCCTGCAACTTGTTGAGGGTCCCTGAACTTGTGAATGAAAGGCCTTGTGTCGGCAAATCTTTTTGCAGATTCCACTCCAAATTGGTGGCATGAGCTGATGCATCACTGATGAGACCAGCTGATTTTCCACCTGCTGAAGTAACAGCTGATGTTCTGAGAATGGGACCTTTGAAAAGTTTCTACTTACCTGCTGTTTCATACATATTATATCAGACTACTAACAATCATTATTATGCATGAAAAGTAATTCCAGTTGTCAGTTTCTTTAAATATTTGGTACAACCAACTTACTAGAACCTCTGTCAGTTACATACAGGTGTGCTTTGTAGGAATACAATTGCTGGGCTGTGTTCAGAAACTAATCATAATGGAGAGCAGCTAATTTTATTTTATTATTTTTGTGTTATTTTTTCAATTGTTTTCTTTTTATTTATATTTATCCTATACTTTTTCTTTTTTACATTGCTTCTAGGATTTTTTATTACTCCTCTTACTTGCACTGTTCTGTCAAGGTGAATTTCCCATACAAGGAATTAATCTTATCTCAACTTAAGTCTAAAACTTTTGACAATATTTATGGGGTAAGTTATGTGTATTCACAGATGGGATAAACAGTTGCTTAAGTCGATTTTCTGGGTATGCTATTCAATTATGCCTCCAAAGTTCGTCTGAGATACGATTTTCCACTAGCATCTAGGCCACTACCATCAGCATAAACACATGCCTCTAACTTTGTAAAAAAGACAAGACTAGAAAATACGAACCAAAAAAACAAACAAACAGCATATTGCTTTGCTATTAAATGTAATACAATGTAATGTTGAATGTGATGGGAGAATTGAATTTTTGGGTACGTAACTAGACCAACAATGTGTAATTAGTTCATGGGAGGATTGATTTGTAGCACTTCTCTGCATGCCATGTTTACCCATGGTCCCCCTATGGCAAGACTGCCTTGTAAAAGGCCGAGCGAGTGTGAATGTAAGCTAGATGTACCTAATAAACTGACAAATAAACATAATAAAGTTGCATGAACCAAACGGTGCCGCATAATGCTAATTTTATGTGAATAAGAAATGCTAAGAAATGGTTACCTCAAAAGTTCAGTCAAAATTAACCACCTGAAAACGTTTTAAATGGAGAACAGCATTATCTACTTGCATTGCCATGTGTTTGTGCATGGTATCTGTTAGCAATGTTCTCAGTGAAATAAAGAGATAGAGGTGTGAACTAGATGGACTGTGAAAAATGTTCTTGTAAATGCAGCATGATGGTTAAACTGAATAACTAAATTTTATTGTGCTGAATGTTCCTGAATGTTCTGGAAAACATAACCTATTGAAATTACATAAGCTTTAAAGTGTAGCTGTTCATAGCTGTTTTGCATGTGGAATGTCCTACCTGGCATGCCATGTTGTAATGAAGCTCCTGCCTGAGGTAGGGGTGCTCTCTGTTCAGGAACAGAAATCATCAAATTAGTTAACGCTGCTGGAAAGAAACACTTTGCTGTAAAACTCAATTCCTGTCTAAGTTTTCTGTCTTCGCAATACGTGTTAAAATTCCTGTCTGCAGCACATGCCATACAGCTGTGGTAATATAAAGATTAGATGGAAAATATTGTAGTATAACTTTAACACATTTAATTTTGTTTACACAGGCTCCATCTGGCCAGATGCTGTTTCCACATTCTGCACTGCATCTGCTAGCTTTGGAAGTTACCGCTTATCTGATCTATTCTCGGGTCACGGGGAGCCTGTGCCTATCTCAGGTGTCATTGGGCATCAAGGCAGGATACACCCTGGACGGAGTGCCAACCCATTGCAGGGCACACACACACTCTCATTCACTCACGCAAAAGCTTTGGAATTTCTTCGACACACTAAAACTGATTCACCTTGCTCGCACATACAGTGCCAATTGTTATCTATTTTTGCTTTACTTAAAATTTGCCTGATTGGAATTAAACAAATCAGGGCCTGAAAGGCATATTAAGCCATGCAGTGAGTGTAATCAGTAAAAAAACAACATACAGAATACCATCACCTGTTACGGGTGGCAGGGCTGAGGTTGGACCACTAGGGAACTTTCAATAGGGGTTTGTCATGTCATGTCTGTTTTTGTTTACTTTGGCCATGTGTGTAGTTAAGCCCCGCCCTGTCCTATTGTGTCTTGATTCATGTTCACCTGTTCCCAATGTTTCTTCCCTGATTATGTTCTCTATTTATAGTGCTGTCTTTGTCTTCATTAGTTGCTAGTCCTCGTTCATGTGTAGGCCGATGTAGTGTCGCGGTTTTTGTTCTATGTCCCTGTTTCATGTTCATGTCTTGTGCTTTATGTTAATAAAACCCCGATTTTCATGTCAAGCTTCGCGTTGGGTCTGTTATATCCTGCCGGACACTACCGGCCGTAACAGAAGGACTAGCCCAAACCGAACAGATCAAGCGCGAAGCTTCCGCGAGAAGGTTAGTTTTTCGTTTCCGGGTTTTATTGTTTTGCCTGTTTTCGTTTTGCGCTCCGGTTCGGAGTGTTTTTTTTTGTTGATTCTGCCCCTCTCTCCGCCCGTGGTTAGGGATTGGAGGAGGGTCCCGGCAGAAAGCTTTTTTTTTTTGTGTGTGTTTTTTGATTCTTGCAGATCCAGCTCCCGCTTCGTCCATGTTCCTGTGGGGAGCGTTGCCTCATGATGTAGCTTCCGTGGGGGGCGCTGCCCCATTTTTAGCCAGCGAAGGGGAGTTCCGGCCAGGTTTTGATTCTGGACATTTTTTGGGTTCTGGCTCTCGCCCCGCCCATGTTCCTATGGGGGGCGTTGCCCCACGATGTAGCTTCCGTGGGGGGCGCTGCCCCATTTTTAGCCAGCGGGGGAGAGTTCCGGCCAGTAAAGTTTTGTTTCCGGCTCTCGCTCCGGCTAGGTTCCGGTGGGGGGCCTCGCCCCACGATGTAGCTTCCGTGGGGGGCGCTGCCCCAATGCTCGCCAGCGGAGGAGAGTTCCGGCCAGGGCCCCGGACCTTGAACTTTTGTATGTTTTTTTTTCTTTGCTCTGACTCTAGCTCTGCCCAGGTTCCGGTGGGGGGCGTCGCCCCACGATGTAGCTTCCGTGGGGGGCGCTGCCCCAATCCTCGCTAGCGGAGGAGAGTTTCGGCAGTACCTGGCTCCTGCCCTCCCGCCCCTTGAGGAGTTCCAGACCCCAGCGAGACGGAAATCATCGCCTCGGAGCCGTCGTTCGTCGGTGGACGTCGCTCAGCGCGAGTGCTCGGCGGTGGACGTCGCTCGGCGCTGCTGCTCGGCGGTGGACATCGCTTGGCCCTGCTGCTCGACAGTGGACGTCACTCAGCTCTGCTGCTCGGCTGTGGACGTCGCTCGGTGCCTCCGCTCGGCTGTGGACGTCGCGTTGGACCCTTTGGCCTTGCCGTCAGGTCCTGTGCTCCCCCCACTTGTCTCGCTCCTGCTTCTCGCTCCCCCCACGTGCCTTGCCTTGACCCTCGTTACCCCCACTTGCCTCACCTTGGTCCTCGCTTCCCCCCACTCGCCTTGCTTTTGCTTCTCGCTCCCCCCCAAGTGCCTCGCCCTGCTTCTCGCTCCCCCCACCGGCCTCTCTACGTTCCTAGCTCCTCCTTGGGACCCATCGCTGGACCGGACTTTTTGGGGAGGGCTAAGGTTTGGCGCGTCGGGAGCCGCGCCTTTGAGAGGGGGGAGATGTTACGGGTGGCAGGGCTGAGGTTGGACCACTAGGGGGCTTTCAGTAGGGGTTTGTCAGGTCATGTCTGTTTTTGTTTACTTTGGCCATGTGTGTAGTTAAGCCCCGCCCTGTCCTATTGTGTCTTGATTCATGTTCACCTGTTCCCAATGTTTCTTCCCTGATTATGTTCTCTATTTATAGTCCTGTCTTTGTCTTCATTAGTTGCTAGTCCTTGTTCGTGTGTAGGCCAATGTAGTGTCGCGGTTTTTGTTCCATGTTCCTGTTTCATGTTCATGTCTCGTGCTTTATGTTAATAAAACCCCGATTTTCATGTCAAGCTTCGCATTGGGTCTGTTATATCCTGCCGGACACTACCGGCCGTAACATCACCTTTCATGAACTTGGGCATGTCTTTTTATTGACACTTGTGATTGATGCTGTGGACATCTGAGCTTATCACTTATCAATAAATATCATTACCACTGCAATGCAGTTATATAATTATGCATTGTTTAGAGTTCTATAGTAGTGTTAGTTGAAAAAAAATGCTGTGAAGAATTATTGTAAGGAATATTTCTGGTATTTAATATACAGAATTTAAAAAATAATCCAGAGAAACGCATCTAATCTAATCGGGAGGAACTTCATCATGTAATCCGATAAATAAAAAAAACACCTTATCTGATCACAGCAGAACAACGATGTGGAAATGTAATATATAATGCTTCTTTCTTTTCACAGCTTTTATCATCTTTTAAAGAATCTGCGTTCAAGTGTGGTGTCTTCAAATGAAGATGCAAAGCGCACAATAAACTGTGTTGAGCTAATGTAAGGGAGAAAGGAAAAATGTGTGCGCATTGCTGTAATTGCTATACCACACCATTCTCTTTTGCCTAGAACTGTCACAATTTGTTCAAAGATGCATATATCTCCTGCTTCAAAAATGCTCATGATGTACCTTCAGCTCTATCCACTAGCAGCTCGTGTGTATGAGCTATATTAAATTATTTTTCAATCTTCTTTCTAGTGGTGTCTATTAGATCTAGGAAGCTACAGAAGGAAACACCGATCATATTCGGCCATGATGCAATGAGAAAATATTGCTGAACATCGGTGCATTTTAACATTACTATGCAGTGCTCAGAAAAGTGCCTAAATTTCAAATAAGCCAAGTGCGAAAGCTAAGACTGAAGGCTTTCTGAAGTAACTAGCCTGTGGTCAAGTTTTCAAATTAGCCATCTTGGTCTTGTTATCTTACAGGATGAACACTTAACACAAATCAATGGGAATGAACTTGTCATACACTGCTACACAGTTTGAAATCCCAAGAGTGTGTTGACAGCAGGTTCTAATGCCATGTCCTTGAATGTCAGAATTGCTGTAGTGCCTGTGAGTAAGCCTCTCTAAATGCAAACATGACACCACTATCTGCCCAGCCCTTAGCCTCTCACTATGGTCTGGGTATTACTCACATATTTTTCTTTTTTTAAGACTAAATAAATTTTATAAATTAATTAGTATATAGTTAATTAGACTCAAGAAAGTAATCATTAAGCAAATCAAACATTTTTTATATGATCAGTCTCTTTTAAAGAAACCATTTTACTCCCAGCTGTTCGCCCAGGGAGTTTTATTTACGTACAAGCAACAAGAAACTGATCCCTGGTCCTCTTCAAAATAGTGGTTTGGAGCTTGCTTCCACTGTGATCCCCATCAGGTGTTCAAGCTAGCCACTTTCACCTCACTCATCACACTCATGAGCTCTCAGTTACAAAGTTTGTGAAACAAAAGGGAGGTCAAGTTTCTAGAAGCCCATTTTACCGCTTTTACCTTTATCCCGGCTGCTGTTATGTTTTCTTTTTAATGTTTTATTCACTAAGTAAATATAACATGACAGTCCTAACTATGAGAATATTAGAGACATCAACAAATAATTGAGACAACAGAAATTGCACCACTTCACTGCACAAACGTTGAGCAAATCAGGCAGATGAGACATATTTGTTTAGAGCGAACAAATAGCCTTGGAAAAAAAGCCAACTTAGCTCAGGCCAAGATGCTTAAAATAACCTATTTATGGGCATTCTACCTAATCTACCAAGACTAATGATCAGAGTATAAGTGCAGAAAAAAACACTGCTTTCTAAAATGATTTTTTTTCTAATTTGGCTTATGGCTTGTAATGTGTTATATTTTGACAGCAAAAACAGTGGCTAAAGTAGGTTTAAACCACTAATCACTAAAATAATTTAACTTGAGTCCTGCATGATATTCTGTGTCATGTGTCATGGTAGTGTACCTTTAAGCCACCACACACGGGGCAGGTGGTGAAGAGCATTCTAGATGATGTCAGATGGGGACAGCAAATTAGGCAGTCAGAGTGTGTGTCCGTGCTGGTCGAACCCTGAGCCCCAGAGTCTCTGGGAGATTCAGGAACAGAGCATGCAGCTGCTAAAGCTTCAGTCTGCTCTGTAACTGTTTCATCAGTCTGTTCACTGGCTAAAGCATTTTTCTGCTCTTTGCCCTCTTCAAGAAGACTGCGGGGTGTGTCATATAGGTAGCGTAGTGATGATGGCACTTGATACTCATGGGTGTGGCTGACTGGACAGGTACACCGGTGCTTTTCGGGACTAGAGAATGGCGGAAGGCTGAGCAGAGTGCCATAGTCCTCTTTGGGGCTCCCTGTGTCTAGGCTTCCTGTGTAGGAGGAAAAGCTGCCAGAATAGGACGAATGGCTTCCTGTGGCAATGCCGCTGTCTGAGGAGCTCTGTCGGCCAATTTCCTGAAGCCTCCGTGGAATTGTTGGCTTTGATGGTAGTCTGGGCCCGCTGGCTGAACTAACTGGCAGTTTCTCCTCTCCATGAGAGGACGTTCGAGTGGACTCAGCTGTGGTGGTGGGAACCGGCTCCACCCACAGGGTCAGTCGGCTGCCGATACTGGAATCTGAGTGGCTAGTTTCTGAGTCAGAGGACCCAGATATGCTGCGGTCATCTCCAGCTACTGAAGAACTGAAACTGGAGGTGGACGCTTTCACAACAAACAGAAAAAGAGAGTTAGAATGAATAAACATTCTTAAAAACCAACAATCAATATCAGTCTCTTTTGCTGATGTAACTTTTAAAACCTAGAATAACAAGCACCTGTGTTATGAGAAAGCAAACTGAGCCTCTTCTCCAACTCTTCAGCCTCTTGGTTCAATCGCTCCTCTGCTGATACTACACTGGCACTAGGATCTGAGAGTTGCACAGAATCACAGTCACACAGTCTTAATCCAGGTACTTTGAGATGCTAAACCTTCAGATTATTTTGTTTTATATTTGTCAGCATCTTCAGTTTCAACAGTTAACAGAAGGAAACACTCAAGGATAAACAGCATGAAATGTATGCCAATGAGGTTAATTTTTTATTAACATGCAGACTGCAGTTGATAAAAAGAATAAGAATCCACTTTTAATGTGATGTAGCACAAACGAAACTATGCAATACAATTATCAATGTGTAATGTGTTATACTGGGGGCACGGTGGCTTGGGGGTTAGCACGTTTGCCTCACACCTCCAGGTTTGGGGGTTCGATTCCCGCCTCTGCCGTGTGTGTGGAGTTTGCATGTTCTCCCCGTGCCCCCCCCCGTGTAGGTTGATTGGCATCTCTAAATTGTCCGTAGTGTGTGATTGCGTGAGTGAATGAGAGTGTGTGTGTGCCCTGTGATGGGTTGGCACTCTGTCCAGGGTGTATCCTGCCTTGATGCCCTATGACGCCTGGGATAGGCACAGGCTCCCCGTGACCCGAGAATAGATCGGATAAGCGGTAGACAATGAATGAATGTGTTATACCTGTTATACACTTTTTTTTTTACATTATTGTAATGCTGCCCTCTTGCAGTGTATTTTTGTACTGCAGAGCCAGTGGAGATGAATGTAGAGGGTGGGGTGTCGAGGCAAACGCCTCTGTGTTTGTCTAGCATTTAACTACTATTAATAGGCCTGGCATGTAGGATTAATGGCATGTAGCCAAATAAAAACACAGACAGCGAGGCTGTTGATCTTTTAACAACAATGCAAATAAAGGCTATTCAAGCAACTTTTAGGAACTTGGAGAAATATTTTGCTTTGTCATATCACAAAGCCAACACTGATTCCAAGGAGAGGTAACTGAGAACAGTGTGTGAAATTTGCAAAGCCAATGCATCTGTTGCTGATTTTGTTTCTAGTCAATGACTGCATGATATCCAGGCATAGAGCTGTATTTATTACAGCAAAAAATGTAAAAATGTAGAGATTGAGAGTGAGAGATGGAGTAGAAGGGGAGGAATGGTGTATTATGTTCTACAAGTCATTAAGTGTATTGGAGGCGCTGATGTGACTTTAGCCCCCACCTCGCCTTCTTCTCACTCACTATTTATTCTGTCTGTGAGTGTAAGAATAGTTGATGAGCTCACATCTGATTGGTTAGCGCAAAGTGTGAGAACAGGAATACCCACAAATCTTAGCTGAGTGATGCAGCGACACACTTGTTAGCCTCTAATGAGCTAGCTGAACAAACACATGCACATGACCCATTACCTCCACTGTTACACAACTAAATATAAAAACACCATGAGCTTGGCCTCAAATGGAACATGCATAATGACTTAGAAAGCATAAACAACTGACAAACAGCATAATGCTATCATTAAACTGTAAGGTGGTTATTAATATTTGACACTGTACTTATGCACACTGCATAAAGTTAAACTAATGAGCTGTCGCAGCCATTAACAGTCGTAGCCAGTACACACACACCTGGCAGAAGCGGTTTGATTCCAAAGGGACCTCTGGAGGGTGAGATACCACGCAAAATGCAGTCAAACAGAAAACTGATCTGCTCCCCTTCAGCACAGGATAAGAAGAACACACCAGCCCCTATACACACAGACAAACCTTTGTCACTAATTATCACCCATACACTACTGATGTGACAGATAGGGGTTAAAAACACAGAAATTGTGTTTTGTTGTGTTTGTTTAGGATTGTTGTGTTTATTCAGGATTGCAATGTACTAAATTTTAATACTATTCAAACACTGCAACTACAAGGCATTTCTAAATATTGATAGTAGGAATATGTGACTGCCTGCTTCTATCACTTCTATCGTGCAGGTAGAAAAGCCTTCGCACTCACTTCAAGTAATTTGGGTGACAGGTGGCCTTGAGTGAGTGAGCATGTGTCGGTCAGAGGGTGGATAGATGTTTAGATTTACTCATATGTGATGGATATGTGTGACCTCCCCTAGGCTGGTGGTCAGCAGGGAGACATACATTCACTAAGCAGCTAGACCACCCAGACTGAAGAACCTCCACCACCGACACACACTTTTCTTAGGGACTTCCACTGAAATAATGATTAATTCAGCTAACCCTTACTAACTTTCTCTTCACTAATAATTTTAATTTAATTTTATCTTATTTGTTATTTTCATATTTTATTTAACTTGATCCAAAAAAGGCTTTGAAAGTCGTTCATAAAGAAAAAAAAAGCATTTTTCAGTCAAATGTCAAGTTTGACAGCCCAAGGTCAAAAATAGTCCTATTGGTTATTCCAGCATTAAAAAACCATTCTGACTCTTTACTGGTATTGAAAAAACTGGCACTGTAAGAAAGCCTGCATGTCAAGGGGTTTACCAAAAGACAACAGTGCTACATATGCAGCATAGCATACACTCACACTGTACAAAGACAAACACATTATCACTGTTTCTTTTCTAAACATCTGTAGGGCATTACACACTGAACAAACATGAGAAGTATTTTGCTTCATGTTAAGGCATAAAACCTTTTAAATTATTAAAAATACCTGCATCCAGACTGACAGAATCATTGTGCATGAACCTCTGTCCAACACCCATATCGGTGCTTTGTTTGGCATAAGTGAATCTTTACGCTTTTGCGAGCTCAAATAATAAAACAAATATGGATAAACACTAAAGCTTTGGTCCCCAGTATTCTGTCTGATCTTTCAGAACCGTCACAAGGATGACACAATAACACACTTGTAAGCTGTGCATACTTACAATAACCACAGCGTGTGCCACCTTCAAACACAAAGCCATTGGGGACTGGGCCATATCTGCGCAGGTCCAGGAGGTTCCACTGGCCGCTGATAACGGGCGGGATGTCCCTGGCAATGACGAGCAGATTGTTGCACAAATGAAGTGTGGCCAGACCAGTTTCCAGCTTAGTACCAGGCAGGACTGTCACCTTAAAACTGTGTACTGAAGGGGAAAGCAAGAGAGAGTGAGCGAGAGAAACACAGTGAAATAAGAAAATGTATTTAAGATGGAGTAAAAGGAAAAATCCACCCTGAAAATGACCTTTAAAGGTGTCAACAATTTACTTTGTAACCTTTTTTTGTCTCTCAGCAACAACTTAAGCTATTTTTTTATTTATGAAACGTGTTCCTACATTACCCAGAATGCTACTGATTGTCTGGTGATAATGCCTTCACTGGGAATTCAACTCCACCTTTAACCTGTCCAGCTCTTAAACAGATCAGTTTCCACAACTTTCCTGCTATTCCCTGTAGAGGTGTCCTTTAAGAGAAATAAGCCTAATTGGTCTGATGCTGACATTACAGTGCAGTGTTACCCTTTTCAATCTAAAAATTGTAGAAAGAGAAAGTATTGCTTTTCTTTATGCCGATTCCTTACCTTTAGCTGAACAATTCGAGCTTATTGCTTGTACAAATCTACCACAATCTTCATGAAACAGGACTGAGATGATACACAGACTGAACCAGAAAACACTGTATGTGATAGCATAGATGCCAAACTGCAAATGAGACAATATGTCTGCAATGCTTTTGCATGATATCAACACCAAATTTGGTGGACAGATACTGTATGTTAAATGATTTTGAGATATCGTAGCAATTTTCACATGTTTCTCAATAGGGGGTGAAATACTGAAATAACAGTAACCTCATATTCACTATTCACTGCAGCTTTTGACACAGTGTATCAGCAGATCCTCATATCCACTCTCATTACACTCACTATGCATTCATATGCTTTTTTGTATTTATTGTATTATTACTTAGGCTCTTAGATTGAGATGCTCTTGCTTATGCGCTCAGACCACTCTAGCACTTGTATATTCTTGCATTTCTCTTGCTTTTCAGGTTATGAGTCCTTGCAGATTTGTGTTGAAGGCTTTCTGTTCAACTTTGCACATTTCACATGTCCATCTGGACAAAAGTGTCTACTAAATAACTAAGTATAAGTGTATGTTGTTGCCCAGTATAATCCATCATCCATCATTTGTAATTAGCTTCCATGGCTGTAATAGTCATCAACAGACCTCAAGTAACTTGGATAAAGCCATAACATCAACCCCAACACATTTGGGATGAACAAAAATGCAGACTTATAACCTTACTAAAGTTCTTGTGATTGAATGGACAAATTCCCACAACTGCAATCTAGTGGAGAGTCTTTCAAAAAGAGTGGAGGCTGTTATATATCTGCAAAGGGATTGGGATGTTCAATATGCACATATGGGTATGATGGTCAGGTGTCCACAAACTTTTAGCCATATAGTGTAACAACAACAAGATTTCTAAAATTGAAACAATAGTTTACACAATGATGTAAGACTACCTTAGACACAGATCTGAGAACTCTACCTAAATAAAATTATGGCACTTGTACCCATGCTGAGATATTTCAACACACACACACACACACACACATTCAGACAAGATTGCTCAATAGAACGAAGCCATTACTCAGTACCCATGTGCAGTGCAGATGGGTTGAGGGTATTTATCAGTCTCTTTAAGACACACTTCACAATAAGAGCACTGATCTAATTAGTCACACTTGCATCAGTGTTATAACACACAGAACTTGCAGGTGTTTTTTTCTTTGTGTCATGTTTCTGAGGAAAATGTGAAGTTAATTCACAACAATAGACAATAAAGACCATATAAATTAAGAACATATCTGTAAGAGATTAAAAAGAGCTTCATGTTTTTTTTTGTTTTTTTGAGCCTGTAAGGCACAAGACATGACACATGGCTGAGATAGCATAGATTTTTACAAGACAGCAAAAAAAACATTGAGAGAATATATGTGAGCGATCTGCTAATTACAGTTGAATTACAACAGTACATTTGCTGCAGGTTACACTGAGTGATAATGGTAATTGTAAAAAAAAAATTACAGCTAGTTTATAGCTACAGCTTAGTTTAGGTGGAGCTCAGGCTGACTTGATGCTTGATGATCTTCTGGAGTGGAAATGTAAACTGGTAACTACATGTCTTCATGTTCAAGTGATCCAACATTCGGTGTTTAGCTACATTGATCAATCTTGTTATTTTCCTAAAGCCATTTTCAGGCTGTGAGATTATATCGATCTTTTACGATTTTCACTTCTCACACTGTATTAGATGATCTCAATAAAATCTTTTTCAAATTCTACAACAGATGCAATAACATTAACCTGTAAGACTGTATGAGAAAGGCACACTAACGACAGATCTTCATTCTGCTTGTGCAATCATTTAGTGTGACCTTGCCTTGTACAGAAAATAGAGCCAAATAAATGGAGCTTGAGGAAATTTAGATTTTTCTGTCGATTAGTATGTGCATCATCCTATGCCATCCTCCTACTCATTGCTAACAGGTGAACTCAAAAAGTATAGTCACACTCAATTTGTTATCTGCCATCTTCGGTTGCAATAACTCACCTGTTTAACTGTGGTTATTGTCTGCAAGTCATTCAACAAAATCATGTCAGAAATCAAAAATAAAAGTAAATACAACATTTAGGACATTTTAAAAATTGACCATCTGCAACATATGATGCCATCATCTTCCTCTAACATGATCAACGGTTAAAGGTTAAAGTGTTAAAAACTCTTTATCTTTATCTTTAAGGTATCACTATAATTTGATGACACCTTCAAGCATTTCTTGCCTTCATTCTTCACTCACCAAGTGATACATCTTCATTATTTGGAAGCAATCAGGGAAGTATTCTTCCTATACTTGGCACTTTATCGTACGGGTGAGGTAATGCACGGGTAACTGAGACAAGAATCCAGTGTCGAGAGATTAAAAGAATCTACGCACGGTTTGTGTGAAATTACTTGTGCATTACACTATGGCTTATGTACATCAAGGGGTACTTGATAAAGGAATGTTGGGGCAGGTTGAACCCTGTCAGCACTGAGTCAGATACAGATTCATGAAGGGCCACAAATCAAAACAATGAGGCAAAGAGTCAAAGTTCAAGATAGACAGACACACACAGTGACAGCAAGCAGGTGACTTCACAGCATGCTGTGCTAGTCCCCCTCATTATAGTAACTGCAAATCCCCCACCTCCACTCACTCACTCACAAACACACACACACACACAGGTCACATTGGGTTATTTGCTTGTTTGATTTATGAGGCTAATGATGGGAATGCACATCAAAGCCTGCCATTTAACAGACTTTTCTCTGCTGCTTAAGGGCACCTTTGAGCTTAAACACATTACTATACATTTGTTCCTGTGTATTTGTTCCATAGACAATTTGTAAGCTGTTTTTAGAACTTCATGGCCTAAGGTACAACAATACACCAAATACGTCTCTTTATTACCTCTTTGTTATCTGCTCTAAAAATGTTCTTTTTTTTTTCTTTTCTATTTCTTTTTATTCCCATTTAACAGGCTCAATGTTGGTAATATTATAGATAATATTATATCTAACGTGTGCATTTTTTTTTTAAATTTTCAACAATGTTGCTGAGCAACTTTTCTGAGATCACAAACTCATTTTCTCTCTGTCCGTTTAATAGTCACAATTAGACAATAAAAATCGTTTTAAACTCATTTGACATGAGCGTGAGTTGAACACGTTTACTCAGTTCACATGCTGCATGTTGCTATTGTAACTTTGGCTCATGTTACATGTAATAATGCAAATAAATGACGTATTCCACCTGTTGTTTAGTTGAATCCACTGTGTTGAATAAAGACACTGTGTCCACAGGTGGGATTAGAAATAACTGCGCTAGAGTCTCATTATTTCAGTTCTAATGCGATATTCAAATGGGCTAAATAAGTGCAAGTGTGGAAAGCTGTCAATATTGCAGGAATGGGATCATCAAAGTGTTAAACTGTGCAACCTGTACATACTATTTTGGCTTTGAGAGTCGGCAGCTGTGGACAACAATTGGAATATTGACAGCAAGTGAAACGCTACTACAGTGATCCATTCATTGAGGGTGCGAAAGCGTGGGAATGGATCGTTTTATGTATATACTGTATAGTGAAATAGGGCTACAACAGAAGAAGACCACATTGGGCTTCACTCCTGAGTGCAGAAATGCCTTGTTAATGAGAGAGGTCAGAGGAGAATGATGATTGTTTCAAGCTCACAGGAAGGCTATGTTAAATTATACATCCACTGTGAACAGAAAAGCATCTCAGAATGCACTGTATGCTTAACCATGAGGAAGATAGGCTATAACACCACAACGGGTTCCACTCCCAGCCAAGAACACGACACTGAGGCTAGAATGCGTAGAGGTTCACCAAAATTGTAGTTAATGAATGGAGAAACATCATCTGGTCTCATTAACAATGTGTTAACCACAGAACTGCGGCTTGCTGGATATTTTTTCTCGTTGCACCATTTTGTTTAAACTCTGTAGAATGTTGTGCATTAAAATCACATTTTTCCACATTTTTCTTGTGACATTTTTTCCCACACTGATATGAACTGAAGCTCTTTACCTGCCACATGAATGGTTACTTGGAGGACTGGATGAATGAGCAGGGGCACAATTGTTCTTAGAAAAGTGGCTGGTTAGCGTACATGCCCTGGTATGAGCACAGGGTTTTGCCTTGTATGTCATATTAACACTATGAACATTCGGACTCAAAAAATATAAAAACTTTGAATGCAGTAAGACTAGAACAGCCATTTTTAGGAGTGAACACCATTCGATCACTGAAAATACATATTATTGCCAGCACACATTCATACTCACCTTCCCCTAGATAATAGCGAAGCCGAAGGTCCCAGGCCAGTAGGGCCTCCTTACTATCAAATCCCAACTGAACAATCTGATTCAGACTGAGGATTGTCAGAGAATAGGCAACTCCTTCGCTGCTCCCTCCTGCCTCCAGACCACAGATACGATCCAGAACAACGCTGCTCCGCTCCTTCGCACCACGCTCCTTAGACACCAACAACACCAGGCAGTCTGGCAAAAAGAAAGAAACTGAGAAACAAGCTTTGGAAATATATTCATAATGCACCTTTGTTATTTATGCCAATAAAACACTTTGATGCGAGCTTAATGAGCAACGAGTGGAACGTGGGGTGTTAATATCTGAGTAAATAACACAGGGGTAAAGTGTCCCTTTTGCTCCCATTTCCATGAAATGCAGCAACTGTCAAAACACCACTCTTCGTTCTCTCATCCGCACCACCTTCCGTTCACACGTATTGACCACGGACAGCTGTCACAACAACTACATCAGGAGTGTGACCTCCACACTCACACACACACATTCATACACACTCAGACACATGCAACTATCTGATGTGCCCAACTTTATGGGGTTTATTTACATATTTGCATATAAAAACCTATGGGAAAAATATGGGAACACCCACAAAAACGAAAGCTGCTTACAGGGTCTCAGGGCATCAGTAATGCTTCCCCATGCTACACTTTACTGGTAAAGGTTTTGGGACACCCCTCCAAATAATTGAATTCACGTGTTGTTTTTCAGGGGTTGGGCTCGGCCCCTTAATTCCAGTGAAAGGAACAATTGATGCTTCAGCATACCGAGACATTTTTGGAGAATTTCATGCTCCTAACATTGTGGAAACAGTTTGGGGATGACCCCTTCCTGTTCCAACATGACTGCACACCAGTGCACAAAGCAAGGTCCATAAAGACATGGATGAGCGAGTTTGGTGAGGAGGAACATGACTGGCCTGCACAGAATCATGACCTCAACCTGATAGAACACCTTTGGGATGAATTAGAGCGGAGTCTGCGAGCCATTACAAAACTATAACAACTTCAACCCTTCTTAGGAGTGTATTTATGGGAATTTTTGACCATTCCTCTAGAAGTGCATTTGTGAGGTCAGGCACTGATGTTGGACGAGAAGGCCTGGCTCGCAGTCTCCACGCTAATTCATCCCAAAGGTGTTCTATCAGGTTGAGGTCATGATTCTGTGCAAGCAAGTCATGTTCCTCCACACCAAACTCGCTCATCCATGTCTTTATGGACCTTGCTTTGTGCACTGGTGTGCAGTCATGTTGGAACAGGAAGGGGCCATCAACTGTTCCTACAAAGTTGCATGAAAATTGGACACCAAAATTTCTTGGTATGCTGAAGCATTAAGAGTTCCTTTCACTGGAACTAAGAGGCCAAGCCCAACCCCTGAAAAACAACACCTGAATTCAATGAGTTGGAGGGGTGTCCCAGAACCTTTGGCAATATAGTGTAGTTCTGTGTACATTTTCAGTGGAGGAGGAGCAGCAGGACAGTTAATGACAAGCCTGGCACAATCACAAACAAAGCTAAAAATACTTCTCAATAGTGAAGATCTTACAACCTTTAAATGTCTCAAACAAAGGCAAAATGTAAGTGCAGAGAATGTGGCCATGATGTACAGAACCATTTATATTGTAAGAAATACTGCAAAGGGAGAGGATTAGAGAATAGATGAAGTCTGTATATCAGAAATGCTTGACTTTTCAATGGCTGAAAAAAGCAAAAGATATTCAAAGATTAATTGTTGCAGAATTAAAATGCAGTATTCAGCTGATCATCTCAGTGATTTATTTATTTATTTTTATTTTTTTGTGCCACATTTTTGTCTCCTGCTCAAACACGTCTCAATTTAACCTCACGAACGTGAGGTTACTCAACGCTCTGATGAGCTGATGAGATGTATCAGGTGAGTCTGACAAACACTTGGATGAAGATGTGTTATAATAAATACATAAGTATTAAAGAATTCTTTTCAATCATTGAATTTGCTAATGCATGCCATGTTAAGCAGTGAGTGGTGGGATATGAGTACCCAAGAGTTAGGGAGCGTGTGCTAAGGTGTACGAGGTGTTGAGCTGTTTAGTATGGCAGGTCCAAACTGGCCCAAACTGGGGCCTGCTCTATGAGAATTTGGCCTTTATTCATTCATTCATTGTCTACCACTTATCCGATCTATACTCGGGGAGCCTGTGCCTATCTCAGGTCTCATTGGGCATCAAGGCAGGATACACCCTGGACGGAGTGCCAACCCAACACAGGGCACACACACACTCTCATTCACTCACACACTACGGACAATTTAGAGAAGCCAATCAACCTACAATGCATGTCTTTGCACCGGGGGAGGAAACTGAAGTACCCGGAGGAAACCCCCGAGGCACAGGGAGAACATGCAAACTCCACACACACGGCGGAGATGGGAATCGAACCCTCAACCCTGGAGGTGTGAGGCAAACGTGCTAACCACCAAGCCACCGTGCTCCCCAATTTGGGCCATTAGGTCAAATCTAATTCATGATGCCTGCTCTTTTCAGTTATTCACACCAAGTCATTAAGAAAACATCAGCAATCTGATCAGTGCCACGTATCAAATGATACGCTGGGTTCTTCTACTGGTATCGAAAACATTCAAACACACAACCACTGTGCCTTTAAATGTAATTCAACACACAGCGATCTAAACTGGGAGAGCCAAAGTTGTGAATGGGGGAACATGATATAAGCAAGTGGTCCAAGTCTATCTGCTGAATATATAACATAATGCTAAGTCAACTCCTGCAGAAGGAAGCTGGTCCATGAAAGCAGAAAACAAACTAAAACACTAACCTAACTTAACTAACATACTAGTTTTGTTTCCTTACTTCATAAGGAAATACTTGTGAAGACCTTCCACTAACTGTTTATTTATAAATAGAAGCTACACAGTTTTTATATGTGTTAAATAAACAAGTTAACCAAGATATTAACACGCACACGTACACACCTAATGTATCAGCTGGATTGTGTTATACCGGTTACTGTAACACTTTAACACTGTAACATAAATGTACCAGTGCAGAAGTCAATTTTGAGATTAAATTTCACATTTTCTTTTAAATAATAAGCCTTAATTATAAAAGTTAAAAGAAGTTTGCTGCAAGCTATGTATGTGAGGGCCGCAGTATCAGATTTAACGGTTACATACCCGCCACCGGTGAGGGCTTACGGAGAACTACCCACCGAGTTTTCCACTGTGGAACAGAAAAAAACGGGGGGAAATGCTCTCAAGATTAAACCAAAAGCGAAAATAAAGTCTATATCTGTCTCACTGTTTTTTTCTTTTCTTTTTCTTTTTCAAATATACAAAGCTTACTCGCCTTTTTGCTTTCTCTGACTTTAACGTGTCCTTCCGCGACCGATGAATCCGTCATCTTCCTCCGCTCATGGCTCCTGAACAGCTGCGGCTCCGCGGCGCGGATCACCTTTCAAAATAACTGCGCTTAAAAAAAAAGAAAAGGGCTGAAAAAAAAAAAAAGTGGACGGAAGCGCACAGGTGACATGCAGGAAATAGTTTTATTTTATTTTTTTTTTCCTTGTCAAAAAATCCTATTAGAGTTTCGGTTTGTTCTGTAGGGTTTTATTAGATTTTTTCAAACCTTATTGGCACGCTACTTGTACTTTATTGCAAATAATGTCCTTTTGGGTGGGGGGGGTATTGAAAAATTGACTAAAATATTCTATCTATCTATCTATCTATCTATCTATCTATCTATCTATCTATCTATCTATCTATCTATCTATCTATCTGCCTAATGTAATATGGAGTTGGCCTGCCCTTTGCAGCTATAACAGCTTCAACTTGGGAAGGCTTTCCACAAGGTTTAGGAGTGTGTTTATGGGAATTTTTGACCATTCCTCTAGAAGAGCATTTGTGAGGTCAGCCACTGATGTTGGACGAGAAGGCCTGGCTCGCAGTCTCCGCTCTAATTCATCTCAAAGGTGTTCTATCGGGTTGAGGTCAGGAGTCAGTTCCTTCACACCAAACTCGCTCATCCATGTCTTTATGGACCTTGCTTTGTGCACTGTGTGCAGTCATGTTGGAACAGGAAGGGGCAATACCTTAATTGTTCCCACAAAGTTGGGAGCAAGAAATTGTCCAAAATGTCTTGTTATGCTGAAACATTGAGTTCCTTTCACTGGAACTAATCCCTGCCCCAACCCCTGAAAAACAACACTGGAATTCAATGATATTCAATATTTGGGGTGTCCCAAATATACAGTATATATATATATATACATGGTGAAACCATCCAGTTGACATCACAATCTGTACTGCTCATTACTGGATATTTTATGGACATTTTAAACAGTTCATTACTTCAAGATGATAGTGAAAGACATAGTAAAAGGCTGACATGCCATTTTTGGGAGGTAGGAGGAAACTAGAGAACCCAGAGGATTACAGGAAAAAAATCGGTGAAACTCCACACAAAGTTATGAACATTGCTGCATCGCCATGCTCATTTACATCAAAATACTGCTTTCCCAAAACAATGGCAGCAAAGGTGATCTAATTATCAATGTTCCAGTGTTATGAGTGCATAAAATACCTCATGTGCATGAAACCACTCTGAAATCTAGTGAAAAGCCTTCCCAGCTAAGTGGAGATTGTTATGACAGTTGAGGAAGATTACATCTTCAATGGGTCATTCAACATACACATATTATTTTTTTCAGTTCAGTTCAATTCAATTTAGTTGTATAATGCTTCCATCAATGGACATTGTCTCGAGGCAGCTTTACAGAAGTAAAGAAAATTATAAAGTAAAACTAAATTAATATTTATCCCTAACATTTATCCCTAATGAGCAAGCCTGATGAAACAATGGCAAGGAAAAACTTCTTGAGATGATATGAGGAAGAAACCTTGAGAGGAAGCAGGCTCAGAAGGGAACCTTATCCTCATTTGGGCGACACTGGACAGTAAATAATGTAAATGTGAATGTAAACCCACATATAGATGTGATCGTCAGGTATCCACAAACTTTTGGTTTGTACATATTTACTGTACTTAATGCTTACTTATGGCCTGTTCTGCCATATGCAATGCATTTATGCCCTCAAGTAACCCCATCTGAGCAGCAGCAGAGGAACTGACCAAATACTTCTGTCTAATGTTTTAATAAGGAGTAGGGACTGGACGCTTTCTGCAATCCTGCAAAGCAATCACAACCCCAATATATACCTGTGGCTGTTGCATATATCACATCAGTGACCTTTCATCTGCCAGTGCACAGAATAGTGCACTGGCAGATGAGTATAGTAGAATAGCAGAATAGTATTCACATCCATAATGACTGTTCTATCATTGCCTGTTTTGTTTTGTTTTTTTTGTCAGGTGTTGAATGTCTTTCTTTTTCCATCACTGCACATCCATGTTTAAACAGTTGTCTCTACAGAAGCTGGAATTGAACCGATTAACAGGGTCAAAGTTCAAATGCTTCAATTAACAAGTAAAACAAAGGTGCTACACAAAGCATCACACAGCTGTCGGAAGCGAACAAACTCGACTGGACCTAAAGCTTGATACGTGGAGCCTGTGTTTCCAAAAATAACAACCAGCGACATTCAAGTCAAAATGACATTGTTTATTCAAGTGACATGAGGCTATAACAAGTCATGGTTTCAATATAATTTATTAGATTATAAAACATACTCTTCATTCACAGTTCTTCTAAAAAAAGGTCTGGCAATACACATGGCAATTACATGCTAATACATGTGATAAAGTCCTTTTTTCTGGGAGCGTTTTTTGCGTCGGATGATGTGATTGATCCAGTTGACATATTTGGTGACTCTGGTGTAGACTCCTGGTTTCCCTGTTCGTCCGCAACCATCACCCCAACTAATGATACCATAGAGAAAACTCACTTCGTTACGCACACATGCCAGTGGCCCACCGGAGTCTCCCTACACACACACACACACACACACACACACACACACACACACACACACACACACACACACACACACACACACACACACACACACAAAGAAATTATTTAATTACTTTACATTACTGGGGATTTTAATTTATTATACCTTTTAAACTATTTACACTGGTAGAGAAGTACTAAATAAATGCTTAAAAATGAAAAACAAAAAAAGTTATAGTAACATGGCCATTAGTATTTTAGGTCTCACAGATTCTTTATATTTATATAGATATTATTATTCATAGATTACTTATTCACAGTTTCTTTATTATGTTCAAGACTGGATATACAGTGGTGTGAAAAAAGTGTTGGCCCCCTTCCTGATTTCTTATTTTTTTTGCATGTTTGTCACACTTTAATGTTTCAGATAATCAAACACATTTAAATATTAGTCAAAGATAACACAAGTAAACACATCATGCAGTTTTTAAATGAGGATTTTTAAATGAAGATAACACACGAGATGCTGTGGCATGACCTTAAAAAGGTGGTTCATGCTCGAAAACCCTCCAATGTGGCTGAATTACAACAATTCTGCAAAGATGAGTGGGCCAAAATTCCTCCACAGCGCTGTAACAGACTCATTGCAAGTTATGGAAAACGCTTGATTGCAGTTGTTGCTGCTAAGGGTGGACCAACCAGTTATTAGGCTTAGGGGGCAAACACTTTTTCACACAGGGCCATGTAGTTTTGGATTTTGTTTTCCCTTAATAATAAAAACCTTCATTTAAAAACTGCATGATGTGTTTACTTGCGTGATCTTTGACTAATATTTAAATGTGTTTGATTATCTGAAACATTAAAGTGTGACAAACATGCAAAAAAATAAGAAATCAGGAAGGGGGCCAACACTGTACAGTATGCTTATATACATAGTCATGTGAAAAAATTACGACAGCCCATTGAATATTCAGTTCTTTATAAAGATATATCAACATGTCCATTTCTGATCTTGTTTTAATTTGCACCTGTAGATGAAAGTAATGTAATTGCATGTAAACAACAAAATATCACTTTGTTTTCACTTATTAAACAAAAGAAATCAACAGAAATGAGTATTTGACCTGAGGAAAACGTTAGGACACCCTAATAGCTAGTGTTTCCCCATCCCATTGTTTGGAGAAAAACAAAAACATATACATATATATATATATATATATTATATATATATTAAAATATAGTATAATAGTAGTATACAAAATATAATATTTTATATAATATAACATTTTGCAATTTCTTATCTGGAGCTTGACATCTTGCCTCACTTCTACAGTGTTTCATAAAATACCGATGACGGAATAATCCTCGAAGCAAATTTTTGTTTTGTTTTTCTAGATAAGTTTTCCAGACTTCATCTATTCAATTCAATTCGATTTTTATTTGTATGGCGCTTTTAACAATGGACATTGTCTCAAAACAGCTTTACAGAACATAAGAAACATAGTACAAAAGTCCTAGATTAATCATTCATTCATTCATTCATTCATTGTCTACCGCTTATCTGATCTAGTGCTAGATTAATGTTACACAAAATCATCCCTAGTGAGCAAGCCTGAGGCGACTCTGGCAAGGATAAACTCCCTTAGATGATAAGGAAGAAACCTTGAAAGGAACCAGACTCAAAAGGGAACCTCATCCTCATTTGGGTGACACCGGAGAGTGTGATTATAAATTATTATAAACACCGGAGAGTGTCATCTGAGAGTCTTTTGTGCTCACTACATTTGTAAAGATTGATTATTTGAGTTACTACTGTCATGGACTGCTGGACAGTTCCCTGGCAGAACACCAGAGGGTGTGTGACAGGGTTTCTTTGTGTTCCCATGTGCTTCTGTTTATGTTGTTTGCACATGTGCTTTCCCCACCCAATTCTACCGCCCTTTCCCAACCTCTGCACACCTGTTCATCATGTTTCAATTATTACCTTCCCTATTTATACCTCCTGTCTCGCGCTTGTGTTTTGCTGAGTCTATGTCTTTTGTTGCCCGTTTTTGCCGCCTGGTTTTTGATGTTTGTTTTCTGTTGTGTTTGTGGTTTTGTTCCTAGTTTTCCATAGTGTTTTCATGTGTTTGTAGTTTTGTTATTTTAGTAATAAATTCCCCATTTTTTCAACTTATCCCTGCATTTGGGTCTGGATTCTGTACCAGTGGAGGCACTCGCCCCTGACAACTATAGACTTCCTGTCGGCTCAGACCAAACTCTCTCCTCAACAAAACATTTCTATCTGTAGAACTGCAGCTCATTGGAGCAGCAATCTTTATTGCACCACTGAGTGTGTGAAAATCCCAGCAGATCAGCAGTTTCTGAAATACTCAAACCAGCTCATCTGGCACACACGCAGTATAACGACACCACAGGCTTCAACTCACTGAAATCATTCTAATATCTGATATGATCTTTAACTTAAACTCTTGACCTGTATATGCATGATTTTAGTCATTGCTCTGCATCCATGTGTTTGTATGATTTGATTTATATGAATGTTCCTATTGTATATTCTCCACAAGGTGTTTTTTTTAAAGAGACTTAAATTGGGTAAGTGTTACCTAAGCAATTGTTACTTGTTATACA
The DNA here is from genome assembly GCA_033459395.1 of Hemibagrus guttatus. Classification (NCBI taxonomy): domain Eukaryota; kingdom Metazoa; phylum Chordata; class Actinopteri; order Siluriformes; family Bagridae; genus Hemibagrus; species Hemibagrus guttatus. The sequence goes on along the minus strand of JAUCMX010000029.1, from coordinate 7,087,561 downwards.
ACTGTTAATATTGCACCAGCATTTATTAGCATTACAGCAAATCCCAGGCAGAGGATTCAGAGATTAACCAAAAATGTAAGCGGTCTTTAAGAAGTCTTGAATAAGTTCATGCTCTCTTTTTTGTGATTAGCTTTTTGTACAGAGCTCCAGTATGCTACTGCATTAAAAGATTATGATTTGCTTACCTGGCAAGCATCCACACAGGTGTCACTGCCTGCACACAGCATCCCCTCTCTCACTTCAGAGCCATAAACCTCAGGAGAGGAACATCTTTCATCTGGAATGAGCTTCACCAATCCCTCTGTTAGGGAGGAATATGAGTTTCCCTCTAAGACACACACACACACACACACTAGTTTAATAGTCCAGAGGCCTATTTATTAGTGCAGGTGTTAATGTTTTATATATAAGATCATTGTGTGTGTGTGTATGTGTGTGTGTGTGTGTTTACAAGTTAATTAAGCTCAGTGTGCTGAGAACACTTTCTGCAGCCAAACTGCCTCAAAGCAATACACTAGTGTTATGCACTGTAATCTCTATCCACATCTGTATGACTGCATAGAACAAGAATTTTTCCTGAACTAATAAAAGAACACAATGTTTAAACCACAATAAACCGATCATGCATAACATTACGACCACCTGCCTAATATTGTGTTGGTCTCCCTTTTGCTGCCAAAACAGCCCTGACCCGTCATGCACTGTGTATTCTGACACCTTTCTATCAGAACAGCATTAACTTCTTCAGCAATTTGAGCAACAGTAGCTCGTCTGTTGGATAGGACCACACGGGCCAGTCTTTGCTCCCCAAGTGCATCAATGAGCCTTGGCTGCCCATGACCCTGTTGCTTGTTCACCACTGTTCCTTCCTTGGACCACTTTTGATAGATACTGACCACTGCAGACCGGGAACACCCCACAAGACCTGCAGTTTTGGAGATGCTCTGATCCAGTGGTCTAGCCATCACAATTTGGCCCTTGTCAAACTCGCTCAAATCCTTACACTTGTTCACTTTTCCTGCTTCTAACACATCAACTTTGAGGACAAAATGTTCACTTGCTGCCTAATATATCCCACCCACTAACAGGTGCCATGATGAGGAGATAATCAGTGTTATTCACTTCACCTCTCACTGCTCATAATGTTTAACTCATTGATCATAGGTCACCTAAATAAAAGTTTGAAGTGAAACTGACTGTTTTCATGAATTTCCTATATTGCCATAGCAAGAGGCCTGAAATGCTGTAAATGCTATCGCTAGAACCATTAGTTGGCACCTCTGCAAATGAACTGAAAAGATTTTTTTTATCTTTCTAGATAATGCTTACAGATGGATTCAATTAACAACTGTCCTTGTAACTGTACATTTACAGCATTTGGCAGACGCCCTTATCCAGAGCAACTTACAGTTATCTTATGTTTTATACAACTGATTAACGGTTAAGAGCCTTGTTCAGGGGCCTAGCAGCAGTAGCTTGGTGGACCTGGGATTTAAACTCACAGCCTTTCAACCACTACGCAACCGCTTCCCTGTAGCTTGTAACATTATATGTAAACCCACAGAGGACACATGTATAATACTCTAATGCTACGTGTGTGTGTGTGTGTGTGTGTGTGTGTGTGTTCACTTACTCTCCTCCATGTGTCCCCAGCCTGTGATGGTGCAACACGTGTAATCAGGGAACATCATGGACTCTTCCGGAAGACATATAGGCCGAATGAACTTGGTTTTACGAGCACAGCGTCCGTTAACCTTCTTCAGCTTTACAAGGGCTATGAAGCAACACACACACACACACACACACACAATAAAATCTGTAATTAAATCTAACTACAGCATGTCCGAGAATTCTCCATAGATTTTTAGATTTTTCGATTCCCGCCTCCACCGTGTGTGTGTGTGTGTGTGTGTGTGCGTGTGTGTGTGTGTGTGTGTGTGTGTGGAGTTTGCATGTTCTCCCCGTGCCTTGGGGGTTTCCTCCGGGTACTCCGGTTTCCTCCCCCAATCCAAAGACATGCGTGGTAGGTTGATTGGCATCTCTAAATTGTCCGTAGTGTGTGATTGTGTGTGTGCCCTGTGATGGGTTGGCACTCCATCCAGGGTGTATCCCGTGACCCGTGAATAGTTTGGATAAGCGGTAGACAATGAATGTAATGCATCGGGAAGCTGTCGCAAGGTCGCCACATTCTTTACCAGAAAACATGGCAAGCACATCACACACAACACTGTCTGCCAGGAAACTGCAATCATGTAGAGGATGTTTTCTAAAGAAAGTTACTGTATGGTCCAAGCTGCTGTTATAGAAAATAAATCAATGCCAGCTGACCTTTGAAAACATTACATTTGCAGTCATGTAAATAAAAGCTCTTAGGTTTGTGCTTGCTATTTAAAGCCACTTACCAATATCATGCACTGTTGGGCTGAATTGATTGTACTGGTCGTAGAACACGTATTTTTCTATGCCATATGTCTGCGTGTTGGAGCTCGAGTCGTTAAACGTGTGTTGACCCAGAACTACACGCACTGTCGACAACAATGGACTGAGAAAAAAAAGAAGAAAAGAATGAGAGAGACAGAAAAGGTCAGATATTCAGCATATGATTTATTGGAGAGCAAATGTATGTATATTTCTCCAATTTATCACAAGTAACAAAACGCCACAGTATCATTGACAACTACATTCTAGTTGAACGAGAAACAGCAAGAATCTAGGGGGCGCAATTTACTTGTTTTGTGCGCATGCTAATCTCACAGGTTCCACATAAATTCCTAACATATGGCAGTTTTTGCTGCTATGAATAGTTATAGATAAGTGTTGTTCTTATATTCCTGGTGTGTTATACACACACACACACACACACACACACACACACACACACACACACACACACACACACACACACACACACACACACACACACACACACACACACACACACACACACACACACACACTTGCGCAGGAAGCAGTGAGCGGCTGACACGATCCAGCAGGATGAGACCAGGCTGCCGGCACAGAACTCATCGCCAATATACAGGGCCGCCATCCAAGGGTGAGAGCCAGCCATCGCCGAATTTCCTCCCAGAATTCTTCCTCGATTAACTCGCTTTGGGTGTGTCCTGCCACAGGTGGCCTTCGGACTGGGCACAGGAGTGGGAAGAGAGGTTGGAATGGGAGTTTTACGAGATGCTAAGAAGGGAAAGCAGAGTCAATCCTTGCCATGATTTGAGTATAAATTGTGCACAGAAAATATATACATATTCGAAAAAGCTGATTTAGATCGTAAACTTTTTCATTAAATAGCCTTTGTCACTGGACACAGGGTGGAAATGCATCCTGAATGGGACACCAGTCCATCGCAGAGGACACATTCATCCTATGTAATGAGCATATACAGTATAAAAAGGGCCATTTGAGAGTCTGGTGATGTGTGGGGCTTAAATATAAACCCCATTTCTACATAAAGCAGAACTATGTGATATTCTGATGACCATCAACATCTCAAGACTTTATAGCTAGCTTGCTAGAACATGTTATTCTGGTGAGGTGGAATTCTGCAGAATTCTGCCTTTGATGGAATAGTAGTCAGCCGTTTCAAACATTGGTCTAGTGCTTCATTCATGCAGAGTTCTAAAGCAGTGGCATGATTAAGGAAACTTCTAGGGGATGAAACATGTCCAGTAGCCCTTAGTTTAGTTAGTTAATGCTTTCGGCATTAACCCATAAGCCCATTAGCGATTTATTCTCAGTGTGGTTTGACTTACAAGAAACTTTAATGCAAGACGGCACATCACAGTATTCCCAGGAAATCACTCCATTATTCATTGTGTAGCACCAGGGCTTCTTGTCATTATCAGGGTTCCTGTGTGGCAAAGACACAATCATCCATACAGCAACCACAAAACCTAATCAGAATACAGAAGATGGTTTTCAAACATTTCTTAATTACTTTGATTCATTGACCCTGAACATAAAACGGCTCAGGACAGGAGCAGTATTAATTCCTGATCTATGGTCTGACAGGTTGATGTAACTACAATATATCACGCTGAAATGTTTCGGGCTGTAAGTTCACAGTGGACAATATCAGAAGTTCAATATTGAATATAACAACATCCATCCATCCATCCATCCATCCATCCATCCATCCATCCAATTTCTGCACTACTTTTCCTACACAGGGTTGTATGGAACCAGGAGACTATCCCATGAGACACAGGGCAGAGAATTACCCAGGACCGGGTGACAACATCGTACACACACCCATTCACACACTACAGACAGATGCCAATCAGCCTACAATGCATGTCTTTTGCCTGGGGGAGGAAATGAGTGTACCTGGTGGAAACCCCGGGAAAACCATTAAAGCACTACTAATGAATTAATTCGATAATGGAGAACAGATTAATTTAAACAATATAAAATATAGGATGTGCTGGATCAAGTGCTATTTAATGTATTGTCCTAATTTTTATTTTAAGTTACCGAATAGTGAGGGTAGAAGCAATATTGTTAAATCAAACCACATTTGCAATGATTAATGACTAGGACCATATACTTATTTTTCATTTTTCTTTTGATTTCTTTTTTTTATTTTGACAGCATTTTATAAAACTGCTAGCAATTTTTTTTCCATCCCCTGGTTGTTTTCAGGCTTAAAGTGCTGACAAATGTTTACATGCAGCAGTGTAGAGGCTATTGAAAAACCCTGGCTTGGATGTTCCTACTCGAGAAAAATCGGAAAACCAACACAATCTGAAAAGATTGATCTGAGAAAAATATATATGCACAACTGCCCATTCAAACATAGTGATGTACTGTTAATTTCATTATTCTGTTCATTATTGTTGTTCAGTTAAAAAATCATATTATACAGAATCCTGTGTACAGCTGTGTTAAGTTATGGTTATTGTCATAGCACATGCATATGATGCACTCATTCTAACCTGCAGAACGCATGGTCCCCGAGTCCCCGTTGGGAGGCGTCGTGTACGGTGTCCACTGAAAGCTCGTTGTACATGAGGTCTGAGCTCCAGGGCAGGCAGGGGGCGCCGGAGAGCGTAGTATTCACAGTGCCGCGATAATGAACACCGGAGTCTTTATAGCATTTTTCTTCGGGCACTAAACCAGATGCAAAGACACACCAACACATTGTGTACACACAACTTGAGCAGTGATTTTGTGTGTGTGTGTGTGTGTATGTGTGTGTGTATTGTCAGTGTGTGTATACTTACAGATGTTACAGTATGGTCCACTGTAGCCTGGTCTGCATGCACATACAGCCTCTCTTGTTTTTTCAATTATTCTGCAGGTTCCTTCATTCTCACAGGGATTAATTAGACACACTACCCACACACAGACACACATACACACACACACACATACACACCAAGAAAGTGAGAGAGAGAGAAACAACAGATTAGAAATGGTAACAAAAATATGAGTTTGGAGTGTCTCTATAACAAAGGTACTACCTCTGTAACGTGTTCGTTCACAAGACGCTCCGTCTCTACTGCACATGCACTGCTCGACGTTGCGCAGGTGGATTCGTCCCCACACTTCGCCGATGTTGTAATGCTTCAGGTGCAGTGGCTCATAGCACTTTGCTATCAATTGGATAAAAGAAAAGATCATCAATCAAAAGAGAGAAATCTGTTAACACTAGTCCCTGACCAACACAAGGTCACCAATACTGCCCACTAAACATAAGCAAAAAGTGAGATTGTGATCAATTGGAATGTTCTGTGATTTTAGATGGTGCTAATAAAAATACCTAACCAATCATATAATCATATAGTGATAGTAACCAGGAATAGTTCAATAATTTGACTAGATTAGGACCCTATAGGAACAATTTGACCAAAGCACTTTTGAATGATCTGTTCTGATTGGTCAGAATGTGTTGATTTTATTTTCTACTGCAGCAACTCTGTTAGTAAAAGAGTATACGCTATGGTGAAGGTTTTTGTGATGAGATTGTTTATTAATTTCTCAAAGGATTCTCCAGTGTCAGCAACACTCAGAAGTAAAAATTTGTAACTTGAAGTGTTTTAACATCTTCAGGACACTGAGCTGTGAAGGTGCGGGGCGTGGCCAAGCTCCAGTTTGGGAATGGGGCAGAGCTGGGAAAAGTGAGTAGTGAGGATACACCTGTGTGTGTTTTGTGTTTGAGTGAGCAGTACAGGGGATACAGAGGAAATAGCTGAGCTACAGAGAGTGTGTGTATGTGTGTGTATGATCTCCAGAAGGAATGGGTCGATATAGTACCCTTAAATGGTTCTGTCACTTGCTTAATATGTTGTTGCTTTCGGCTGCTCCCTGTTCGGGGTCGCCACAGCGGACCAACTGGTCCGCACAACAACTTGGCAAATGTTTTACGCCGGATGCCCTTCCTGACACAACCCTCCCATTTTTCCGGGCTTGGGACCGGCACTGCATCCAGTGGCTGGGGTTGAGGCATTGGCTGGAATCGAACCCGGGCCTTCCGCATGATAGGCGAGTAACCTGCCACCAATGCCTCTTGTCACTTGCTTAATATACGGAACTTAAAAACAGTTCATTAAAAAGAACCCAGTGGTGTTCTTTGAATCCAAGTTAAATAGTTGTTTTTAGAATTATTATTGTTGTTCTTCTTCAAATTATTATTACTACAACCTACAATGTATGCGTTTTTGGACTGTGGGAGGAAACCCCCAAGGCATGGGGAGAACATGCAAACTCCACACACACATAGCGGAGGCAGTAATCAAACCCCCAACCCTAGAGGCAAACATACTAACCACCAAGCCACCGTGACATAAACCCCCACCCAAATAAACTGCATTTTCAGTCAAATTCACTTCACAAGAGAAAAACAACTTAGGTTGCTGAGGTAAAGACTGTTTGTCTTTGAAGTTTGAAGCGGTAACAGGAACTCATTTCTTTGGTGGATGTTACCCAATATTAAACATTACTACAGGTATGAACTAATAAAAAACACATGCCATGTCTTTCAATCATTCACTACCGCTTATCTGAACTATTCTTGGGTCATGAGGAGCCTGTGCCTATCTCAGGCGTCATTGGGCATCAAGGCAGGATACACCCTGGATAGAGTGCCAACCCATCGCAGGGCACACACACACACACACACACACACACACACACTCTCATGCAATACAGACAATTTAGAGATGCCAATCAACCTACAATGCATGTATTTGGACCAGGGGAGGAAACCAGAGAACCTGGAGGAAACCCCTGAGGCACAGGGAGAACCTGCAAACTCCACACACATGGCAGAGGCGGGAATCAAACCCCCAACTCTGGAGGTGTGAGGCAAACGTGCTAGCCACTAAGCCACTAAGCCACCGTGCCCCCCTCCCATGTCTTTCATTAAGATCAAATAGTATTTGTTTGGCAAATGGTTGCTGCTGGGGAATTAAAATGAAAACACATCAGGACATGGTGTTATAGGAAAATAGGAAAACTTCCTGTTAGACGGGAAAAAATGGCGGATAAACAATTTCTCAGCCAACTTTCTCTACAAATGTATGTAGCTTGTTATCGTTGCTGTAGCTCTCGAATGATTATATGCCTTAGCATTTTTAAAAAAAATTTTATTTGACATTTATACATACTGTAGTTAGTTTGAAATAAACAGAAATAGATTTCTCAGACGTTTTCAAGCAGTATAAACAAATGAATTATTTTATCGCTATCACAAGTCTGAAATAAAATGAGTCAGTTAGATTTCATTGTGAGATGTGTGTGTGTGTATCCCTCTGTTGGATACCTTTCACAGAATTTTAGTGGTTGAAGATAACACCTTCAAATGTTACATGCTTGGGAAGAAGCACTTGGAGCATGTCAGAGAGCAGAAATGGGTTTGATATCATCATTTACTTTTATTTTTCTATGAATATACTACCACTTCTAAAATCCCTTTTCTTAAATGTCAGAAATCCATTATTTTGCGTCTGGTAAAAAGAGTTAAATACATTTCCCATTCCTTTTTAACTTTGTCCTTGTTCTACTGTTGGTCTGTGGTAATATAACAGCGAAGTGCATGATTACTTTTTCTTTGAATGATTAAATAAGTATATTTTGTTATATTATACTGAGTTTTTCCAAACTACACTATTCAATTTGTCCCACATGAGCTACAAAAAGCATCACTTCTGACTTTTGTATAAAATGTGTGTTTCATGAAGCTAAAATGGAAACAAACGTTTTACAGGATTTAAATATCTATTGTGATCTAACAAGAAACAGGTTCATGCTCAGTTCATGATTCGGTCAGGCAGAGCAGTTGTGAAGAGTTGTGAAGACTAACCCAGGGTTAGATGCATGTGCATGTCTGCAGCCTTATAACTTCTGAAAAACAGGAATCACGGACATTTTCTGCACAGACTCTGGATTTGAGGATGAATTTGGTGTGAACTCAAGCATGTGCAAGTAAAACGTACTCGAGCTGGAACGAGGCTATCGGCTGTTGTTGTAAAACTGCACAGATGCAAGCATGCGAAATTCCTCGTAAGTGAACACAGATGATTGGCTGGACACAATGTGTAATTTAGAACTGACAGTCCTCGTAAGACGAACAGTCAAAATGGGCAGAGATAAAAGAGCTGAGAGAATGGGGAAGGGTGTAAAATGAGAAACCTGATCGTTAGTGTAATGAAAGAGAGGAGTATAGAGGAGTGTAACCGGGTGTGAACCAACCCTTTATAACACATACTGTAGACATAGCCTTTTTTCCCTGTGGACTTGGCATAAACCTAATCTGGAACTGAAAAGGGATTTAGAAATATCTACCTCAGGGCTCGATTCAATCAGTGTACGCACACAATATCTGGCATGTGAGCAGTATCTTGTGTACAGTAACTTGCTCACTTCAGCAAAAATGTTGCCTGTGAATATTTGTGATTTATTGTGTTGTAGTTCGTGAACGTGAATGTACTCACTCAGCTCACACTTGGCTCCTGTAAAAGCATCCGGACACATGCACTCAAACGAACGGCGGTAAGGAACCTCTGTACAAACCCCACCGTTCTTGCACGGGTTCGGATTGCACAGGCTTCGCGTGCTGATGCTGAGGAAAGCCACTGAGGGGAGAAAGAGAAAGTGGTCAGGATCGGACTTCTGAGCCTGCGTGCGTATCGAACAGATGGTCCACATGGGAAACGTTCCACTGAGTCACTGTTTGTTTGAAACAGCAGATAAATTGAAACGACATTTACATCCGTGCTGAAGGATGCCGGTCATATAAACACAGGCTGCAATTTGGAAACTTGATCTGTAGATCAATGGTGTCGTAATTACTTTAATCCAGTGTCAAGAAGGCCATATTAGAAAGTCCGTCTGAATGTATAATGTGCATACAGTGGCGTGCAAAAGTTTGGGCACCCCTGGTCAAAATTTCTGATAATGTGAACAGTTAAGCAAGCGGAAGATGAAATGATCTCCAAAAGGCATGAAGTTAAACAGGAAACACTCTCAGTTTACAGAGAAAACTTTATATTATACTCTTTTGCAGGGTGCTGCTTTCCCTTTTTCACTCTAAAATTGTAGAAAACAAAAACAATACACTGAAATTGCTTAAAATATTGCAAAAGAGTGTTTCATGTTTAACTTTATGCCTTTTGGAGATCATTTCATCTTCCTCGTGCTTAACTGTTCACATTAACAGGACCGGGGTGCCCAAACTTTCGCATGCCACTGTATGTGTGTATGAGCATGGGGAAATAATTATTCAGACTCTTTTGTTTTTGTTATCCACTCAAATGTATACATAGAATTTCTTTTGACTTTGTACTTGAACAAAACAGTACAAAAAACATGAACAAAACAGTATGCACCCTTAAGATGTCATAAACGACCAACATTAGTACTTTGTTGCAAAGCCATTGTTGGTAATTACAGCTTTGAGACACCGCCAGTAAGTAGTAAAGTTGGGTGTGTCTCAGTCGGCTACCTAGTTCAGTAGTCAGTAGTCATTCAGGGGGTTGGCCATTTTAAATTCTGTAGCTCTCAATTGCAAAATCCTTCGAGTGCATTGGAACATTCACTCCCTAAAAATATCTGAAAATGTTTGCTTACTGGGATTTTCTGAAGCCTTTCAGCTTGAAAAATGGTGGACGGACTCACAGCTAATTTCATCTACAAATGTAAGTGGCTTATGATCGTTGTTGTAGCTCTAAAATGCTTACTTTTATTAGTGACTCTGTTTGATGGGGGCGGTGGTAGCTCAAGTGATTAAGGCACTAGGTCATTGACCGGAAGATCAAGGGTTCAAGCTGCCACCATTGGGCCCTTGAGCAAGGCTCCCAACCCACCCTGCTCCAGGGGTGCTGTATAATGGCTGAACCTATGCTCTGACCCCAACCCCCAAGGATGGGATATGTGAAAGAAAGAATTTTACTGTGCAGTAATGTATATGTGACAAATAAAGGCAACTTAACTTAACTGACATTCTGTTTATGGTCTGTTTGAGCTTAATGACTTTTAATACTGTAATGATTTTAAAAAATGCAGAACCGTTGCAGAAATGTATGTGATGAAGCTATTTGATATGTTTAGGTTTTTACAGTGACTAATGAGGAAATTGCCAGGAATGGCAGTCCTCAGTGTCCCAATGTATAGTGAGCCAAGTCCTTGCCAGTGCCGCAAGCTTGTGCATATCATATACTGATTCGCTACCTATTGAACTGATTGAGATACACCCTAGGTTGGCATTACTGTGGTTCAATTTTGGCCCACATCTCTTGAAAAATCATCTCCAACACCCCAAGGTCGTTCTGATAAACACGCAGTTACAAAATGACGTATAATTAAAGTCAGGAGATTAGCTAAGTCCTCCAGTATGTCGATCCTCTCATGTTTCCTTCCATGACATGTATCCACCCCAGGAGATATATCATAACGCTCCCACCTCTATACATTACTGTGGGTGTCACAGACATTATGGACAATTCCTTCACTCACTCACTATCTCGATATCTGATGAGGCACACAGATCAGAATTTACCATCAACATCATGAATCCATGGATCCAACCTGCCTTATGTCAACAATCCAGGCTGTTGGAGATGGTGTAATGGTGTAAGGAATGTTTACTTAGCACACCTCGGGCCCCTTAACTCCAATCAATCGTCACTTGAAGGTTCTAGCTTATCTGAGTGCTGTTGTTGACTATGTGAATCCCTTCACAATTTACCCATCTTCTACTTCCAGCATGATCATGCAGCATGTTACAAAGCAAAAGTCGTTTCAAAGTGGTTTCATGAACGTTCCCAGACACAGAGTTCCCAGACACCAGCTCTGAATCCAGTGGAACACCTTTGGTTTTTAGTCGAACGGGAAAGTTTACCTGAACAATGATGGACCAGAATCTCAACTGAATGTTTTAGAGTCTTTAGAGTTTAATAGAGATATAGAAATTTAGACGTATATCTTTAAAAAAAAGTTATATAGATATACACAGTTCACTTTAGTACTTGTATGCACCTTTTATGTGCTTCTGTAGCAAAGCACACGCACTGGAAAATGTGCTTCCAGCTGCATGAGTTAGCGTGTTCATTCATCTCATTCATCTAAACATGTTGTGTCGAGTGTTTAGATTTTTTTTTTTTTTACATCACCACTACACTTCTTGCTCAAGTGCATGATGGCACAAACAGATTACGCCCACGACGGTCATGCTCGTGCTCTGAGTAATGCAATCCTTACGCAGCTTCATGTGAGTAAACGAGGAAGAAGGATTTTCCTTACCGTTGAAGCGGCTTGTGAGTGAACTGCAAATTCCCCAGATCATGTCCCGGTCAAAGTTATTAGTGAGTGAACACCTGGAATAGAGGAAAAAGTCCACATGGATGCATGTGGCATTGTTAGAAGGCTAATTCATTCAGACAGATGGAAACAATCTAAACAAAAACAGACAAGATAATAATAAATAGATAAAAATTAACAAAGAAAAAAATAGGAATATTTATGGGATGAGTCTCTGCTTTGTAAAAGGTCTGCGTTTCCTGCCGTAGGATTCTTCAAAGATAAATGTTTAAGAAATACGACCAGTCATTACTAGTCAGATTAATAATCATAATGACTGGCAAACTACTGTGGTATAAGAAAAATGAAGCACTGTATATACTTTTTTATTTGGAAAATAATCGAGAGAATGATAACATTATCTATGTTGTTCGTTGTGTGATATCACACCACTCTATCACTGATTATTTTCCTATAACAACACATTTATTCTCTATAACAAGTGTTTTGTTCCTGAAAATGCTCATGTATTATTATATTCAATAATTATATTGAGGTGCTGGTTTTTGAGATTTTACAAACACTAGGGTCCGAATATCTGAGAGCAATAATTACCATGCATCTGTTCTGTATTCTTTTAAATTGAATAGAACAATTTCATTACAAATTATATTGTTTGAGTGAAATTTCTTGAAGGTGCATCCCAAATTGCAGACTATTCTACACAATTGTGTAGTATAAATAGCGAGTATTGTAGTATACTCACGCTGAAAATTCCAACAAGACGTATTGCACTTCAAGTGCCTGGATGATTCATGTATTCAACGGAAAAAAAAAAACGTTGTAATGTTGGACACTTTATGCACTCAATTCTTGCAACAGGAAGAGGGGTGAGGCTGGCAGGCACTCAATTTTCAAGATAGCTGACAACACAATGATGGACAAGATATCTTATAAATGTCTTTAAAATTCCCTGACATTTATTGTGATTTATTTTTTAGCAATTTAACGTCTTCTGTTAAAGCTAGCAGTGTCGTGTTACATGTGTTTGACATTGTCATTTGCCCTTCGACTGGGAATTGGCTTATACTTCTGGTTAGTTATAAAAAAAAGGTAGTGTTCTACGATATTCTAAATTTCATACACTGGACGTTGGGAGTACATAGTACATATTGTCCATTTAGGACACAACTTGGTACATATTCGTTTTGTCCCCATTGTGCATTAATGACAGTGCAATTTTGTGAAAAAAACTGGCATGTTGTTTGAACTCACACTTCAATAGAATAGATAAGACATGAGGAAAATCGGACTTTTACATTTTTTAAAAATTCCCAGATTTTCAGTTTGGTCTCAGACTTTTGGACTCCGATTGTACCATCTTTTCCCAACTATAAATTATTTAAGGGGCAGTGGTAGCTCAAGTGGTTAAGGCTCGGGGTTGTTGATCAGAAAATCGGCATAGAAGCTCCAGCACTGCCAAACTGCCACTATTGGGCCCTTGAGCAAGGACCACAACCCCCTCTCACTCCAGGGGCGCTGCATCATGGCTGACCCTGCGCTCTGACCCCAATCCTCCACGAATGGGATATGCGAAGAAGGAATTTTACTGTGCAGTGATGTATATGTGACAAATAAAGGCTTAACTTAACTTATATAAGACCCATCGATACACTGTCAGTTCATATGCCAAATTAGATACAGATATGTGTTTAATTTTACTGTTCATGGTGGGTGGGTTAACTAGAATCAGTTTTGTTCAGGAGGGTAAGAACAACAGTTGTATCAGTACAAAACCTGGTGTACTCATAACTTGCTGGATTTACCTAAAAACACTGGTGAATTCAGTAACAGTTGGTAATCATGACTATTGCTAAGTCAAACAAAGGTATTTTCATGTCTCCAAACTATTTTCATGTTCTTCCTAAGTTAACAGCAAAAACCCACCAGTTGGTAGTTCTGTAAATTCCTGTGAACTACTTGCCATGGCTAACAATTCTAACAATACCAAGTTAACCAGTTTGTGTTCTTTGGTTGTGTCTTGTTTATCTGTGTTTATGTTCATTTATTTGATAGCTAGCTTTGTTTAAATCAAAATCAAAGCATTATTTACAGCCTAGCTGTACTTGATGGAAACAGCATGATATTTTATGGTGATTAAACTTTGCCATTGGGCAAGGGAGGACATTTTAAACTAAACCACAAGCCAAAAGACAGGCGATGACAGACTACAGTGGTGCAAGAAAGCAGAAAAAACCCACAAACACTCAGCATCACTGGTATATAGTACACATTATGGCTCATGTCAGTGTTTATACAATTGCATTTTAGTTTAAAACTTCAATCCTAGACAGCTAAACAGATACAGGTTTCTGAGGTATGAGTTTTATAAAATATATGTAGCTAACCTGGGAAAGCACTAAATAGTGTAACGCTGTGGGCTGCAAGGAATGTAGACATCGCTGGTTTAAAGCGGAAAGATCCAGTGGTTAGAGAATTCCATTCGGGTTTAAGCCCTAGACGGCTTCCAAACTAGTGACGTTTCATACTGAAGACTATCAGTAATGGATTTTTACATTACCACAACAATCATTCACGCACTCCTACAGAAACTGTTGTCCAGAATGTTCAGTGTTTAGTCACCCAAACTAGGAATGGGTTTGTTCAGATTCAGTTTTAGAATCTTACTGGATATCTACATGTAAATGTATAGTGTAGTTATTTTATATCTGTACTTTTGAGGGGCACCAACAGCTGGTATCAAATTCCTTGTGTGTAAAAACATACTTGGCCAATAAACCTGACTCTGATTCTGACGTATTTTATTGGAGGATTTTGTGTGTGTGTGTGTGTGTGTGTGTGTGTGTGTGTGTGTGTGTGTGTGTGTGTGTATGTGTGTGTGTGTGTGAGCACTTCTACATAAGTTAGGTTTCCTGATTGTGCTTTTGCAAGACTAATTATATAGATTTATTTTTTGTGTGTGTGTCCACAGGCATAGGAATTCTGCCCTTGTGGGGACATCTGGCTGGTCCCTATAATGAAAACTAAAAAATTTTTAAGCAAACAAACAAACAAACAAACTGTAAACTAAAAGAGGTTCCCAAAAAGTTTCCATTTGTCTACTTATAGTTAGATTTTAGTATAAGCATAGCATTGATTATTTGTATTAAGAAGAGTGTGTGTGTGTGTGTGTGTTATGTATAAAGTAAAGTAACTCACCACTGACTGTCAGGGCCCAATGTAATGCACTGATGATAAAGAGTCCCACCAAATCTGAACGGAAACTTACACTCTCTTCCCTCTGTGGTGAGGACTGAAACAAACACACAGAGAACACCTTATGACTTTGCAAGACAAGATGCAACATATCAAATATTTTTTGATCATTAACACTCATTAACGACAACTAGTTAAAAACACTACACCGCTGCATTACATCACAGTATAAATTGAAAGCCCAGCACTGTTTATACGAGATCTGAAATCTTTATCTTTATCAATATTTAACTTAATTCAGCCACTATACCTTTCTGGCCT
Source organism: Hemibagrus guttatus (assembly GCA_033459395.1). Lineage (NCBI taxonomy): Eukaryota > Metazoa > Chordata > Actinopteri > Siluriformes > Bagridae > Hemibagrus > Hemibagrus guttatus. The sequence goes on along the minus strand of JAUCMX010000029.1, from coordinate 7,072,273 downwards.
GTAGTAACTGACTGTGTGGAGGTAAAGATCTCAATACCAGGAGGCTGTCTGCGCTTCAATGTGGACAGAGGAATAACAAAACAAAACAAAACAAACAAAAAAAAAAACAGAGTCAAAATGATGTCATGAGATAAAATTTCATTCTCTTAAGGCATTTGTAGTGACTGGTAAATGTGCAGGATACAAATTTGCAGGATCCATTGTCTGTACCGATTATCCGATCTATCCTTGCCGATCTCAGGCAGGATACAAATAATCAATAAATTTCTAAAACTGTTATTGTTTCTAGACATTTTTTCTAAAAAATCTTCCTTTTGAATGATTCGTCTGGATATAAAAGGTTAGACAGTCCAACTTGTAGATTTATTGCTAATCAGTAATAGGTATCATCAAAGAGTCAATCAAAAAGATTCATTTGGTATGGTGCATACTGGTTCACAATTGAACTAGGATTAATCATGCTTAGAAAATAGCAATGGAAGTAAATAATGTGTAGAACATGCCTGAATGGCAAGACAAAAAACGAAACAAATCAGTGCTTTAAATTGTTATTGTGTTCTGAAACGAATCATTAAAAAGGATCATTTTGCACTAATGCTGACATCATGGCCCACGCTGTCAAGTTAGTCCCCCTGATGTCACAATACTGTTTATTAGTTAAAATCATCCAAAATGGTACTGTTACTCATTTTAAATATGCATTAATTATCTGTGAGATTAAAATAAATTGTATATTAAACATGGAAGCCATTTATCATTAAAATGATTAAACATGACCATCACACTGTTCAATTCCGTTCAGATTTCTGTATAAATGCACGGCTTAGAAAGTAGCTCCCGTGGTAATGTGTGAGGTTAATATTAATGCTCTCTTTCTAATATGTTATTGTTTCTATAGCAACAGCTCATTCAAAGGGACTTGTATAGCAGACGATCCATGTCAAAGGATTCAAAAATGTGTTTAATTGTTAATATGGAGACAGTTATCTAAAACGTATGGAAAGATTCTAGGTGGTAAGTGTGGTAAGTTGTAACAGTTAAAGTTTCCCTGCTTGGGAAAGTATTCAGGAGAGAGGAGTTTACATTTCCTGGTTTCTCAGTAAAGACAGAGAGAGAGAGAGAGAGAGAGAGAGAGAGAGAGAGAGAGAGAAGAGGCTGGTCCGAGCTGGTCAGCTAAAACCTGAGGAAAAACTTATATCTCGGACATTCCACAGCAAATTACCACAGAATAACTCACTCTAAACCGTGCTGTTGTACAAAAACAATGTACTCTGCTGCACGTTTTGCATGGTCTGCTATGTGTTATTACTTAATTACTACTATCAGTGTAGAAAATAAAGTCTTAAATACAAGAAGGCATTAAAATAAGCTGTCATTACACTGAGCCTAGCACAATAGCAGCCAAACAGTGGTGTAGTTGGGTTTATGTTCTAATCCTGGTTCATCACTTGTATGTCACGTTGGATAAAAAGCTTCTGCCAAATGACTAAAATGTAAACGTATCTAAATAACATTTATCTATATATCCCAGATCATTAATCAGTTCAGCTACTTAATTAATGGATCATTTCGGAAGGGTGTCTCCCTGGACACCTTAACAGCCAGGGTGTGTTGCACTAAGCTCTTAAGATTTACCCACTTTCAAAATAATTTGTTCTTCCCTCACACAAAAAAACACCCATTAGTGCATACATACGTAACACGTTTTCCTTTTGACTAATTAAGTAATATAACAGGTTAACATTATATTAACTAAACAGTTGTTAAACAAACAGGTCGATATTATAATAACCTGTATATCATGGGAGAAATGGTAGTCTTTACCAAACAGTTAACAAACATCACTCCTATGGTAGCCTTGAGGTTGTGTATTCTTATCAATCCACGGCCTCAGGTGTTTAACGGTCCTCTGTATCCTCTGCAACACTAATCTATGTATATTCATGCCAGAAAACTGAAAATGTACGTTCAATCAAAAACCAGTGGGTTCCTTGGTTTCTCACCGTGCAGTAACCCTTAAAGTACAATATGCATAACCGAACAACAGAGAAATCTTGAAAGAAATGGTTTAGAAAAGGTTCCGCCATCATTAACTTTTAATGTTACAACCATTGAAAGCTGTGTTAAAGACTGTGACATACTAATGAATGAGGTTACAAAGATTTAGGTTAAAAATGGTTAGACCTCCTGAGGAACTCTTGAGGAACCTCGGAAGTGTGGATGAAGATGAAACAAGATCTCTGCATGCATTTCCCTGCATTGAAGATTTCCCCTCACTGAAGTTTGTTCATTTGCCTCCTCTTACCGTTCGTACACCGTGCTGCAGCAGCGTTAGACACGAAACAAAGAGTCGTGCGAGCACCGACCACTCGAGGTGGACCATTTCTTGGCGATCTGCGTCTTCTGCGTCTACGAGTAAACACGGACAGGGGCAGAAAGAGAGCTGAAGAGAGAGAGAGAGCGTGTCCTCTGCTCAGAGTAGTGGAACAATCCGCGGACTGAGCTGTGTTAAAGGCTTGCGTCATTTTGGTAGTGTGCTCTCGAAAAACTCCTGTCAATGCTCGCACCCATCGCGGGGGCTGAGAGCATATCAAAGCGTGAAGACTTGGTGCACTGGGTTGCTACCACAGCTGCGTTACCTAACGTTATATCAAAGTACACACCTGAGCTGAAACCGCACAATGTACTGTTCTGACATGTAGTTTCACTTCAGGTGTGGTTATATTTGACACAGGCCACTATACGGTCAGGTAATGTGTGGGTTGCCAGAGCCGTATTTTCAACGCGTTATTGTGGAGCTTTGAACTTCTAAACCGTGGTTGATTTGTACAACTGGAATTAGGAGTTCGACAGAAAATCTACAAAAACTGGAGGTCTAACAAAAAGGTCCTTTATCAGCTGTGCAAGCAAAGTATCTATACACTCCTACAACCGCAGAACGTTGCTTGCATAGTTGATAGGAGACTTTTGTCCAAATATTTCTTTGGAAAGATTCCGACTTGGATCTGAACAAGCCAGGGGTTTTAACCTTCATGGAGGTATTTATACAATAAAGACCATAAAAACCTAAATACAACCACATCTAGTATCTATCTGGTTAGGATTGTGATGGCTTAAATTAAGCTCGTCCTTATTATGGGTATACACTGGTCAAATTTTGTGGACACCGGACCATCACACTCAATGGCGAGCCATTCCCAAACTATTGCCAGGATGTGCGATTTATTACATTCTAGTTTTCATTACTAGTTGTGATGGGAGAAAAATGCAGAAAGGTAAGGAGTGATTCTGGTGGATTGAGTGCTTATTCATTCAGTCATTGTCTACTGCTTATCCGATCTACTCTCGGGTCACGGGGAGCCTGTGCCTATCTCAGGCGTCCTTGGGCATCAAGGCAGGATACACCCTGGACAGAGTGCCAACCCATCGCACGGCACACACACACTCTCTTCACTCACGCAATCACACACTACGGACAATTTAGAGATGCCAATCAACCTACAATGCATGTCTTTGGATTGGGAATACCTGGAGAAAACCCCTGAGGCACGGGGAGAACATGCAAACTCCACACACACATGGCGGAGGCGGGAATCGAACCCCCAACACTGGAGGTGTGAGGCAAACGTGCTAACCACCAAGCCACCGTGCCCCCCTGAGTGCTTATTGTCACTTTTTATTTTGTTTTACTGTACATTATACTGTGGCTTTGAGAGTGTGTGCACACAGTTTAACACTTTTATGTACTGTGTTATGTGTAATTTTGCATTATACTAGACCTGACTACACATGTTTGTGCTCTCAGGTTTTCAAAATGAGGTAGTTATATTCTCAAAGTGGGTCTTTTATACACTGATCAGGTATAAGATTATGAGCATTGACAGGTGAAGTGAATAACGCTGATTATCTGCTCATCATGGCACCTGTTAGTGGGTGGGATATATTAGGCAGCAAGTGAACATTTTGTCCTCAAAGTTGATGTGTTAGAAACAGGAAAAATGGGCAAGCGTAAGGATTTGAGCAAGTTTGACCAGGGCCAAATTGTGATGGCTAGACCACTGGATCAGAGCATCTCCAAAACTGCAGTTCTTGTGGGGTGTTCCCGGTCTGCAGTGGTCAGTGTCTATTAAAAGTGGTCCAAGGAAGGAACAGTGGTGAACTGGACACAGGGTCATGGATGGCCAAGGTTAAATTATGCATGTGGGGAGTGAAGGTTGGCCTGTATGGTCTGATCCAACAGATGAGCTACTGTTGCTCAAATTGCTGAAGAAGTTAATGCTAGTTCTGATAGAAAGGTGTCAGAATACACAGTGCCTGATGGGTCAGGGCTGTTTTATTAGCAAAAAGGATACCAACACAATATTAGGCAGTTGGTCATAATATTATGCCTGATTGGTGTATAAATAAACATTATTCCATCCATGTTCCCCGTCAATTTCAATTTGGATTTAAAATAATACTTTCTTTCGAAAAAGAATTAAATGTACGGAAGTGGTAATATATGAAGATTAAAATGCACCAAACGGAGACGGGGTTGCTTAAATGGCACATACCTGGCAACCCGTCATCAGAGGAGCGTTTTAATCTACCGGCTTTGATTTATTTATTTTTTTTGGCCTTGAAGCACTGTGTCTCATTTCCGCCTGCCAAGTGTACCATCAAATGCATTCAGCAATTCACACTAGCTCGTTTTTGTCACTGACTTTTCTAGGTTATATCAGTTTTTTAAAAATTATTATTATTTATGAAGCGCTATTAAATATTCAATGGGTGTGACCAGTTGTCAAGACAACCAACCAAACAGTCCCGTCTAAATCAACCACGCTTCCGAGACAGGAAGAAAAGGTTCAGTGCGTCTGAAACATTGAGTGTAGTAATGAAATCTAAAGTATATTTCCACAATTAGACTTCCATTCGACATTTAGAAAATAAAATGTAAACAAGGTGATGGGGTAGATTAAAAACACCAAATAAACAAACAAACAAACAAACACAAACAAACAAGCTATTTGCCAGTTAATTGGTGATATTCATTCATTCATTTTCAGGAACTCTTTTTTCTGGGTCAGGGTTGTGCTAGATCCAGGATCTATTCGGAAAGCATGCAAACATTCCCCACACCCAGGTGCAATTTAGAGTATCCAGTCCAACACCTGGAATGTTTTTGGGAGGCGCCAGGAAACCAGAGAACCTGAAGGAGATCCATGTGGGCATGGGGAGAAAACAGGTAAAACTGTGCACAGAGAAGAATACGCTTAGATCTGAACCGTGATCTTCAAGCTATAAGGTGGCAACACTACTGTGTCTAGTTTGATTATGACTAAAATAATATTTATATCTGTGTAATCTGCACCGATCAGCCAGAACATTCTGAGCAGTGAGAGGTGAAGTGAATAACGTTGATTATCTGCTCATCATGGCACCTGTTAGTTGGTGGGATATATTAAGCAGCAAGTGAACATTTTGTCCTCAAAGTTGATGTGTTAGAAACAGGAAAAATGGACAAGTGTAAGGATTTGAGTGTGATGGCTAGACGACTGGATCAGAGCATCTCCAAAACTGCAGCTCTTGTGGTGTGTTCCCGGTCTGCAGTGGTCAGTATCTATCAAAAGTTGTTCAAGGAAGGAACAGTGGTGAACCGGCGACAGGGTCATGGGCGGCCAAGGCTCATTGATGCATGTGGGGAGTGAAGGCTGGCCCATGTGATCCGATCCAAAAGATGAGTAACTGTTGTTCAAATTGCTGAAGAAGTGGTGCTGATAGAAAGGTGTCAGAATACACAGTGCATGATGGGTCAGTGCTGTTTAATTAGCAAAAAGGATACCAACACAATATTAGGCAGGTGGCCATAATGTTATGCCTGATTGGTGTACATACATTAAACCAGTTTTTTTCTTTTTTGGAAATCATGTATTTTTTGTTTGAAATAATCTGGTTACACTAGTTTTAGTGTAAAAACTGCCCTGTAAGGTGCTCAGGAACTTTTACTCCTGCACCATAGAGAGTATCCTGATGGGAAACTTAACAACCTGGTTCGGGAACAGCACCATGCAGGACAGACGAGCTCTTCAGAGGGTGGTGCAATCAGCTGAACGCATCATCCATACCAAGCTCCCTGACATGCACTGAAAGCGGTGCTGGACCAAGGCCAGGAAGATCGTGAAGGACCTCAGCCACCCCAACAATGGACTATTCTCTCTGTTGCGGTCAAGCACTTCCACTCACTGAAAGCCAACACAGAGAGACTGAGGAGAAGCTTCTTTCCGCAGGCTATATGGACTCTCAACCAAAACACATAGAACTCAACTGATTGGACTTTCATGTTTCCTTCACACATGTGTTGGAACACATGGAATCTTGAACATTTGCACATTGCAAAGGAACAAAACACCTAGAACATTTGCACATTGCACATAACACTTTGAACATTTGCACATTGCACAGGATTCAATCACTTTGATCACTTTGCACATTTGCACACTGCTACAGCTCAGCCTTTTTACATTTTTACATTTTTGTATATTTTTATATATTTTACATCTCTAATTTATTTTTATATTTTAGATTTATTCTCTTTTTGCCTTATTTCCTTCTTCCTTGTATTTCTTATTTCCTTTTCGAGGTCACAACAGTCGTGTAAGCATTCCACTGCATATCGTACTGTGTATGGTTGTGTATGCATTCATTCATTCATTCATCGCTTATCCGATCTATTCTCAGGTCACGGGGAGCCTGTGCCTCAGGCGTCATTGGGCATCAAGGTAGGATACACCCTGGACAGAGTGCCAACCCATCGCAGGGCACACACACACTCTCATTCATTCACTCACTCACTCACTCACTCACTCACTCACTCACTCCTACACTATGGACAATTTAGAGATGCCTATCCACCTACAATGCATGTCTTTGTACCGGGGGAGGAAACCCCCGAGGCATGGGAAGAACATGCAAACTCCACACATACATGGCGAAGGTGGGTATCGAACCCCCAACCCTGGGGTGTGAGGCAACCGTGTTAACCACCAAGCAACCGTGCCCCCCTGGTTGTGTATGTGACAAATAAAAATTTGAAGGATTGAAACTACGGCAGGGTTGAGGGTCCAATTCCCGCCTCTTCCCTGTGTGTCTGGAGTTTGTATGTTCTTGCCATTGCTTTAGGACTATTCTAGGTACTACGGTTTCATCCCAATGTCCAAAGACATGTGTGTGTGTGTGTGTGTGTGTGTGTGTGTGTGTGTGTGTGTGTGTGTGTGTGTGTGTGTGTGTGTGTGTGTCTGTGTGTGTGTGTGTGTGTGTGTGCAATTGTGCCCTGCAATGGGTTGGCACATTATATATTTCAAGTTACGCGGAACTACCAGCCAGATGGTGAGTGTGGATTTGTTAGTTAGCCAAATCAGATAATCTTCTCATCTTCTGTTTGAAGCTGTCAAAATATATCACACATGATCCAGCATAAATGAAAAAAACCAACAACTCTCCTGTTTGGCCTTCATGTGTAAACTTTTGAAAAGAAGATCTTTCCATCTCAATATTACAGATGATTTTGAAACAGAAATGATAAGGTTAACAGAATGATACGGGTGTTGGCTCCCATTTGTGATCGGGTGATAATAACAATAATAATGATGATGATGATGAAGAAGATGATGATGATGATGATGATGATGATGATGATGATGATGATGATGATGGGGGGGGGCACGGTGGCTTAGTGGTTAGCATGTTTACCTCACATCTCCAGGGTTGGGGGTTCGATTCCCGCCTCTGCTGTGTGTGGAGTTTGCATGTTCTCCCCGTGCCTCCGGGGTTTCCTCCGGGTACTTCAGTTTCCTCCCCCGGTCCAAAGACATGCATTGTAGGTTGATTGGCATCTCTAAATTGTCCGTTGTGTGAGTGAATTAGAGTGTGTGTGTGCCCTGCAATGGGTTGGCACTCCGTCCAGGGTGTATCCTGCCTTGATGCCCAATGACCCCTGAGATAGGCACAGGCTCCCCGTGACCCGAGAATAGATCAGATATGCGGCAGACAATGAATGAATGATGATAATAATATTAATGATAATACTAAGAAGAAGAGGAAGAAGAATAGCTACAATAGCAGTCAGTATTTAAAATAAAATTAAAGCAGTAGTAGTTGTAGATTACCAAAGTTAATTCTTGTGTGTTGATGTCTTTCTGCTCACCGTGGTCTCAAAGAATGGTTATTTGAGTTACTGTAGACTTCCTGTCAGCTCAAACCCATCTAGCTATTCTCCTCTGATTTCTCATCAACACCATCAGAATCACACCATTTTATGTAAACTGTTGTGTGTGAAAATCCCAAGAGATCAGCTGTTTCTGAAACATTCAAACTAGCTGAACCAACGACCATGCCACAGTCATAGTCACTGAGATCATGTTTCTTTCCGCATTCTGATGTTTGACATGAACAGTAATAGAGCTTTTAAACTGGATCTGCATGATTGCTTGCATTGCATTAGCACCACTTTGTCAGGGATTTCTAGGGGAGTGCAGATTTCTGTTTGAATGGAAAACAAACCACACAGACAGCACTTAGACACCAAAACATGAACTGTGGTCATAAGGCAAGAAGTCATACGACAAAAACTGACACAAGCTGGGCAACAAGTGAGGTTCAAGAAGTGACTTAAATACTTGTGTTCATAAAAATCATCAGAAAACGTTTATGGAAAAATTGTGAAAAGGAAGACGGAGACATCGCATTCAAAAGTGAATATCATACAGCTGTCACCAGTGAAATGATTCACTGTAAGGATTTTCTTCACATCATCTTGGTTTCATCCGACTGCTGAAACTATGGGCTTAAAAAAGCTTACAAAGCATACATGATATCTCTCTTGTTGAAAGGTATCGATCAGGAGAGGGGGATAAACAAATTTTTAAAACAATAAATACTATGGAACACTTTTAAAGCCACTATCAACAAATGATATCATTATCAGCAAAGCGATATCACCAAGATCATGATGTCCCTCGTAAATGTACAGAAAGACAAAAACTTATCTAGGAGGCTGCCATGAGACTTATGGCAAAATTAAAGGAGCTACATAGGAATATCTGACAAGTATGGATTACTCTCTGCATGTGAGGACAATCTCTCGTATTCTTCGCATGCCTGGGGTAGGGTAGGGTCAAATTAGTTCCCCCATACCATGTGGCAAAATGTGTTATGGCCTGAAGAGAACAATACCAGAAGGTGTAATAATTCCATCTTTCCAAAAGGTATGTTAAGTGCAAAAAAAACAACAACACATCCCTGGTTTTAGCATCATGCTTTAGGGCCTCTTTTCATCAGCCTGAACTGGTGGAGGGACTTAAGATTAGCTACAAACACCAGTGGATTTTAGCGCCAAACCTTCAGGTGTCAACTAGTAAGCTGAATATAAAAAGGAATTTCACTTTTCTGCATGACAATAACCCAAAGCATACATCCAACTCAATAAAACTTTTTAAATCACTTTCTATATGTGTATGTGTGTGCATGTCTGTGTATATACACTCAAGATTGTTTGAGCTTTCCCTAAAAGGTGTTGTCATGCTCATATAAGCATGCCCCCCACTTACATACTAAAGTATGTGTTAGAATAGCTCATATTTCTCTTTGTATACCCTTAACTCTTTTCTGCCTTTACTTTTCCTTCGAAAAAAGTCGAGTCGAGTCAAGCTACAAGTGTGTAACCAGAGCGATCTTTTGAAATTCTTCACGTGTGATCATCAAGGTGTGTCTGACTACTTGTGCCCGGTGTTGCTCAACCCAAAGCTGTTAAGAGCCCAAGGCCTAAAGGCAGTATTTCAGCATGAGGCAATGGGAATGTAACACTGATATTATATTGTCATGGGAACAAATTGACCAAAATACACAAGGGGAAAAAAATTGTACTTTCGTAATCACTTCATGATAAATCAAATTGTTTCCTGCTATACTTCTCATCTTTTAGGAAGATGAGGTCTGCAGTTTTTCTAATATCCCTCTCATTTGCCTTCGAAAAGAAACAGAAATTCAGCAAGAAAACCACAACTGCTGGTTATGAAATAACAAAGTGGTTACACACAGATGTTTAGTGCACAGTAATGTCAGGACTGAAACATCTGCAATACTCTCTTCTATGTGTGGCAGAAAGAAAGAAGGTAATAAAGAACAGAGGCAGGAAAGAATGAACAGAGGGAAAAAGAAGATGCCTAATAAAGTGCAAACACTGAAAAGAAAGAAAGAAAGAAAGAAAGTGTGACATAGAAAGAAAATGTGCAATAGAACAAAGAAACAATGATAGTACATGAAAGTGTGAAAGAAAATAAAAAGCAACAAAAGAACATTCCATTCCATTGTCTGTACCTCTTATCCGATCTATCATCGAGTCACGTGGAGCCTGTGTCTATCTCAGGCGTCATCAGGCATCAATGCAGGATACACCCTGGGCGGAGTGCCAACTCAGGGCACACACATTCACGGGCAATTTAGAGACTCCAATCAGCCTAATCAGAGGAAAACGGAGCACCCGGAGGGTGTCAGAAAGAAAGAAACCCACCAAGCATGGAGAGAACAAGCAAACTCCACACACAGCGAGCGGAAGTGAGACTCAAACCCAGGATGCTAGAGGAATGAGGCAAATATGCTAACCACAAAGCCACCGTGCCCCTGACAAAAGAACATAAAGAAATAAGAAATAATGTGTAGATATGTCAGAAAGAAACCCACCAAACACAGGGAGAACAAGCAAACGCCACAAACACGGTGCGCAGGAGTGAGCCTTGACCCCAGGACACTGGCGGTGTGAGGTGAATGTGCTAATCACTAAGCCACCGTGCCACCTAAAAAAGAACATAAAATGTCCTAAAAGTTAAAAAAAGAAGAAAAGAAATAATGTGTAGATGTGTCAGAAAGAAAGAAAGAAAGAAAGAAAGAAAGAAAGAAAGAAAGAAAGAAAGAAAAAAAAAAATAGAAAAAAACAAAGAAAAAGAAATTGTGGAAAAAGGGGAAAATATGGAAGAATATTTTAAAGAAATTATTATTATAAAATTGTTATATAACATAACATTGCAAAATAGCAAGAAGAAAGAAAGTGCAATAGAATGTGTGATAGTGGTGAACTGGTTGAACCTACCTTTTATGTCAGTAGTTCATTCATTGTCTACCGCTTATCTAATTTTTTCTCTGGTCACAGGGAGCCTGTGCCTATCTCAGGCGTCATCGGGCATCAAGGCAGGATACACCCTGGACGGAGTTCCAACCCATTACAGGGCACACACACACTATGGACAATTTAGAGACGCCAATCAATCTACATTGCATGTCTTTGGACTTTGGAGGACACACACACGCACACGGCGGAGGCGGGAATCAAACCACCAACCCTGGAGGTGTGACGCAAACATGCTAACCACCAAGCCAGCATGCCATCATGCCCCCCTACCAGTAGTTCAATATGTTAAAAATGTCAATTAACTCCATACATTTTGAATTACATAGAAATTACATAGAAATATTGATCGCTAAATTTGAACTACAGATATCACAGAGTCATATGCTTAATGCCTCATTTAGATCTATACTATTATTGCACCCAGTGCTCAAAAATGGGAAGACCAACAACACTAATAGAGACACACTGTGGCAGGAATCATTAAATACAATTACTATGGCATAAAATAAAATAAAATTATTTTCTGGAATGTTAGTCTTAAATAGGGCATGTTTGATTGATATAATAATACCTGTTAAGTAATAGATTTACTAAAACACATGTACTAACACGCTTAAGGTGGCTGTTATTCGTCACGAATTCATAACACTCACGTGGAGGATTAATGCACGATTATTCATGTCCTGTTACTGTAAAGTGTGAGCAAATAATTTCCACCCCTGCCTTTCAGACTTTACCCTAATCTTCATTTTGACTTCTCTTGTTTTTAAACATTTACACACAGCCATATTAAAAATTGATAAAAGAAGACAATGAGAAATCCCATTAACAAACACAACACAAACCCATCACTACTTTCAGTCCAAATTCCTCATGGTTCTCCCACAATTATTTACTTTAAAGTGAGTTTTTTTTTTACTCTGATCTTTAGGTATCATTAAAACAGGAGCAGGAATCAGGTTGCCCAGCCTTTGGAAGAAAACTGCAATCTCTGATTCCATCTAGTGGCATCTCTATACAGTGCAACTATCTTGGTTATTTATTCTAATCTCTGAAGGTATGGTGTGGTTGCTGGTTTTTATTCCAATCAAGCAGGAACCACACCTGATTCCACCTGGGTTTCATATAATCAGGTGTGGCTTCTGCTTGGTTGGAATGAAAACTTGCAACTATAGCATACAGGCCAATCCATGGATCCAATGGATACAAATCCATTTTCAGCTAAGAAATCAGTATAAACAGATTATTGTATTTCTGACCAGAGATGTATGATCCATATGAATTGCTGAAATAAGGGGGCGGGGCTGGTTGGGATTTTACGTCATTCACTTTGGAGCACACCCCAAACAGAGGCTTCATCCATAAATTAATTGAGGTAAGTCAACTTTATTATGAATCCAGAGAAATAAAAGCTGGGCCTTTTGCAGAGAGTACAGACATCATTGTGACACGTGTACCGTGTTTGCAAATACATTTATTTCCGGCATGCAACGCTTCCGTCATAATTGCAGAAGTTAGCGGCGCCATCTTGCGGCTGTGTATGTGTAGGACATGCTTGGCATCTCAGCTGTTTTAATCAATTAGGCATTTTTCAATTAATGCCTAAGAAAAATTGGTCAGATTTCTTGCAATTAATCTTTTTCTAACTGTTGTCTATATCAAATTATTTGATATACGCATCATACTTGAGTAATTATAAATGGTATGGATTTTTTGTGGGCAAGCTTGAAATATTATTTCAAGAAAGAATAGTTTATAGTTTTCATTTTAAAAATGTTTAACTCTGTGGTACTGTTAACATTAGAACATCAGTTTTTTGCTGTCAGACAAATAAATAACAGTTCTACATCGCAGTTATTTCTATTATTATTTATTTCTAGCAGACCAGAAACCCATAGTAATCTAGCCATGGGGGTCACAGTCCAGTGACTTCTATGTCAGTCCCAAGCCCGGATAAATAGAGAGGGTTGCGTCAGGAAGGGCATCCGGCGTAAAACATTGCCAAATTTGATCATGCGAATCGTCAGTACTCTGAATTTCATACCGGATCGGTCGAGGCCCGGGTTAACAACAACCGCCATCGGCGCCATTGACCTACAGGGCGCCGGTGGAAATTGGGCTACTGTTGGACGAAGAAGTAGAGGAGGGAAAAGAGTGCACAGACAGAGAGAGAAGAGGAAAGGTAAGAGTGTAGGATTGAGAATAAGAACTCTGAATATTGGTACTATGACAGGGAAAGGTAGAGAGCTGGCTGACATGATGGAGAGAAGGAAGGTGGATATACTGTGTGTACAAGAGACCAGGTGAAAGGGTAGCAAGGCTTGTAGTATAGGAGCAGGATTCAAGCTGTTTTATTATGGTGTGGATAGTAAGAGAAACGGGGTAGGTGTGGTCCTGAAGGAGGAGTTTGTGAGGAATGTTCTGGAGGTGAAGAGAGTGTAGACAGGGTGATGAGTCTGAAATTAGAGATTGAAGGGGTGATGTTGAATGTTGTTAGTGGTTATGCCCCACAGGTAGGTTGTGAGTTAGTGGAGAAAGAGAGATTTTGGAGTGAATTAGATGAGGTGATGGAGAGTATTCCCACGGGTGAGAGAGTGGTGATAGGAGCGGATTTTAATGGACATTTTGGTGAGGGGGACAGAGGTGATGAGGAGGTGATGGGCAAGTTTGGAGTTAAGGAAAGGAACCTTGAAGGACAGACGGTAGTGGACTTTGCTAAGAGGATGGACATGTCTGTGGTTAACACTTATTTTCAGAAGAGGGAGGAGCATAGAGTGAATTACAAGAGTGGAGGTAGGAGAACACAGGTAGACTACATCCTATGTAGAAGAGGCAATCTGAAAGAGATTAGTGACTGAAAAGTGGTAGTGGGAGAGAGTGTAGCCAGACAGCATAGTATGGGGGTGTGTAGGATGACTCTGATTATCTATAAGAAGAAGAGCTCAGAGATGGAGTTAAAAACCAAGTGGTGGAAGCTGAAAAAGGAGGAATGTTGTGAGGAATTTAGACAGCAGTTGAGGCAGGCTCTGGGTGGTCAGGTAGTGCTGCCAGATGACTGGTCAACTACAGCAGAAGTGATCAGGTAGACAGGGAGAAAGGTGCTGGGTGTGTCATCTGGAAGGAGGAAAGAAGATAAGGAGACTTGGTAGTGGAATGAGGAAGTTCAGGATAGTATCCAGAGGAAGAGGTTAGCCAAGAAGAAGTGGGACATGGACAGGACTGAAGAGAATAGACAGGAATACAAGGAGTTACAGCGCAGAGTGAAGAGGGAGGTGTCTAAGGCCAAGCAGAAGGCATATAACACTAGATTAGACTACTAGAGAAGGACAGAAAGACTTGTACAGGTTAGCTAAGCAGAGGGACAGGTTAGCTATGCAGAGGGATCGAGACGGGAAGGATGTGCAGCAAGTTAGAGTTATTAAGGATAGATATGGAAGGGTGCTCACAAGTCAGGAGAGTGTACAGAGGAGATGGAAGGAGTACTTTGAAGAGCTGATGAATGAGGAAAATGAGAGGGAAAAAAGAGTTGAAGGGGTGAACTCTGTGGAACAGAAAGTAGATAAGATTAGAAAGGATGAAGTCAGGAAGGCTTTGAAGAGGATGAAAAGTGGAAAGGCAGTTGGTCCTGACGACATCCCGGTGGAGGTCTGGAAGTGTCTAGGAGAGGCAGCAGTGGAATTTTTAACTAGTTTGTTCAACAGGGTTTTAGAGAGTGAGAAGATGCCTGAGGAATGGAGAAGAAGTGTGATAGCTTTAAGAATAAGGGTGACGTGCAGAGTTGCAGCAACTATAGGGGGATAAATTTGATGAGCCATACAATGAAGCTATGGGAAAGTGTAGTGGAAGCTAGGTTAAGGAAGAAAAGAAATTTGAGAGGAGCAGGACAGTGGTGAGGTGTGCTGTAGGTCAGACAGAAGAGTTCAAAATGGAGGTGGGACTGCATCAGGGATCGGCTCTGAGCCCCTTCCCGTTTGCTATGGTGATGGACCAGTTGTCAGAGGAGGTCAGACAGGAGTCTCCTTGGACATTGATATTTGCAGATGACATTGCGATCTGTATTGAGAGCAGGCGCAAGACTGAGTACATGTGTGTGAATGAAAGGGAGGGAAGTGGAACAATAAGGTTACAGGGTGTATAGGTCAAGAAGGTACAGGAGTTTAAGTATTTGGTGTCAACATTCCAGAGTAATGGAAAGTGTGGGAAAGAGGTAAAGAAGCGAGTGCAGGCAGGTTGGAATGGGTGGAGAAAGGTGTCGGGAGTTCTGTGTGATAGGAAAATATCAGCAAGAATCAAGGGGAAGGTGTACAAGACAGTTGTGAGACCAGCCATGCTGTATGGTTTAAAGACAGTGTCACTGAGGAAGAGACAGGAGTCAGAGCTAGAGGTAGCAGAGCTGAAGATGTTGAGGTTCTCTTTGGGAGTGACAAGGTTGGACAGGATTAGGAACGAGTACATCAGATGGACAGCTCATGTTGTACGTTTGGGGGACAAAGTTAGGGAGGCCAGATTAAGATGGTTTGGACATGTTCAGAGGAGGGAGAGTGAGTATATTGGTAAGAGAATTTTGGACATGGAGCTGCCAGGCAGGAGGCAAAGAGGAAAGCCAAATAGGAGGTATATGGATGCAATAAATGAGGATATGAAGCTAGTGGGTGCAAGTGTTGAGGATGCAGGAGATAGGGATAGGTGGAGAGAGATGATTCACTGTGTCGAACCCTGAAGGGAAAAGCCGAAAGAAGAAGAAGAAGAAGACCAGAAACCCATAGTCAGGTTAGATATCCTTTTTCTGGGGGGGTTCTTGGGTTCTCTCATAGCTACATTCATAGATACACTACATTCACTGTACACCTGAGAGACAAGAAGTACACTTCAATTTCACGCTGAAATATCTCCAGTTCTTTCTTTCTCGTTCTCTCAGTGTGTCAGAAATAAAAGAAAGAAAGAAAGCAAACAGGAGCAAATGAACAGGAGTGAATGAAGTTAAAAAACAAAAATAATAAATCAGAAGTATAAGTGTAATGAAGGAAAGAAAGAAAGAAAGTGAAAATAAAACAGGGTGAGAAAAATAAGTTTGTAGACGATCACACTTATATGTGTGCCTCGCCCAAATTTTCCATACAAACCACAAAATTGTCAAGAATCTTTTTTATATGCTGTGAAATTTTATTAGCACTTCTTCTCTTCACTGGAAATAAGAGGCCCAGGCATGCTATTATTAGGCATCATAATGCTCCTGTGCACACGGCAAGCTCCATGAACACATAATATGCCATGGCTGATGTAGAAGAGCTCATGGGGCTTGCACAGAGCACTGACCTCAACCCCTCTCAAACATTTTTGAGAATGAACTGCAATGTTGTCTGCATCCCAGGCCTTCATGAGTGCCTGACCTCACTGAAGCTCTTGTGGCTGCATAGGAAACTCCCCATTTGTTGAAAATCTAGTAGCTAGCCTTCCTAGATGATTGGAGGGAATTATAATAGAAAAGGAGGGTATAAATTTGGAACAAGGTTTTCAAGAAGCACATATACCTGTTATATAGTGTACAATGCCAGATAAAGGAAATAATGTATTCTATTATATGCTATTATCTAATTAGCAGCTGACTATGCAAAATCATAATGCTGTTCGAGCAAATTCTTTGTGTTAATGTATTGTATATACATATTATATATGTATAATTCTCATGCGTGACATAAATCTATACAAGCCCCAACTTGCCCCGAACTGATATTGAGGATAGGCATGAATCCTTAAAATTTTATACTTACAGTAAGTAGAAGAGAGAGTCATAGAGAGAGTTATATATTTGTATGTTAAGCTAGCATTGGGACCTATTCGATGTTGTTTCAATATTTCTCAAGAGTTCTGACTTTGCCATTTTCTTCTGTAATTCAATGCAAATTTTCTTCAACTCTCTAAAAAGGGACTTTTGGTGGACAAAAAAAAGTTCAGGTCATGGGACCGATTTTCAGTCTGGGCTTTGACTCATGCATTTCTAAACACTTTTTTCCTCCCAAAAGCAATTTCTTTGTAGTTTTTGCCCTGTATTTTGGCTCGATATCCTGTTTGAACATTTCTTTTCCTCCTGAATGCAGATGTCTGGCTGGCTAGTGCAGGTTCTCCTCAACAATGAGCTCATATTTGGCTCTATTCCTGTAGTCTGTGATGGCAACAAGATTTGTTTCCATTTCGTTGTGGTGAAAAGCAACCCTAGGGTGTGATGCTAACATCACCATGCTTCATGGGGTCATGCTATATACAGAGTGGAGGTACAGTGGTGTGAAAAAGTGTTGGTTGCTGGTGTGTTTTGGATCATTGTCCTGCTGCAGAACCCAAGTTCGCTTCAGCTTGAGGTCACAAACAGATGGCCGGACATTCTCCTTCAGGATTTTTTGGTAGACAGCAGAATTCATGGTTCCATTTATCAAAGCAAGTCTTCCAGGTCCTGAAGCAGCAAAACAGCCCCAGACCATCACACTACCACCACCATATTTTACTGTTGGTATGATCTTTTTCTGAAATGCAGTGTTACTTTTACACCAGACGTAATGGGACACAGACCTTCCAAAAAGTTACATTTTTCTCTTGTCAGTCCACAGAGTATTTTCCCAAAAGTCTTGGGGATCATCAAGATGTTTTCTGGCAAAACTGAGACGAGCCTTTATGTTCTTTTTGCTCAGCAGCGGTTTTCGTCTTGGAACTCTGCCATGCAAACCATTTTTGCCCAGTCTCTTTCTTATGGTGGAGTCATGAACACTCACCTTAACTGAGGCAAGTGAGGCCTGCAGTTCTTTGGATGTTGTTGTGGGGTCTTTTGTGACCTCCTGGATGAGTTGTTGCTGCGCTCTTGGGGTAATTTTGGTCGGCCGGCCACTCCTGGGAAGGTTCTCCATTGTTCCATGTTTTTGCCATTTGTAGATAATGGCTCTCACTGTGGTTCGCAGCAGTCCCAAAGCTTTAGAAATGGCTTTATAACCTTTTTCCAGACTGATAGATTATTAGGTTTGTGACCTCAAACTGAAGCAAACTTGGGTTCTGCAGCAGGACAATGATCCAAAACACACCAGCAAGTCCACCTCTGAATGGCTGAAGAAAAACAAAATGAAGACTTTGGAGTGGCCTAGTCAAAGTCCTGACCTCAATCCAATTGAGATGCTGTGGCATAACTTTAAAAAGGTGGTTCATGCTCAAAAACCCTCCAATGTGGCTGAATTACAACAATTCTGCAAAGATGAGTGGGCCAAAATTCCTCCACAGCGCTGTAACAGACTCATTGCAAGTTATGGAAAACGCTTGATTGCAGTTGTTGCTGCTAAGGGTGGCCCAACCAGTTATTAGGCTTAGGGGGCAAATACTTTTTCACACAGGGCCATGTAGTTTTGGATTTTGTTTTCCCTTAATAATAAAAACCTTCATTTAAAAACTGCATGATGAGTTTACTTGCGTTATCTTTGACTACTATTTAAATGTGTTTGATTATCTGAAACATTAAAGTGTGACAAACATGCAAAAAAATAAGAAATCAGGAAGGGGGCCAACACTTTTTCACACCACTGTATATGAAGCAAAGTAAGGCCAAAACCAGAAGAACATGAGCTTGTGTTGCGGTTATTCAACCCACAAATTTCATAATGTCATTTGAGTCACTTCAACTGCTAACATCATAAACAAGCAATTCAAACAAAACAACGGCTGCTGTGTTTATCTTGGAAAATGAACTAAGTTCTTCTACTATGATTGAGATATGGGAGTACAAACAGACACATAAATCTGTACTGATGTACGTAATGTATGAGCCAGATTTGCGAACGTTTCGGTTTGCAAACGTTAAGCTGATTAAAAAGCTTAAAAAGCTTTTCAATCAGATTTAAAGAACAGGTTATTTATTGCCTCTGGAGTCAACCCCCTTTGGAGCTGAGGGTTCAATTCCTGCCTCCATTCTGTGTGTTTTCATGTTCTCTGTGTGCTTCAGGGGTTTCCTCCTGGTTTTTTGGTTTTCTCTGCTAAAGGCATACATCTCTAAATTGTCTGTAGTGCATGAATGGATGTGTCAGTGTGTGTGTGTGTGTGTGTGTGTGTGTGTGTGTGTGTGTGTGTGGTTGTTCCTTGTAATGAATTGGCACCCTGTCCATGTCTTGTGCCCCAAGTCTCCTAGGATAGACTCCTGATTCCCTGTGATCCTGTGAGGATGAGCACTACAGAATATGGATGGATGGAGTTCATTGTCTCCAAACAGGCAGACAATTATTATCCACTGCCTCAGAGATGTGATAAAACTAACTAGAACAGAATTTTTTTTTACCTCTAGATACTAGATACTGTCCAATTAATCCCACAGACCCCCTTTTTTCATTCCTGAACTTTCCTCTAAGAGAAAAGAAGTCAACTTCATTCATATTCATAATTGTTCTGTTAGGGTTCGGATTAAGGGTTCTTACTATAAGAGCTCTGTGAATATAAATATGTTTCCTTAACTGATAATGGTGGGTTACTATCTTCACCATCACAACTAAGTTGCTAGTAAAATGCCAGACCTCCTTCAGATGCTTCACAGACCATAATTTCATAAGCACGGATTTAGAATGTAGGAACATTGGGCAAAATTGGAAATTTCCTTGAGAATTTCCCTGGCACACTGTCATCACAGAATATCACCTGGTCCAGGTTTCATTTGTATTTCATGTGTAATACGTAAATATAGGTTTGTTTCTTGGGAAGAAAACACTTGTTCCTGCTAACCTAAGAAAAAAAAAGGATCTCAACGATGTTTACATCACAATGAACATGCAGCCACATGAGAAGGTGTGTATATCTGATCATGAGTAAATATGAATTTTTCTTTTACTCTTTCGATCCACTTATTTCTTAGTAAGTGAGGGAAATCCCATTACAATACCTAAGTATGCCGTGACTGTGGGGGGTCAATTTCCAGTGTAATCAGAGTGACTATATAAGTAGTCTCTTGAGAAGAGAGAAAGAGACAGAAAAAGAGATAAGAAACATAGAGAAACAGAGAGACAGAGACAGACAATGCTAGTTCTGGGTCAAGTAGATTCAGAAATACAGAAAAGATACAGGAGACCAAAACAGAAAGTTGTTTTAAGTGAGACATAAGACAAAGGTATGCAGAAAGTGAAATTTAAGTCAGAAAGAGATAGAGGCAATGAGACAGAGACTGGGGAAACAGGAATGCCTTAAGTGTACCTGGGACACTAAGTGTATGTGTACATGGGCTATAACAGCAGCTACACATACACTTTCATCTTTTGGAGTCAACTTGACGTGTCAACAGGGCAAAGTCAGTGGACAATCGAGACCTTCCTCAGGACAGTACAGTAAGTACATCTCCAAGATTTATATGGTTGCTTCAATTTATCACTGTAATAAGAAATTGCACCTGATTAGTAATATTAATAATATCAGCAATCACCACTTTTGTCTGAGGCTGCACATGCTCACTGAAACTGGGTGGTTTTGGGGAAAACATTGAATTGGACCAAGAGACAATATTCCAATTGTCCAATCAAACTGCCCAGTGTCTGTGAGATTCTCCACTCTAGCTTCAGATTTCTGTTGACATGAGCCATCTCCCTGAAGGTTCTGAGATGCTTTTCTGTTTACCGTGGTTGTAAAGAGTGGTTATTTGTTACCATAGCCTTCCTCGAACTCTACAATGCAATAGCAATTTTTGAATTCTGCAAAGCAGCCAACAACCAGACTACAGTTAAAGTCACTGAGGTCATGTTTCTCCCCTTTCTGATTTGATTGACGTTAATGCAGAGACTCTTAACCTGTCCCTGCATGATTGTATGTGTTGTGCTGCAGTCACATAGTTAACAGGGCTGCATGTAATCTTATGAGCAGGAAATTATTCAGGAATGTATTTTAGGTTTAAAAAATAATTAAATAAGATTTCTAAAAACCACAATTCTTAATTTAACTATAAAAACATATGAGCTAAGTTAAATAGCTAAGAAACCTAGAAACAGTAAGACATAACACTTCTCAAAGAGCAGAAATGGTTTTAACCCTTAAAAAATGTTTTAGGCTAGGAAAAAACAGAAATACTTATGAAACGACAAATTTCGATAAATAAAGGGGTACAGGAGGGTTGGAAAGATCACATTTAGCATTTTCCCCCTATTAAAAATAAAAAAGTTTCATAATGAATTCATTAAAAAAAGTAAAGCGATCATAGTATGTTAAAGTTAGCTTCTTTGTCTCTTCATTTATCTCTTCCATTGAACCACATGTTTAGATAACAGATGTATGCGACCTAACACAGATCATCAGCTTTTGCACAAACTTTTGAAGTCCATGTTAGCTTAATATTATGATGTTATTACAGCAAATATTTAGAATTTTTTTCTTTATTTAAAAAAAAAAAAAAATTCTCTCTTTTTCACTAAAGTTGCTGATACTATAATTTATAATTATTTTTTTGGGGCCTTATATTTGAAAAGAATGCAAAATATAAGCTGTGTTTCCTGTGTTTGAGATTTTTTACATTTATTTTTTGTAATTTGGCTAGATTTTGGATTTTATTGGATTTTATTTTTCACAGAGATCTGAAACTTCGATTGTGGCGTTTTTTTTTTTTTTTGGAATGAGTAGCACAGAAAGAAGAATACAAAAGCCAATAAGTCCCCCCCTGACAAACCCAAGCCCCCCTCCTTCTCCCCACACATGACTGACTTCCTGTCATGGCTAACATATGTGCATAATATGCAGAAATGAGATCTGGTGAGATCTGAACAGAGCATAACATACAAAACTGCATATAGAGCACCAGACCAAAACTCAGTGATGATAAGCACTAAGTATAACAAACCATAGTTAGTATATAAGTATAAGTCTGAATTTTAAAACAAACAAAACAAAATAAAAAACCCCCAGAACAATAAACAGATGATTTTACTCACAAATATATATATTTTTTTATATATATAACGCTTACTAACTAAAAGTGTAGGAAACAAAATAAAGAAAATGATGTCATTAGCATCAAAACTAAATGTGTCTTTCTTTGTGTGTTCAATCGAAAGGAAAAAAATTAATGAAAATAAAACGTTTTATGCAAAGAAAAAAAAAATAGCAACAAACAAACAAAGAATATTTAGAATATTATAAAGAATATCTATCTATCTATCTATCTATCTATCTATCTATCTATCTATCTATCTATCTATCTATCTATCTATCTATCTATCTATCTATCTATCTATCTATTTTACAATTTTACAATTTTAGTCTGTATGAAGACAAATTTTGTTGACCCAGAAAAATCCATAATACATCATCATTTAAAAATAAACTAGAAATTATTTTTCCATGGACAAGAACAGAAATGTCTTTAACCATTCATCTGTGACTATGATGACAAAATGTCCAGGAAAAGGTGTGTTGGGCAATATTAAGCATCTTGTAGAGACACATTCGTTGTGCTTCTAATACGGAAAGATAGAGAGTTTGAGATAGGTGTGTGTGTGTGTGTGTGTGTGTGTGTGTGTGTGTGTGTGTGTGTGTGTGTGTGTGTTTGAACAGTCTTATAGTTTAACCTGTACATCTCTATTCTTCTAAAATAAACATTCACGCAAAAAGGTCAGTGTATAACCAAAGTAATCATTTGATTTATCCTGAGCCTGTCAACCTCAGCTCTTAAAATAACTTGGCACAGGCTTCTTACGACGAGACGCTCAGAAGTTTATCACCTTTATAGTAATCAAAATAATGAACATTAATATTAATTGTATAATAGTAACAACAACAACAGCAACAACAGCAACAACAACAACAACAATAATAATAATAATAATAATAATAATAATAATAATAATAATAATAATAATAATAATAATAATTGCCTTATTGTAGTTTATAGCTTTCATTTATTTATTCATTAGTGAAGTTTGAAAACTTATTTTGTAGATGCCAGGAAAGCGGTTCGAATTAGAGTAGCAAAAGAAAACTTTTGAGAGAGGGAGTGGGAGATGGAGAGACAACATAAAATTTCTAATTAGCTACCCAAGCAATTGTGTACATTATATTTTCTGAAAAAATAATAATAATGTTCACACACACAGATGATGATAATAATAATAATAATAATAATAATAATAATAATAATAATAATAATAATAACTGCCTTATAGTTGTCAATGTTTTCATTTATCTATCTATCTATCTATCTATCTATCTATCTATCTATCTATCTATCTATCTATCTATCTATCTATCTATCTATCTATCTATCTATCTATTTATTCATTTATTTAAATGTACCTATTTTGTGGACGTTCGAGAAAACGGTTTGAAATAGAGTAGCAAAAGAAACTTTTTGAGAGAGGTAGCAGGAAATGAAGAGGGAACATACAATTTCTAATTAGCTGCCCAAGCAATTCTGTACTATATATTTTCAGGAAAAAAATAAAAAAATAAAATAAAATTAATCACATTCATATATTCTACTTAAAAGCAATTTTATCTTGCTTAAACACATGCACACAAATTAGCTGCATTTATTTATTTATTCATTTATTTATTTATTTATTTATTTATTTATTTATTTATTTATTTATTTATTTATAAGCATCAGCCAAATGAGCATTCTGTTTTTTTTATACAGATTATTTTACTATAATAATAATAATAAAAAAATAATAATAGCAACAACAACAACAACAACAACAACCAATAATAATAATAATAATAATAATAATAATAATAATAATAATAATAATAATTGTCTTATTGTTGTCATTTCATTTATTTGTTTGTTTGTTTGTTTGTTTGTTTGTTTGTTTATTAGTGAAGTTTGAAAACGTACCTTTTTTTGTAGACGCGGTTTGAATCAGAGTAGGAAAAGGAAAAGTTTCTGTTTTTGGGAAATGACCTCTGGACAGAAATAGAAACCCACAGGAGTTTGACAGATGACGACAGATGATGACAGATGATGACAGATGACGACAGATGATGACGTCACCTGTACAGTTCGGTGTGAAATTCGCGCGAAACTCGCCGAGCTCACTGAGGCAGGGTGCGCGTGCATGCCTGTACCGGAATCTCCCGGCCCACACCACGCCCACTCGTATATCTATCAGACAAACCCTTTATTATTTTGTTTTAAAGCAGAATCATATCGGTGACGTCAACTGACAGCATGATTTAGGGAAGAAAATCACTCTTCTGTTTATGAGTCGATAGAGCATGGAGGGGGAAAAAGTGGATCTTATGGAGCTGGTTAATTCTACTAGAAATTCTATAAAAACTACTAAACCAGCAATCCCTGAAAACTAATTATTTTTAATTATTATATTTTTATTTTCTTTTATTTTTTACTAAATGAATTGACACCATTTTTTTTTTTTTTTTTTTTTTTTTTACTAAATGAAATAAATAACTGAAAACAATGGGTTTTTTTTTTTTGCATTGAGATCCTAAGGTTTTAAAAAAAAAAAATTATTTACTTATATTAAGTCAAGTCAAGCCAAGAATTAGAATTAATCTTAGTTTAGGTAAATTCATTCATTGTCTACCCCTTGTCCGGTCACGGGGAGCCTGTGCCTATCCCAGGCGTCATTGGGCATCAAGGCAGGATACACCCTGGACGGAGTGCCAACCCCATGGGCACACACACACACTCTCATTCACTCACTACGGACAATTTAGAGATGCCAATCAACCTACAATGCATGTCTTTGGACCAGAATAGGAAACCGGAGTACCCGAAGGAAACCCCCGAGGCACGGGGAGAACATGCAAACTCCACACACACACACAAGGCAGGAATCGAACCCCCAACCCTGGAGATGTGTGGTAAATATGCTAACCACCAATCCACCATGCCCTAGTTTAGGTCCATAAAAACTTTAATTGTAATTTCCGAATTCAGAATGTGAAGAAGTTTACTGGTATCTAAATAAAAGAAAAGAAAAAGGTCCTTCCTGTCCGAACACCCTGATGGTACAAGTCTTAACATCACTGTTTATCTCTCATTTCTAGGGATACACATGAGGCACAGATGACATTGTTGCGGTGATGCATTACTTTTACTAACCTGGTGTACACCTTCTCCAAATGACACATTCATCTGGAGTGTTTAACAGTAGTTAAGATATAAACAGTTGGCTTACAGATATCTGATAAACCCTTAACCCTTAAAACATAACCTAGTTCCAATTAATTTTTACATTTTTTTTTTTTTTATGGACTAAATATGGACTGTGCTTTTTGGTGTGATGCTTTAAGCTATACACAGCCCTTACATGTTAGCTGCATTCCAGACATAACTAAAGTTCAGGCACCAAAAATGTTTGTGTATGTGTGTGGTGTGTGCATAAAAGTTTTTTTTCGACCATTATATTACGTGTTTTTACTTGACAAACTATTAAAAATCTAACCTCATTATTCCTCATTATATTGTTTTTTTTTTTTTATCTGAGAATGTTCCACTCACATACCACAGCCAGACCAAGTAGAAACTATACAACTTTACATTAAACACATTCATTTCAAATGACCAGTCAAACTGGCTAAATTGAACAACAGCAAAATGCTTTAACAAAATAAAATGCTTTCTGTTAACTTTAACTTCTTTAATGTTCTGTGTTTCACAGAGCCCAGAGTCTAAGAGTTATATAAATGATTGTTTTAAATCCAAATTCAGATGCACATCTGGAATGTCATGTTTTCCTTTAAAAAGTGCTTTAGTCATTTTCTTTAGAATTGAAAAAATCCACAAAAGACAGAGGTTAGATAGAGTAAGAGTATGCACAAAACCAGTCACAACGGGTTCAGTGAATCAGCAGTCTACACAAGGACAGCATGAGTCACAGGGAGAAACGAGGAAACTCAGAAGCACACACACACACACACACACACACACACTCACACACACACACTTTTCATTTTTATTTGTACAAGTTTAAATATAGGACAAAAAAAGAGAAACTATTGCAATAAATAGAAAAAAACAGGTCTAAAGGGATTATAAAATCTTCTTACACACTGAAACTATGATGCATGCTCTGACCTCACTGTGTACACTCTCCAAAATTGATACACAGCAAGTGCAAAGGTTTCATACCCTTGTATAGTATGTGTAACAAAACATTTTTAATTAGGATTCAAAGATGTTCAACCAAAAATGCTCACATAGTAAATCTTGAGCTGTTAATAACAGGAAAAAAAATCCTGTCAGTTTAAAAGAATATTAAAAATTATAATAAAAAAGATGAAATTGGAATTCTTTCTTTTTCAAACTCTCACCTCATCTTCACTTATTCTTCCTGATGTACCTGTTCTAACACTATAGCAAGTCAGCAACTTTTAGATTTTTGCCTTATATTTTCTTGTTGTCTGAAATAACCGGATCCTGAAATGATTATTTCCTTTTATGTAAATAATTACACTCAGGATTAAAAGTCTTTTCAACACTTTGGGAGAAAAAAAATAAGCATAATGGGTGGTGTGAAACCTGTCATCATCAGTGTAAGGCTTTGAATAAATGCATTGTGATTGCGATTTTGGCCCATTCAGCTGTTTGTAAAGTGGGAGGAATGCCTGGGTGCGGCGGTTATGAAATTACTCTGGAAATGACTCAGGGAAAAAAAAAGAAAAGAAAAAAGTTTAAACAAGTTGCATTTGTACCTTCATTCACATGTACCTGGTCATTAAAATGCCATTTCTAAGACTAACCCTTGGAGGTTTTTCTGCTTCTGCATGTAAAAAAAAATACTCCTCATCTTGGAAGTGTAGTAAGTCAGTTAGTTTAGCTCTTAGCCCTTCTTGCGCTGGCTATGGGCCACAGAGCATCTGATATCTTTTGTACAAGTTTCTGGCCACAACCCTCAGGATCTTGAAGGTTACCACTGGATTAGTTTATCTCACTTCTGTGTATACAGACCTCTGTGTACTGACTTCCTGTAATTATTCACACTTTTGAACATTGTGGCACAATGAGCTTATTGGATAGATTTGCTAAAAATAAGGGCTTTTTTTTTTGTGAAAGTACATTTTCCTTGACCACATTTATTAAGGAAACATACCAGACTCTGTCTGACTTGTTAGGCTAGTTCAGTAAGCTTTTTATGATCCCTGAAACATGCCATGCTTTAGTGGGAAAGTGACTCAAATGAGTCAAATGATGTAATACATTATACTGGCTCAGTAGTTCAGGATCAGAAGGCTGGCTGTTCATGCCTCAGCACTGCCAAGCTGCCACTGTTAGGCCTTTCAGTGAAGCCCTAAAGCTTCTCTGCTTCAGAGATGTATGCTGTATCTTGGCTGACCTTCTGCTTTGACCCAAACTTCCTTAAAAGCTTAGATATGTAAAGAAAAGAATTTCACTGTGCTGTAATGTACATGCCACAACTACTGTAAATAACAAAATGTATGTGGACACATGACCATCAAACACACGCTTGAGGATTTTCCCTAAATTGTTGCCAAAAATTATGCGCTTCACTTTACTGGAATTAATACATTTTCTTCTACTGGAACTGCACAAAACCCTGACCTTAACCCCACTGAACACCTCAGGGATGAACTGAAAGGCTGACTGCATACCAGGCCCTCATTAATTCCCAACACCAATACCAGACTTCATTAATGTTTTTTGGCTGAATGGTCACAAATCCTCACAGTCACACGCCAAAATATAGTGTAAAGCCTTCTCAGAAGAGTAGAGGTTATTATAGCAGCACATCTGGATTGAAATGTTTAACATGGAGATAAGATTGTAGTGGTTAGGTGTCCAGATACTCCAGTCACGAGCGTATGCGTTAACTAGAATACAAGTTCCTTCATTAACGAGTTTTTTAGACTATGAATTTGGAATTGGCCTCATTGGTGGCTCAGTGGTGGGTTTTGGTGCCTACCAAGTGGAAGGCCCGGGTTCGATTCCCAGCCACTGGATGCAGTGCTGGTCCCAAGCCCGGAAAAATGGGAGGGTTGCGTCAGGAAGGGCTTCTGGCGTAAAACATGTGCCAAGTTGTTGTGTGGCAACCCTGAACAGGGAGCAGCCAAAAGCAAGTTTGAATTTGGCCTCATTATAAAAGCTTAAATTATTTGCACAATATTGTACCATGATGTGGCTGAATACATGACAAGTTATAGAACTCTCACTGGTGACTCAATGTTTACAATCTTCTTATGTGAAGTTTCTAGGTCATTTCCCTCTTTTCCAAAGTCAGCTTAAGGGTATAGGAAATTGCTAATAATAGTTATCTAATTTAGCCACTAAACTCTTATAATCTGTACGGTAAAAATAAGGAATAATATACTTGGGGGCATATTGTTATTCGACAGTAATCCACAACAGGGTGAATTTGTAGTTTGTTCCTATTATCAGTTTAGTTATAGGAGCTATAAGCAGTCATTCCCTCACTGTATCCTTTTCCTTTTTTCTCTTCAGACGAAATGATGCATCTTATCATTTTACTATGAAGCCAAAATAGAGTCCTACGTCTTGAAGGTTCCATTTATAAATTATAAATAAATATCTCCTTAGAGAAAACTTCACCATATCAACCATTATCTGGATGTCCTTGATAACCAACAGTCCTTTTTAACTTAGTTTATTATTGGGCTTAGATTATTTTGCATTCAATGTGTGATGAGCTGTTTCTATAGAAACTGTAACAGTTATTGAGCTGAACAATACTTATAACTCATCAAATGATGCTGGTTAAGTAAAAACACTTTAGTCAGGCATCATAATTCACTTGAAATATCATTTCCTTTCAGGTCAAATAAATCATCAATTCATTTTAACTGACCTCTCCTGTACTTTCTCTTGCTAATGTGTCACCCAACACAGTCTCAAAAGTCTTAATTTGATCTAAACAAACGTCGCTGCTGTAGGAGCTTTTCACAGTCAGTTGCTGTTTGATAAAGTAAAACCTTATTGACTAAATTTCAGCACTGTTTTTTGTACTAAGTTTAAGTTTGGAAGATTGCAGGGGAACCGAGAGAAAGGGTCAACACACACACACATGTTGGACAGAAGTTGCCACTGAGTCAGAGCTGAGCCTTTTTTGACTCAGTGAAATTATTGAACATGCAGCAGATCTGTTCTTCCCTGCTCAGCTTCCAGTCTAGACTAAATTCCTTTGAATTGTGGCCTACATTCATGACTCATTACGATCAGTATTATGGCATTATAACAACCCAGCAAAAGTCTTTCACACAATGTGAGAAGTGCGTGAGTAAAAGCAAGTGGAAAAGAGAGATAGAAGAAAAAAACACGACTCAGTTTTCCCTGACAAATATCCTCAATGGGTCTAGTTCACCTCGCCTATTTCCAGTCTCAAACACACACACACACTTGCAGCTCACCTTTAAAAGACTTGTCCCAACCACAACCAAGTTTCTCTTGTGTCCTGACATTAGCAAGCTTTGTTTCTAATGTTTGTTGATTTTGGTTTCAACTCTGCTTTTGCCCACTGTTTTGTGCTTCTGCCTTACCTCTGATATCCTGTTAGTTGATCTCCTGACTTGTGCAAGTATATTTACCCTGGGATTGCTTTACATTTGGGCTGTTAATTTGTAATTGTTCATAAATCACCCTAACCTGCAATTGAATCTCTGTTGTGACATTTACATTTACAGTGTTCCTAATAAAGTGTTTGGGTTATATATACAGTGATCAGGCATAACATTATGAGCAGTGAGAAGTGAAGTGAATAACACTGATTATCTCCTCATCATGGCACCTGTTAGTGGGTGGGATATATTAGGCAGCAAGTGAACAGAGAAGAGCTACTGTTGCTCAAATTGCTGAAGAAGTTAATGCTGGTTCTGATAGAAAGGTGTCAGAATACACAGTGCGTGACGGGTCAGGGTTCTTTTGGCAGCAAAATGGGGATCAATGCAATATTAGGCTATAATGTTATGCCTGATTGGGTCACTGTATTGTACTGACTAATGTTAAAGTTACTGTAGGTGCTGGAAAATAATCAATGCCTGTTACACCGAAATTCACTCTTTTCTATAACAGCACTTGCCAGAGTGTATTTATTATTATTTTTTTAAAACCCATTTTTCATTACATGTATTATTTAATCTGAACATCTGTGAGATAAGTTGCATTTCATTACTTGTTATATCAGACGTTGTGAAATATATGTGGCTTTTCCGTAAGTGTATGCTTGTAAATTTTTTTGCTGTCCTTGCAGCATCTGTGTCTAATCAGTGCATCCTCTCCTCCTCACTGGAGTAAAATTTCCCCGGCAGCTTTGATGACACTGACTCGCTCGCGACTCATTCGTCTGTCTGTGTGTGTGTGTGTGTGTGTGTGTGCGCACTGGGTGTGACGCGCTCTAACCGGCCGTGCGCACTTATACACACTCCAGGTCAGCCCTCAGTTCATTAATACGCTTTCATTCATCCGAGACAGGACTGAAGAGAAGAGAGTCGCACAAGTCCAGCTTATACTACTCGAAATTTAGGATTGTAATGTAATTTTAGCTGACTCAGCGGGTGAGTGACCTACTAACTTCTTCCTTTCTTACTGTAAGTTTGGAAACAGCCATGAGATTTAATTATATTTATTTTCTTTCTTTCTTTCTTTCTTTCTTTCTTTCTTTCTTTCTTTCTTTCTTTCTTTCTTTCTCTCATTACATCTTTCTGTATGTTGTTCAACAGCCATGAGATTTCCACTTCTCCACTTAATTATGAATTGCATGTTCTTTCTTTCTTTCTTTCTTTCTTTCTTTCTTTCTTTCTTTCTTTCTTTCTTTCTTTCTTTCTTTCTTTCTTTCTTTCTCTCATTACATCTTTCTGTATGTTGTTCAACAGCCATGAGATTTCCACTTCTCCACTTAATTATGAAATGCATGTTCTTTCTTTCTTTCTTTCTTTCTTTCTTTCTTTCTTTCTCTTCTTTCTTTCTTTCTTTCTTTCTTTCTTTCTTTCTTTCTTTCATTCTTCCTTTCTTTCTTTCTTTCTTTCTTTCTTTCCTTCTTTCACTCTTCCTTTCTTTGGAAACAGCAATAAGATTTCCATGTACTATATATAAAATTATTATAATTATTAAACTTATATCAGTGTATACGTTTATATATATATATATAGATTCTTGAGATTTAATCTTTGATCAGCCAGTATGCAGGTCCCCTATATACCACGTTAACAGCTAAAGGCTCTAACCTGTTGATGCATGAACTCCACCAGACCTCTGAAGGTGTGCCGTGGTATCTGGCACCAAGACGTTAGCAGCAAATTCTAATTCTAAATTCTAAGTCCTGTAACTTGTGAGGTGGATGGACTTGTGATGGACAGACTTGCTTGTCCATCACATTACACAGATACTTAATCGGATTGAGATGTGGAGAATTCGCCGCTCAATTCCCTGACACTTTGAACTCTTATGGAAAAGCATTGGCGTGAAGGAGTATACATGGTCTGCAACGATGTTTAGGTCGGTGGTATGTGTTAAAGTAACAACCACAGGAATGCCAGGACCCAAGGTTTCCCAGCTGAACAATATTCAGAGCATCAAACTGCCTCCATCAGCTTGCATTCTTCCCATAGTAGTAGTATTTATGTATTTTTTATACAGTTCTCTTTATTTGTTCTCTTTGTGACGACAAAGCTGTCCGACCGGGAGGCAAAAGATGGCAAGATGTTGGCATAGCTGTTTGTGTTCATTGCCCTGCTATGCCTCCATATTGCCATTTTTTACTCCTATATGCTACAGATGTGTTTGCAGATTGTTTGCTTTTATGGTCATATTTCAGAATGTTGTCCATGATGTAGACATTTTAAACATGGCTGAAGTTCCACAGGCTATGTGTATGTTTAGGGGTCATAACTTAAGCATTGTTATATATGTTTAATATGTATCTTTTCAGTGTAAAGCTTTAAAATGTACATCAGTGCTACCCATAAGTACATGTGCCTCATGTACCTTAAAATGATTTATTTAAGGTACATGAAATACACTAAATACAGTAAAGCAATGAAAGATGTTCTTTTGATAGTGCCATCCCAACAACAAGAAAAATTAAAGTTTGATAACCACCATTACTACACTATACCTTTAAAGATTATCAGTAAAATATGTCCAACGTTAATTTTCTCTCATTAATGCATGGATCTGTTTATTCATATTGAAGTTGCTTTCGGCTGCTCCCTGTTTGGGGTCGCCACAGCGGACCAACTGGTCCGCACAACAACTTGGCAAACGTTTCACGCCGGATGCCCTTCCTGACGCAACTCTCCCATTTTTCCGGGCTTGGGACCGGCACTGCATCCAGTGGCTGGGGTTTGGGCATTGGCTGGGAATCGAACCCGGGCCTTCCACATGATAGGCGAGAAACCTGCCACCAATGCCCCGGATCTGTTTATTCATATTATTTTTTTTAAATGTTTCGAAACATCCTTTTCTGTGAAGTATCCATTACAGATTTAAAAAATCTAAATTTTAGTTTCAATCCTAGAACAAGGATATGAAACACTTAAAGGTTTTCACAAGTTACATCTTTAACAGGAATACGAATCATCAGAATTTCCCAGATTGTGAGAAGATTCATTTATTTCCAGTGATCTTGTGATTCTGGTCAGTGAGCTCATATTGAAAATAACCAGTTTTATACATTGAAAGGAATTTGACCATTTAATTTTGTGAAAAACAATGAAACCATTGTTAATTAGATGAATGTTGTGTATCTGCTGTTTCTATGCTAATAACACAACTATGTTACGAATTTAAAAGCAAAATTCAGTCAGAAAAGTGGTCAAATATAAGGATATATTGTTGCTTGGAATGGTAGAAACATTCTTTTTTGAAAGGTTAAATGTCTGTTTCCTTAAATTCATAAGAAATTCATTTCATAATGTGATCTTCCAAACAAAAAATGTTTTTGGTGGAAAACACCCCACACAAATCCTACTGAAACTTTCTTTTGAATAAGTATCATGCTTATGATTCAGCCGTTTCCAGCAAAAGACGGTTTTCTTTATTATTACATTATTCATCGTCACCTTGACAGTGGTCATATCATGTTTCACAAAATAATAATAATAATAATAATAATAATAATGATAATAATAATAATAATAATAATAATAATAATAATAATAATAATAATAATAGAAATAACAAAATGAACTTGGTGCTCTGTACAAAGTCCTTTCATGTTCATTCCTGTTCTCAACACACTTACCATTTGTGTATCAGAGTAGCAGTTCTGGCAGGTTTTTACTCAAAGAAGTCTACTTGTCATCATTGCTTTCTACACTTGGATGGTTTTCTTTGGCTCTGTCCCTGCATGTAAACTTGAAAATCCAGCACAGTGAACTGACATAAAAAAAGCACCATTTAAAACCAGCTTAGTATTACTGACTTACCTTGAAGTAATTATCATCTGTTAAATATGTTCAGGCGTTCAGGTCTGGAAACCAAACCATATATTTAATGAACTCAATAAAAAAAAAAAAAATCAATCATCACGAACATCAATTGGATTTTTTGCTTCGAACAATGTTGCGGTAAAATATCACAGTCTAATTATTCTGTTTCCTTACCCTGTTTTATTTCTGTTGACTGATTTTTTTCGGGTGAATTTCAATTTAAAACCACGTCATCCAAGTTCCCATGTCATCCTCATTCACATAAAAATGGCTCAAGATCTTTTTTGCTCCAGTCGGCCAGTATAACAAAAGGTGCAAATGAAATCATAAAAAAAATACTCTTTTCTAGTAATGTTATTAAAACGTCAACAACAATAAACCTGTGGGAGTTGAAACTAATTATGATGCTGTGCAATATCTGTAGGATTGTGCACCAATTACGGGGTTGTGTAATATGATGACTCTAGTGTACTGTGTGTGATGCATGTATGTGAATGTGGGATTGAATATGCTGTGTGATTAATTGTGTCTTCTAAGAAAAATTTCCCTGAGTGGGCACTAAAGTATAGTTTTGTTTTTATGTTTTATATATTTGTGGTTGATAATTTTCGTGATACTGTAAGATTTGCTCATTATACGGTTTCTGTGGGTAGCAGGTTCTGACTTCCAGGATGATTACCTTCAGAACTTGTTTGCTTTATGCAGTAGCAAAGTCATTACATTATGACAGTGTCACAATCTTATTTATCCCAGTATGTCATGTTTGTCTTTCCCATTTTGGTCTTTGAAGCATCGAAGAAGTGGATACTGGGTAAGTGGGTATAGTGGTCAAACTTCCACTTTTGCCTCCATTTTTGTGGGATGTAGTAGCTTAGAGGTTGAGGTGTTGGACTACTGATCAGAAGGTTGTGAGTTCAACTCCCAGGTCCACTAAGCTGTCACTGCTGGGCACTTGAGCAAGGACCTTAACGCTCAGTTGTATAAAGTGACATACATGTAAGATGCTCTGTATTAGGATGTCTGCCAAATGCAGTAAGTGTAAATGCTTGTTTAGAAGAAGCCTTTAATGTTGTCTCACATACATTACAGCACAGTGAAATTCTTTTTCACATATCCCATCTTTGGAAGTTAGGGTCAGAGTGCAGCCCATGGAGCGGAGAAAGTTAAGAGCCTTACTCAGGGGCCCAACAGTGTCAGTTTGGCTGATCAATAACCCAAAGACGAAACCGCTTGAGCCATCACTGCTCCACTTTTTTATTGTTATTATCATGGTGTTGGGTTACAGTCACACTCAGAATATTTTGACATAGCTAATAGTACTTGGTAAGAAAAAAGAATTGTTAAGCAAAACAAAAGTCATAACCGCATTACTCCATTACCTCACTCCATCGTGCTTGTCTTTTTATCATTCTTAAACTAATGTTCATAATGCCACAGAACCATGTATGCATGTATCTTCCATAAGGAACCTTAGTAGTTAGCATTTTTGCCTCATAGCTCTAGGGTTATGGGTTCAATTCCTGGCTCTGAACATGCTGTGTGTCCTGGGGGTTTCCTCTGGGTACTCTGTTTTCCTCCTCCAGTCCAAAGACATGCATTATAGGCTGATTGAGATCTCTAAATTGTCCACAGTGTATGAGTGTGTGTGAGATTGTACCTTGTGATGGAAGGGAGACAACCTGGACAGAGTTACATGAGTCCCTGGAATATACTTCAGATTCTCCATGACCCTGTGTAGGATAAGCAGTACGGAAAATGGACGATTTTGTAAACACGTCACAAATGGCTCCATCAGTTTGTGCCTAATTTTTTTCCCTGGTATTTATTAAGCACATTAAGATAACCCCGTTTTATTCAGGTTCAGCATTTATATTCTCTGTGCTGGTGTGTTTTAAATAAAACCACATTTGAATACCTGGCACCTTTCATCGCTGGTGGGAAAACAGCTTGTTGTTGCACAGGAATAATAAGCTGCAGTCAATCATATTTTCCAGTATTATATTGGCTTGAGCTGGCAGTAACTACCTGTAATTATAATACTGAACAAACGTGTCCAAAAAACAAATTTTCAACTTAATTTTGCAAAAAGATGCATACTCAGTAGCCAGAGTGAAAGTTTTCTACAAAACATCTTTTGTAGGCTGAACCAATATCAGAAAATTTAAGCTTGAAAAACACAATAAGTACCGAATCTAATTTTATTCCATTTTTTATTAATTAATTAATTAATTTATTTATTTAATTAATTAATTTATTTATTTATTTTTTGATGTTCTGGTCTGTTCGACTGTTGAAGCAGCTTTAGTAATTATATACACTACATTACTGTTATATAAAATATATATAAATATATTTAAACGGACCACCTGCTTGCATTTGAAGGATAGCATACAATGACATTTTGTTTTGTAGAAAAAAACAAAATGGAGGGAATTTCATTCCAGCATGTTTACAGTTCTGTCTCACTGGCTGAGAGAAAATATAGGCAAGATGTGGATATTGAGAATGGCTTGTCAGGCTGCACGAGCACAGCAACCGATCATGGAAAACAGTATGTGATTTTCTGCCATGAGTCTAATAACACATTTCTGTTCTACTCAATTCTACCCTGTTCTCTAAAATATCCCTTCAAATAGTTTTGAGAAATGCGTTATGGCTATTGAAGACGGAATCCTTTTCTTAAGCGAACCGAGAAAAATCAGAATGCAACTGCTAGTGCTATTCACTATTCACTAAGTGCACTGTTCCGAACTCTTCACACATCTCTCGGTGTAAGATTGCTGTTAATTAGAAAAATGTGTTCGAAATGTGTGGCGGCTTTTCAGAGCAAAGGCACGTTTAATGTGAGTGTGTGTTGAGTATGGGGATTTTTTTAGGCTTAGGAATAAGTAGACATGATACACATAATGACATATACAAAACACATACATGTGTGTGGGCTTCATTTGCTGTTCTTATGAGGACCAAGAGTTCCTATTTTTAACAAATCTTTTTTTTTTCAAGTATTAATAATAAGTAGGTACAATACTGATAATATTAAATTGTGTGTGTGTGTGGGTGCTTGTCATGTAGGTTTATTACTGGTTTATAGTATTTCGATATTTTTAGTATTAGAAATAAACATCACACAAGTCTGTATGTGGTGTCTGTCTGTGTGTGTGTGTTTAATATTACTTTTTTATTAGACATATATATATATATATATATATATATATAAAATACACACATATATATATACATATATATACACATACACACACGCACACACACATAAATATATATATATATATATATATATATATATATATATATATATATATATATATATATATATATATATATATGTACGTATGTATGTGTGTGTGTGTGTATCTGTGTTTAATATTACTTTTTGTTAGACATGATATACATACCATATATAACACACAAGTCTGTATGTGGTGTGTGTGTGTGTGTGTGTGTGTGTGTTTGTGAGAGAGAGAGAGAGAGAAAGAGAGATGGGGCAAAGTAATACATAGAGTGTAAGTGTGAGAGACAGTTTGTGATGATGGTTTTTAAGCACTCAGATGAAATGAGTGTTCAGGTGTGTTTGTGGTCTCGCAGCTCGTAATCAACTCATTTCAGCCCACTGCATCTGGCAACCGCACATGTTCATTTGTTCATTTGCTCCAGCTGTGTTCTCATCCTTCTGCCTGCATTTGCCAGATTCATTGCTCCATTCTGGTCAGGTGTGGGGTATGGGATCTACGCTTGGTTATATGAAGTTTAAAGCCGATAAATAAATGACTGAATTAACATACAAGTAAACAAACATACAGCACACACACATTTGCAAACTATTGTGTCTCTTAATGGAATGTTTCATCATCTTTATGGGTGTGTGTGTGTGTGTGTGTGTGTGTGTGTGTGTGTGTGTGTGAAAGAGCCACCTGAGAGTTTCAACCATAGTGTGATGTGCTTGGCAGCTCAAATATACAATATGTTCAAGCCCTCATATTTTATACATAAAAGATTAAAGAAGTATCGTTAATGGCCACCAGAGGGCACTGTTTCATTACATATTATTACGCTGGCCAGTTTGTTTGTCTGCGTGCAGGCTTGTGTGCGTATGTGTGTTTAATTTTACATATCATTATGTGGGTGTCTTTCATGGCAGCAATAGCAGGACTGTGCAGCTGGGTCGCCTCACCTTGATGGCATGCGTGTGTGTAGAGTGACATGACCCCTGACCCTGTGACCTCAGTCTCCTGGCAACACCAAAGCTGGGCACCTTGTAGAATACGAGGAACCATCTGTGCAGTAGGCAGCTGTTCAAAGAACCCACACACTATAATACACTATTCTGTTTATAGTGGAACTATGACTACACACACACCCACACACGTTTGTCCTAATATCCTTCGAGGACCTTCCATTGCATACTTACTAATGCAGCTTATTAATGGTATGCCTCCACATAAATCTAACCCCATCCTTCACCTTTGTAATTAAAAGGGAATCTTAGGTCTCCTTTTTTTTGGAATAAAAACTACAGTTTGCAACAACAACCCCCCCACCCCCCCACCCCCCCCACACACACACACACACACACACACACACACACACACACACACACATGCAAATAATACTACTACTACTAATTATTATTATTATAATAATTATTAGAATAATAATAAAGCAAAAGGAACAAAGTATATTATTACTATTTTAATAGTATTGTTATATATTAATAATATTAATTATTAATGTTGTTATTAAAGACATGTCTGTGAATACAATAATAATAATAATAATAATAATAATAATAATAATAATAATAATAATAATATTAACGAATGCTTTTACATTCATTTATTTATATAAAAATATGTCTATATTTTAAACACACTGGAGGAAAAATGTTAATGTTTCTCTGAATCTGTGACTACATTACCAATCAGCCATGTTTTCTTTCCACATGTCACACTAATCACTCACCCCTGCTTCTCATTTCACTTTTATTTGCATCGCTGTTTACTTTCTGGTTTCTGTGGACCTCACTGTCCTGCTTTTGTTGATGTCGAGTGTGTTAGTCGCTATGTTTGCCATAGTCTTGTTCGTATACTGTATGTTTTCGCTGTTTTTGCCTCTTAGATTCCCTGAAAAACAGAAAATCTTATTATGACTAAAACACTATCTACTGAAACAATATAATACTTAGTAATCACAAACGAAGCCTGGATTAATATTTTATTGATATAAATGTAACTACTACATGTAAACATTAACGCTCATCAAGTGGTTTGTTCTATTCTGCCGCTGATTCATGGCACGATCGCGAAAACCTCTCGATTCAGGCCGCATTCAATTGTC
Organism: Hemibagrus guttatus; assembly: GCA_033459395.1. Taxonomy (NCBI): domain Eukaryota; kingdom Metazoa; phylum Chordata; class Actinopteri; order Siluriformes; family Bagridae; genus Hemibagrus; species Hemibagrus guttatus. The sequence continues at coordinate 7,033,401 of JAUCMX010000029.1, read as the reverse complement.
TCTCCTGCTAATGACACACTAGTATCATTCACACGGAGAGCAATGAGGGAAACGGTCATGAATTTCAAGTGCTCTCACTTCTCCATTATTTTATGGAGGTGCCACAGATGTTCTGATTCTGAGCTAACTGCATAGAGATGAACTCCAGTACGATCCCAATTCCTGGCACAAGTCGAGTCATTACTGTCATCCACCAAGGCATTAGCTAGGCCGGTGTGGTTTCGTCCAAATTTCAAGTGCGTTTTTAAAAAATTGTGATTTTTAAGGTTCTAAGAGAATCCGTCGTGGAGTACTTCTAAAGACTCCTCAAACCTGGACAGAAGAATATAAAAAAAAATCAGTTTCAAGGTTTGATATGTTGTGCAATCTGAAATGCTTTTCTGCTCACCCCGGTTGTAAAGAGTGCTTATTTGAGTTACTATAATCCTTCCTGTCAGCTCAGACCAGTCTGTTTATTCTCCTCTCTCATCAGCAAGGTGTTTCAGCCTGCAGACTCTTCCCTCACCGCTCACAGGATGTTTTTTGTGTTTATTTTTTGCAACATTCTTTGTCAACTTTAGTCGCTGTTGTGTGTGAAAATCCCAGGAAATCATCCCTTTTCTGGAATACTCAAACCAGCCCATCTGGCAGCCATGTCACGGTTAAAGTCACAGAGCTCACACTTTTCTTTATTCTGATGTTTGATGTGAAGATTAACTGAAGCTCTTGTCTTGTATCTGCATGATTGCATTATACATGTGTCAGGAGTAGCTGGACAGTTCCCTGCCAGGCCCGGAGAGGGCGCTGGCAGGTGAATCCTGGGAGCCTGTTAGTGTCTGTGTTTTCCTGCCTATTGTTCTCTATCCTGATTGTGTCACCTGTCCCTAATTACCATAATGTGTTACTCTATAAAGAGGGACCCTGGTGTGCGTGTCTTTGTGAGTCAATGTTCAGGGTTTAGCTGTCCTGTGGTTGTCATGTCCATGGTTTGTTTAGGTGTCTATGTTTAGTTAGGTTTCGGTTTTGTTTTAATTTACCATGTTATGTCAGAGTTAGGTTCGTTTCCCCCTGTCTTGTGTTTATGTGAATAAAGCAGTGCTTCTCTGAATCCTGCATATGGGTCTACTTTCCATGGTGCACCATGGAGGTCCGGGTTCGAGCCCCGCAGAAAGTGGGAGCTGCGCTGGACGTGACAACATGATTGGCTGGTTAGGTGCAGGCGTATAGGTGTTCCTAATATTGTGAATGGTGAGTGTATATGAATTAAACTCATTTCTATGCTTTTTTTTTTTTTTTCTGAAGAATTACAATCCAGATAAACTACCAGGTTATTAATTATACCGACTGGTTAAGTAATAAATTGATGTCTCTGTGTACAATCTTAAAAAAAAGAGTCTATCTAATATCCATTCAAGACCATTTTTATTTTGCTGTAATTAGAGATCCTGTCAAGATGAGACGTTTTATTTGCCTTCTACATAAAAATAAATAATTGGCCAAAATCTAAAGAATGTTAAAAGAATTGTAAGTTTGGTAAATTAGCTTGATTTAGCTAGCTATTTTAGCTAGTTGGGTTTGTTATTTACATCATGAAATTAGCTAGCTATTGATGACTTCTAGATGAATTTGCTAGTTACATTTTGTAGATTTTGATAGACAAGTTTAAGTTTTGTTGCTAATTGTCATAAATTTCCTCCTCGCACAGAGCAAAGCCTCTCAGAGCACACAGGCAGCTACAGCACCCACACTGTGTTGTATTATGTTTGTTTTGATTTGTCTTGTCTCTGCTCATGTCCTGTCGCTGGTTGTTTTCCTCATGTGCTCTTTATTGCCTGCACCTGTTTAGAGTTTACCCCTTGATTAGCTTGTATATTTAAACCCTTGCGTGTCTTTTGTCCGAGCCTTTCTTCCTTCTGATTTCCTTTTTTTTATTTTTTAAATAGTTCTGTTTTCTTGCTAATGCTCTTGAATTGCCTACTCTTTGCTGATCGCCTGACCTCTGCCTGTTTCCCATTTATGCTTTCGATATTTTGTTTTTGATTCGTCTGCCTGCATCTCTTTAATAAACACTTTAACTGCATTTGCATCCATTTCAGCAATCCTCACATGACAATGTGCCTTGGAGTTCACTCCAAAAGGGTTAGGAAACTAAGCAGAAAGCCAAATTTTTAGGATTGTCTGAGTAAGAAAAATATTTTTGCTTTGTCTGATTGATTAAAGCGAACTAACTAGCCCCATCAAGTATTCTCAGAAGTTTGAGGCAGAAATATTTTAGAAACACTGAAAGTGATATGTGGTGGCTTGGTGGTTAGCACGTTTGCCTCACACCTCCAGGGTTCGATTCCCGCCTCCGCTGTGTGTGTGTGTGGCGTTTGTATGTTCTCCCCGTGCCTCAGGGGTTTCCTCCGGGTACTCCGGTTTCCTCCCCTGGTCCAAAGACATGCATTGTAGGTTGATTGGCATCTCTAAATTGTCCGTAGTGTGTGTGAGTGAATGAGTGTGTGTGTGTGCCCTGCGATGGGTTGGTACTCCGGTTTCCTCCCCTGGTCCAAAGACATGCATTGTAGGTTGATTGGCATCTCTAAATTGTCCGTAGTGTGTGTGAGTGAATGATTGTGTGTGTGCCCTGCGATGGGTTGGTACTCCGTCCAGGGTGTATCCTGCCTTGATGCTCGATGACGCCTGAGATAGGCGCAGGCTCCCTGTGATCCGAGAGTAGATTGGATAAGCGGCAGACAATGAATGAAAAAATGATATGCATAATATTATAATTCTGATTTGAACTTAATATGAAAATATTGTCTGTCAGTCCTGAATAGTGAAGACTATGGATGAATGCATACAGGGAACTGTTGCACCAAATGAGGCTTGATGTACATGCCAAACAACAAAAATACATTTTCTATATTCGTGGCCTTTTCCATCTGTGACAGATGCATAAAACAGAAATTTCAACATTGTAATCTTAATTCCACCCTCAGAGCAGGAGGGAAGTACAAAATAAAGAGGGGAAAAAAAAAGACCCTCAATTGACGGCCTTTGCATGTGCATGTCTCTACTGTGCTCTCCCCAAACCTACATCACTTGTTACCATGACAACGTTGGACCTGACGATCCGCCTCCCTTCAGGCTGTCAGGGTGTTTGGGGAGGAAAACACCAATTTAGACAGAGAAAATGTCTGTCTGTCTTAATCTGTCTGTTTGTCTGCCTGGCCTGGATATGCTGTAGGAGAAATGGACTATATCTGCACCAGTGCTCTATGTACACACACACCGTACATTCTCTCTCTCTCTCTCACTCACACACACACACATGCGCACAGTGCAACATAAAACAAGTAGCAACTCATCATGCCCATAAACCTTTTATTCTTTTAATACCATAGCAGTCTGCCAATGATTACTAATGTCATTTATTAATCAAAATCAGGGCATGATTTTGATCTGTTTATTGCTGTAATTTATTCCTTTTACAACCGTATAGCAGCTTGAAACTGTCATTTATTTAACCAGCCTCAAGTTTTTCTTCTGCTTGATGGAAATAAGGCAAGATAAAAGGAAAGCAGCAGTTACAGACAATTTAAAGTACAAAGTTTCTGTCCTAAAAACTTTCACACAGTTTCACACAAAACTGACTGTTACCAAGTTCTAACACATTAACCCTTTTTACCAGCACACCGGTGTTCCAGTATGCTGGCAAAATGGAAATCAACTCCTCAGACATTTTCAATCAGTGTGTATATATAAATGAATTATTTTATTGCTATTGAAAGTTTGATATAAAATGAGTCTTTCAGTGTGAGCTGCATGTTTTTCCCTCTGTTGGATAACCTTACACAGAACTTTAGTAGTTGAAGATCTTGCATGCTTATGAACAAGCACTTGGGGCAGCTCAGAGAGCAGAAATGGGTTTGATATCGATTGAAATAAACGTGTGGGGAAAAAAAAACAAATGTTTTTTAAGAACTTTTCTATAAATATATTGCTCCTAGTAGGCTAAGTAAAAAGAGAAATATTTATAACAAACTACAAATTCTTAAAGTGCTGAGTGTCTACTTTCATATGAGCCATTAAACATCACTTTAGAGTGTCACATAATACAGTGCTGAACATGAACCCAAAACAAGCACAAATTTCATTTATCCAGTTATTGTTAGCCTAAGTTTATGTAGATCGAATCATACACAAGCACATTACTATAAACCTGTTATTTGAATAAAATGTATAGAATATGAATCAATACCTTTGACAGGCTGAAATTAAGTAGTGTATACACACCAATCAGGCATAACATTATGAGCAGTGACAGATGAAGTGAATAACACTGATCTCCTCATCATGGCACCTGTTAGTGGGTGGGATATATTAGGCAGCAAGTGAACATTTTGTCCTCAAAGTTGATGTGTTAGAAACAGGAAAAATGGGCAAGTGTAAGGATTTGAGCGAGTTTGACAAGGGCCAAATTGTGATGGCTAGACCACTGGATCAGAGCATCTCCAAAACTGCAGCTCTTGTGGGGTGTTCCCGGTCTGCAGTGGTCAGTATCTATCAAAAGTATCCTTTAGGTCCTGCAAGTCCTTTTAAGACCTGTACGTATCATGAAGGCCCCAACTCACAGGAATTAAAAGGATCTGCTGCTAGCATCTTGGTGCCAGATACCACAGCACACCTTCAGGGATCTAGTGGAGTCCATGCCTCAATGGGTCAGGACTGTTTTAGCAGCAAAAGGGGGACCAACACAATATTAGGCATTTGGTCATAATGTTATGCCTGGTCGGTGTGTATATAGACAATAAAATAAACAAACACTTTTTTTTTTTTTTTTTTCTTTTTTTTAAATAATCAATGCTGTAAAACTATGTGCCAAAGATTCTAGTTGTCATAGTAGCACACCCAAAGGGCACCAAACAAAATTTCCCATCAGCCACAGCATGTTGCATGTCCTAGTCACTCACACCTGTTTCTTCTTATTCCCCATTATTTATTTTCTGTGTTTCTCTGTCAAGCTTTGGATGATGTAACATTCTCGTGTTCATCCTTATCATCTTTGTTTCCCACCACAGTTTGCACAGTATGCTCCTTGTTTACATGTCTTTTGCTTTTTATGTCTTTAATGCACATTAATTCATATGTATATATGTATGTGTTCTGCACTTGCATCAGCCTTGGCCTCCATTTCATAACACTAGTAAATGAACAGAAGTACCCACTAGTGGCCTATTTTTGATAATTGATGATAATTACAAACCCTGAGCTACGGCATTGAACCCAACCTAAGCAGCAGTAACAAGACAAAAAATAAACTACACTACAATGAAATGGTATAGGAAATGCCATTTCAAAACATTATGTAAAATGAAATGTCAGGTATATTAATCCTAATATAAAACTAATAGACTCATATACGTATTTATTTATTCTAAGCTGCACTTGTCAGGAAAATCGAAATTTTTTTGTAATAAATTTTTTGTCAAATTTGTGCTGTTTCTAACCACTTATTTCAAATCTAATGATGCCCTGGGTTTCGTGTATTTATTGTGTATCTGGTGTATTATTTTTATCATTGTTATGTTTTCCTGCACTGCCCTACTTTCCCCCCCCATATATATATTCCTGTGTAGGCCTCGTCTATTATGTTGTCCTGGAGGAACGATATTTCATCACTCCATGTACATGTATATGTATGAGATGACAATAATATCCACCACATGAAAGCGTAAAGCCACCACAGACTCTTCTCACCACACAATACATTACCTGCCAGGAATCCATCATCAAAATGCACATTCCGGATTAATATAAAATATATATAAATGGAAGAAGCTTTTTTCTCTTTGCTCTTATTGAGATATCTATTGATCTGTGGTTTCAGTCTTTTAGTCTCCTTGAGGCAGCTTCCTATTCCTCTTTCTGAGACCAATGCTGCTGTTTATATTACATTATAAAGAGCTGGATTTATCACCATGAATCCATTTCCTTTTTTTCCCACAGAGTATTAAAACTGCACTATACTGAATTAAACAGAATTGAACATTTCTCTTTATAGTCCTCACAGGTACACATCTAAGAATGCTCAAAGCCTGGCTTTGGTATTCGTACAGTATGCAGGTAATCATGTAATTCATGACCATTTAGTTTGGTGGTCCAATGGCACAATATTATCTTTTCCAACCAATCAGAATTCACGTTAAGATCGTGACCGACCTGGATGTCTTTCTGAACAAACAATCGAAAGTCTGTCTAGAAAATAAAAAGAATCTGTCTAGAGGCTGTCTAACAAATAATCAGTAACCTCATTTCCTCTTTGTCTTTTATAAACTTTGATTGAAGGGAGAATTTTTGAATGAATCACCATGGCGCCTTCCCCTTCTGTCCATTTGTCTGTGGCAGCAAAGTCTAATAGGAGGCAGAGTCAGTAAGATTACTAAATGTCTACACATGGGTGAGTTAGTCCTTGGTTAAATTTCCTAGAGTTCTGGCTCGACTCCATACAGGTAGGTCAGGACAGACTCCACTCCCTGGACTGTCTGTGCAGTGAGGGGGACTTGCAGTGAGTCCATGAGAGACTGTCGATGCCGAGCATGAACCTGACACTGCAGACAACAACAGAGCAACAGTTTTATGGTTTTTTTTTTTGTAAAGTTGGTGTCACTCACTCAAAAGCCTGCCTCCTGTGTCCTTATTCTTCAGGATGTCACACTGACTAACTGTTAATGTGCTCCACTGCAGTTAGGGATGGATACAGGTTGCCTACTGGGCAGGGGATGAAATAATATAAGGGTAAAATGTCAGTTGATATCATTTTCTCTTGTGTACAAGAGACTACAGGGCACTCCATACAGTTTTACCTTATCAGGCACTGAATCACATCAATTCTACACTGGAAAGCACCCTAGAGGGCACTTCATTGTGTTCTCTCACACATTGCACTCTAGAGGACATTTCATCAAATTTTTTTCATTTAAAGAACATCCATTAGAGCTTTTATTTCATTACAGTTGCTCCTCTGTGAGGACTCCATAGAGGGCGTTTTTTGACTTCTGACTCTTTTGATTGCCTTTTTATCACAATGCCGTGATCTTCACAAACTTTTCAATCCTTACTTGTTCAAACGTTTGTTTTATTGGTGAGGTTTATACAAGTCACTGCACAGAAGCACAAATAACCAAACAGATGTCAGCTTCTGCGATCCTGAAGAATGTGGTGAGAAAAGTGTATAGAAGCAATAAATAAAATAATTCATAAGCTGTAGTATCTGTTGTCTTTAAAGCATTTAAAGCTGAGATTCAGCTTTTAAAGACCTACATTGCAAGGCAAGGTACTGTGTGTTAGAGCAGGGCACCATAAGATATTAAAGAAGTGGAATGACACATGAATCCACCATGGAAGTCCAACCAATTAAATGTTAGCACTTTTAACTATGCACAATGCTTTGTAACAAAGCAGGTTTATAAAAAATATATGTTCAGGACATAAATTTGAAATTTATCCCTAATGAGCAAGCCAGGGGTTGGTTGTGGTGAGGAAAAACTCCCTCAGATATGAGGAAGAAACATTGAGAGAAACCAAACTCAAAAGGGAACCGATCCTCATCAGAATGACACTATAAATCAGTTCCCTCCAATAACTGTGTACTATATAGTCAAAACGTTTAATGCATTTGTGTAACCAGGAGATTCATAACACGAAGTCTGACTTGTTGAAATGATCAACTGTGCACTTGAGTGGTAAACTGAACTTTCTAAGTGGTACCACCTACACTAATCTCACGTCTATCCAAACTGTCCATGTGGTCCATCCTCAAGCAGCCTCCAAGCAATGAGCCTCCAACCAGTAGTATAGGAATCTGGATGGATCAGGCAGATCTGTAGAGCAGAAGGGGTCAGAAGTCATCTCTGGTATCTCAGGAGTAGCGTGTGTATCACGACAGAGATATAGAGGGAGCAACAGACCCAGTGTTAGTAAGAGAATCAGAATATATTCACATGGATATTTCTTAGATGATGACTTGATAATTTCATATTAAATAACCACTGAGTCATATGTGACCGTAGGGAAATGTACTTGTTTGCCCACTAGGAGCATTTTTATGTAACAGGGATTTGTGAGAATCATTTAGAAATCACTCATCCACTTCCTGCTAAGCCTGCCAAGAAGCTAGAAAGCCAGAAAGGAGGCAGCTCACAGGAGTACCTATTCGATGCTAGCTGACATTTCCAGACAGAGATGGAAACGACAAAGACAAACAGAGAGATTGAGAGAGCAAGAGAGCGAGCGCTAGAAGACTTGAGAACAAACCTGTTTGTGTGTACAGACATGGATGTGTATCTGTAACAGAAAAAACATGTGGCAATATGACATGTGGCGATATGAGGACATGATAGGTTGAATATTTCATCATCACTCCAGACTCCATTATGGTTGTTTTATTCAGTTCATTCCTTTGTGCTATCAGGTCATCCATATTAATTCTCCACACCTGGGTGTCCCTCATTAAAGCTCTGGACATATGTCTTACAGTAAAGTGTGTGTGTGTTTTGAGGGGACAGATTGTTTGGAAACCTTGAATCTTGCACTTTTGACCCAGTCGTCATAGAGGCAATATGGCTACTGGGGGAAGGGCATTTGTCTTGCCCTTGTGCAGCTGTTGAATACATGCTGCAGATGTTTTACACACACACACACAGAGCTAAATGAGAGGCCATTGTGTCTGTACTAAAAGCACTAAATGACTCTCCAGTGATTTGACTATTGCTTTGCCTCATACAGTTTGGAGCAAAGCCAATAAGAATTTTAGCACAATACAACCACCCACAATTAAAAAACCTACGAGGACAAAGCTGGCAATTAATATCGATTTGGAATACTAAAATGTCTCAGCAACCTGTTGATTGGTTTCAGAGAGCTTACATGAATTTTCACTCAACAGAGCTGGAGGGCTGAGGAGAAAATTGACAGAAGCAGGCAGAATTTCAAACCTTAACCTGGCAATGTCTTTTTCATGACTTGTTTTGTCTTACAATCAATTCTGGTGCCTTCTGTTATGGCAAATGCATTGGTTGACTATTTTTTGATTTGGCTTAGTATTTTGATTTGGCTTAGTATTCTAAAGACAGATTGCCATTGCTACTGATTGCTATACCTCCCCAGACCACTAGACCAAAATTGCTCACCATTTTGGACTTTTCTGTTCCATTTGATCTTGATTATTGCACACCTGTTTTGTGTTTTCTGATTTCTCATCTTATTTAAGTCTTGTGTCTCCTTTCCTTGGTTGCTGGAGAATTTTTTTCAAGATTTCTTTTTTCAAGATTATGATTTCATAATGACCAATCTAGCCATGGGGGTCACAGTCCAGTGACTTCTGTGCCGGTCCCAAGCCCGGATAAATAGAGAGGGTTGCGTCAGGAAGGGCATCCGGCGTAAAACATTGCCAAATTCAACCATGCGAATCGTCAGTACGAATTTCATACCGGATCGGTCGAGGCCCGGGTTAACAACGACCGCCATCGGCGCCGTTGACCTACAGGGCGCCGGTGGAAATTGGGCTACTGTTGGTCGAAGAAGTAGAGGAGGGAGGAGAGTGCACAGACAGAGAGAGAAGAGGAAAGGTAAGAGTGTAGGACTGAGAATAGGAACTCTGAATGTTGGTACTATGACAGGAAAAGGTAGAGAGCTGGCTGATGTGATGGAGAGAAGGAAGGTGGATATACTGTGTGTACAGGAGACCAGGTGGAAGGGTAGCAAGGCTCGTAGTATAGGAGCAGGATTCAAGCTGTTTTATTATGGTGTGGATAGTAAGAGAAATGGGGTAGGTGTGGTCCTGAAGGAGGAGTTTGTGAGGAATGTTCTGGAGGTGAAGAGAGTGTCAGACAGGGTGATGAGTCTGAAGTTAGAGATTGAAGGGGTTATGTTGAATGTGGTTAGTGGTTATGCCCCACAGGTAGGTTGTGAGTTAGAGGAGAAAGAGAGATTCTGGAGTGAATTAGATGAGGTGATGGAGAGTATTCCCACGGGTGAGAGAGTGGTGATAGGAGCGGATTTTAATGGACATGTTGGCGAGGGGAACACAGGTGATGAGGAGGTGATGGGCAAGTTTGGAGTTAAGGAAAGGAACCTGGAAGGACAGATGGTAGTGGACTTTGCTAAGAGGATGGACATGGGTGTGGTTAACACTTATTTTCAGAAGAGGGAGGAGCATAGAGTGACTTACAAGAGTGGCGGTAGGAGAACACAGGTAGACTACATTCTATGTAGAAGAGGCAATCTGAAAGAGATTAGTGACTGTAAAGTGGTAGTGGGAGAGAGTGTAGCCAGACAGCATAGGATGGTGGTGTGTAGGATGACTTTGATGGTCTGTAAGACGAAGAGGTCAAAGATAGAGAAGAAAACCAAGTGGTGGAAGCTGAAAAAGGAGGAATGTTGTGAGGAATTTAGACAGAAGTTGAGGCAGGCTCTGGGTGGTCAGGTAGTGCTGCCAGATGACTGGGAAACTACAGCAGAAGTGATCAGGGAGACAGGGAGAAAGGTGCTGGGTGTGTCATCTGGAAGGAGGAAAGAAGATAAGGAGACTTGGTGGTTGAATGAGGAAGTTCAGGATAGTATCCAGAGGAAAAGGTTAGCCAAGAAGAAGTGGGACATGGACAGGACTGAAGAGAATAGACAGGAATACAAGGAGTTACAGCGCAGAGTGAAGAGGGAGGTGTCTAAGGCCAAGCAGAAGGCATATGAAGAGTTGTACACTAGGTTAGACACTAGAGAAGGAGAGAAGGACTTGTACAGGTTAGCTAGGCAGAGGGATCGAGATGGGAAGGATGTGCAGCAAGTTAGAGTTATTAAGGATAGAGATGGAAGGGTGCTCACAAGTGAGGAGAGTGTACAGAGGAGATGGAAGGAATACTTTGAGGAGCTGATGAATGAGGAAAATGAGAGGGAAAAAAGAGTAGAAGGGGTGAACTCTGTGGAACAGAAAGTAGATAAGATTAGAAAGGATGAAGTCAGGAAGGCTTTGAAGAGGATGAAAAGTGGGAAGGCAGTTGGTCCTGATGACATCCCGGTGGAGGTCTGGAAGTGTCTGGGAGAGGCAGCAGTGGAATTTTTAGCTAATTTGTTCAACAGGGTTTTAGAGAGTGAGAGGATGCCTGAGGAATGGAGAAGAAGTGTGTTAGTGCCGATCTTTAAGAATAAGGGTGACGTGCAGAGTTGCAGTAACTATAGGGGGATAAAATTGATGAGCCATACAATGAAGGTATGGGAAAGAGTAGTGGAAGCTAGGTTAAGGAAGGTAGTGGACATTTGTGAGCAGCAGTATGGCTTCATGCCCAGAAAGAGCACAACGGATGCAATTTTTGCTCTGAGGATTTTGATGGAGAAGTATAGGGATGGTCAGAAGGAGTTGCACTGTGTGTTTGTAGACTTGGAGAAAGCATATGACAGGGTGCCAAGAGAAGAGCTGTGGTACTGTATGAGGAAGTCAGGAGTAGCGGAGAAGTATGTCAGAGTGGTGCAGGACATGTATGAGAGGAGCAGGACAGTGGTGAGGTGTGCTGTAGGTCAGACAGAGGAGTTCAATGTGGAGGTGGGACTGCATCAGGGATCGGCTCTGAGCCCCTTCCTGTTTGCTATAGTGATGGACCAGTTGTCAGAGGAGGTCAGACAGGAGTCTCCTTGGACAATGATGTTTGCAGATGACATTGTGATCTGTAGTGAGAGCAGGGAGCAGGTGGAGGAAAACCTGGAGAGGTGGAGGTTTGCGCTGGAGAGAAGAGGAATGAAGGTCAGTCGTAGTAAGACTGAGTACATGTGTGTGAATGAAAGGGAGGGAAGTGGAACAGTAAGGTTACAGGGTGAAGAGGTGAAGAAGGTACAGGAGTTTAAGTACTTGGGGTCAACAGTCCAGAGTAATGGAGAGTGTGGGAAAGAGGTAAAGAAGCGAGTGCAGGCAGGTTGGAATGGGTGGAGAAAGGTGTCGGGAGTTCTGTGTGATCAGAAAATATCAGCGAGAATCAAGGGGAAGGTGTACAGGACAGTGGTGAGACCGGCCATGCTGTATGGTTTAGAGACAGTGTCACTGAGGAAGAGACAGGAGTCAGAGCTAGAGGTAGCAGAGCTGAAGATGTTGAGGTTCTCTTTGGGAGTGACAAGATTGGACAGGATTAGGAATGAGTACATCAGAGGGACAGCTCATGTTGGACGTTTGGGGGACAAAGTTAGGGAGGCCAGATTAAGATGGTTTGGACATGTTCAGAGGAGGGACAGTGAGTATATTGGTAGGAGAATGTTGGACATGGGGCTGCCAGGCAGGAGGCAAAGAGGAAGGCCAAAGAGGAGGTATATGGATGGAATAAATGAGGATATGAAGCTAGTGGGTGCAAGGGTTGAGGATGCAGAAGATAGGGATAGGTGGAGAGAGATGATTCGCTGTGGCGACCCCTGAAGGGAAAAGCCGAAAGAAGAAGAAGATGATTTCATAATGACCACCTGCCTAATATTGTGTTGGTCCCCCTTTTGCTGCCAAAACAGCCCTGACCCATCATACACTCTGTATTCTGACACCTTTCTATCAGAACCAGCATTAACTTCTTCAGCAACCTCCTTAGACTGTGCATATAAATAAACTAAATTTAAGAGAGTCATATGAAAAAAAAAGGATGAATAGGAATATGTACAATTGTCACATGTAGGTACAGAATGGAAAGTGATGTATTTAACATGCAAGTAAGTTACATGTAGTAACAGTACAGGGCCAGGTCTGGTTTTCCTCATGTTTTGGTGGTTTTCTTGTTTGTTTCTGGTTTATTAAAGAGGTGACCTTAAGTGATACATCTAGGGCAGGGATTGTGAGAGATTCTAGCATCTGTTCAATAAATAATCTGCTCAGATAGGAAAAAACATGAAAGAAAATTAGAAGAGAGGTAGAGAGTATTTGCTTTAATTAACCAGTTGTTTGTATTAGTTTTTCAAACACAAAGGAACTGTTATCCAGTGTGTAATTAAAAAAAAAGCTAAAAAATGTAATCCTGTAGAAGTGGTAAATAATACAGTTTTTTTTTATTTTACCTTGTAAGATTTAAAAAAAAAATACTATTCATACGGGTAATGTGGTGAAAGACAAATACACTCTCACACACACAGTTTGATTGGGGCACTCCTGGCTGGCTCACTTTGGTTTGAGCTTAATACCTTGCACACTTAACCATTGGCTGCCCTTTAACATAGCTGACACAGCCAAACATTGTGTGTGTGTGTGTGTGTGTGTGTGTGTGTGCGTGTGCATGCATGTATGCTCACACATAAGAAGACCAAGAATTCCCTTTAGCTTAAAAATCGAAGATCCACAAATCAATCTCTATGTTGCCAATAAGCTTTTCTTTCACACACACACACACACACACACACACACACACACAAAACAAACTCTACTTTCTGTAAGCCAAAGGCCGCATTAACATTTTACACATATCAGACACATCATAGAGTGTTTACTTTATACCCACACACACACACACACACAGTGTAAACAGCATACATCACTCTGCCACTGAGTTTGATAAACCTTTTACTTCCCCTTTGTTATTTCACTTTGTGTTTTGTTATTTCCATATTTTTTTGCTTCTGTTTTATCTCTTCTATCCTTGGCTTGCTTTGCACCCCCCCCTCTCTTTTTATCTCTTCCTTTTTCTTTCTTAGTGAGCCCTAGAGAGTCTGCTGGCTACTAAATCGAGGTCACAGCATTGTAAAAAATCAGACACAATTTCTTCTTTCCTGCTTTCATTTTGCAATTTTGGGGCCTTGAATTAGTAAAAAGAGTTCATAGATAAGTCTTTATGGATAAAGATTCTTTAAGTCTATGTAACCATGTAACACTATTTTAAGATGATAAGGATATTATAGGTACTTATACCTTTAATTATCATCTTAAACTGATTTACAGAAATCGTCCAGACTTCACCAGAGCACTTAATGAAAGCTTCATCTCCCAGCCTGGAGAAAAATTTCCATGCTTAATGGATTCGATATCTCTTAAGTGAACCCTGAAATCCCAGTAGATTTACTTGTCTTTTGTTAAATAAAATATTCAACTTTGCTGCATTCACTTTTTGCTGAATTTTCACACTTTACAGCAATGCCTGAGACAGTGCAGACAGATTAGAATCTATTAGATACTTCAAGTGTTTTAAGTATTTCCATGGAAACAGCATGATAATAATCTACAAATTTTGTGAGCTAAAACTTCAACATTTCAACCATTAGATAGCTACGTGAGTTACACTAGCTAGCCAACACTTTTTGAGCCATTTAAGGTCTGTCTGTCTGTCTGTCTGTCTGCTTGCCTCTCTCTCTCTTAGAGTCGCAAAACCCTTCCAGTGCAATGGAATGCACACCTGCTAAAAAATCCCACAATGCACCGCAAAAACCAAGGAGCATCAATGCTCACTATGTTCCCTTATTGAAAATCTGGACTTTGTATTTTCCTGCATCCTCTCAGCTGGAAAAAAATGCCAGATGAAACAAGACTCAACTTAGTCTACAAATATAAGTAGCTTGTTATTATTGTTATAGCTCAAAAATGATTACTTACTTTAGCAATTTTTAATTTGAAGTACCATAACAGAAACTAGGTCATCCCTATGTATAATAAGTCAAAGATCTTATCAGTGCCCAAACTTGTGTACAAAATAGACTGATTATGAGCTACAGAGCAGATTGAGACACACCCAAAACAAAATTGAACTAAATTAGCGAGTCAGCTAATGTGACCTGTCTTTCTATACTGTTGATATAAGAGGTTAAATCCTTTTACCCAATGAATTATTACTACAGTTTTCACTATGTTCACTGAAGTCCATGTGTATTGTATTCTTTCCACTAGCCACAAGCCTGGATGTACCTAAACATCCATAGGAGAAATATAATAGAGTGAAAACACAGAGAAAATTCTACGTTGGTACCGGCAAGATCTGATCTCGGAAACACAATTCGGTGTTATAGTGATTTAGCTTCACTAACTTGCATTAGCTAAATATTTACTTAGGACCTATACAAAAAGTTGAATGTTTAATAGCTATTTGAGTGGCTAGCATAAAAACCTGCTTAGCCACTCAGAGTGTTTACTTTGAGCCTTCCTTCTGGATAGTTTTGATAATCTTCCTGTTTCGTTATTCTCAATTAGCGACTACTTCTACAACAGAAAAGCCTGAAACTATGAAAAAGCGTTCTACCTGTTTGTGTGTGTCAAATTATCTGTGGCTCAAACCAGCCTGCAGCTCCACTGGATCCCGGCGCCCACCTGTCTCCTCTCCTACTCTCCTCTGAACAGTCTCTATCACTCGGTCCCTCACTTGTTCCTCATATTCCTTCCATCTCTCCATCCCTCCTGCTGTCAGGCTTATGGCTTCCTTTATAGCTGAAGCCCATTAGACAGCAGGATGAGAGGAGAAATTCATTATTTCCACAGCACTCCTACAATCTCTCTCTCTTTCTCTCTCTCTCTCATTCTGTCTATCTTTCTCTTTTTCTCTCAGGTCATCTAAAGTCAATATAATTCATGAAAGTGAGAAAAGACAAATAAGCTCTGAGTGCAGGGATGAATGGAGATGAGAAAAGGAGTTAAAAATGTTACAAGAAATTTAGAAGGAAATGCGTAGACATTTAAACCGCTGTGAGCCCAATTAATGATAAACATGGTCTGAAAATGAATGTGTACATGCTGTGACTACTTTAATTTGGTTTAATTAAGGCCATATATTTGCAAGCAGGGGCCCACAGGAAAAATGTTTGAAATGGCCCCGATAGGTGTAACACAAAAAAGGATAATAGAGCCCCAGTGGGGCAAGAATCATGCTGCCCCATGCAGGGTTGGCAGTTTAAATACTCTGCATTCACTAGGATCCTGATTTCCAGGAAGTAATCAGATTTAAATCTTATAATTTTCTGCAAATTAAGGCTTAGTGTAAGTGTAGCTGGTGTTAAATGTGAGTTATACAGTGAACTGTATGTTGTAGATTGCAAAGATCGGGATTACTGTGTAGTAACAATACACTAATCAGCCATTGACAGATTCAGGGAATAATATTAATTATCCCATTACAGAAGCACCTTTCAAGGGTGGAATGTATTAGGCAGCAAGTCAATAGTCAGTTCTCAAAGTTGTGTTGAAAGCAGGAAAAAATGGGTAAGTGTAAGGATCTAAGTAAAATTTGTGAAGGCCAGACCACATGGTCAGAGCATCTCCAAAACAGCAGGTCTTGTGGGGTGTTTGTGGTATGCAGTGGTTAGAACCTACCAAAAGTCATCCAAGGAAGGACAACTGGTCACAAACAGGCCCGTCTCACAACCTTACAAAACTTAAAGCATCTGCTGCTGACGTCTTGGTGCCAGATACCACAGCACAGCTACACAATATTAGGAAGGTGGTTTTAATGTTATGGCTGGTCAGAGATGGTTGTGCACCAGAAAATTATAAAAGCTTCATATGTAAGCCTACATATGTTATTTACATATATATATATATATATATATATATATATATATATATATATATATATATATATATATATATATATATATATATATATATATATATATATATACACACACACACTATACGCTGCACAGTCAAGTTTAATCACAAAAAAATTGTTATTGTGGCATGAAAAAAATATGCATGCAATATCCGCAAACTGCACACATTTATTTTATACACAGCATTAATTTTTTCTCTTTGGTGGCAACTCTAGAGTTAACCACACATGAAAAAAAAAGAAACACACATTCATTTTGATGAAGCTCAGCTTCTTCCCTAATTAGTTAGAGCTCTTTGTGACCCGTGATGGCTTACTCTGTGAGATTAGCAACATTATCGTATTATAGCTGTAATTGCACTTTTAACAGTCAGGACCTTTTGGGTTTTGACCTTTTTGTGGTTAGTAAGTTGGATTAAACGTTTTGTAAACCTCTGCTTTAAACCTTCATCTGCATAGGTTTATCTTCAGGGGTGGGAAATACTTGTGCGAATTTATTGCTACGCTTTTGTAAGTATTATTTTGATGTATCGATACATCACTATTTGAGTGTAAAACTTGTACTTTACTTTGTTTCATTTCCAAAAAAAACCCCAAAACAAAACAATCTCCTTACAGTTTAATTTAGACCTTTAAAGTATTCATTTCATTCATCTGCTCCCTTCCATAATAACTGTTTTCTATATGTTATTTTGAATAGAACCAGTTTGGCATCCAGTTGTTTAGTTATCAAATTAATCAATGTACAAAACTTCCATCATCCACAGTTAGCCTCTCTTGCTACACAATGGATTTTAGAACATAATGTTTTTCTCCAAATGAAGACAATCTACCAGACTTGCAGTGTCCCCTGGCTCTACCTCAGGAAAAAAAAAACAAACGTTTCAATAAACAAAGAAGTTAAGAAAGACTCAGGCATCTTCTTTCTTCTTCAAACTTTATTTAAATGTTTATGAAAAAGCATTCTCAGGCAATTTTTGCTAATTCGCTAAGATGTCCTGGCTATATTGAACTAAATTAGCCTGCTTTCTTTGCTAATGGCAGTTTAGACTAGCACAGATTCCAGTGTCTAATATAATCGGCTAGACAGATTCAAGCTAAAAATATTAATCAGACATGTGAGATTGGTTTCTGCTTTAAACATCAGAAATTGCTTAGAGGCACGCTGCAATGAAAATGTTTCACATTTTCATTCAAAGTTAATTTGAAAGGTTAGCATGCGCCATGCTACATTTGGTGCTGGTATATCAAGTGTGAATGTTTTCTTCTTGAAGCTCTTTACAGAGTCGGATTAATGACAGTTATTCTCAAAGAAGCATCAAGGGGCATTGGTAGGTTTCTTGCCTATCATGCAGGAGGCCTGGGTTCAATTCCCAGCCACTGGATACAGTGCTGGTCCCAAGCCTGGAAAAATGGGAAGGTTGTTGTGTGGACCAGTTGGTTCGCTGTTGCAACCCCGAACAGGGAGCAGCCGAAAGCAACTCTCTCATTCTCAGAGCTGTGTCAAAGGCATGAAGCAGCCTAAACACGACCCCAGATAAATTTATAAAATAGTATATTTTCTTTACTCTTGCTAATGGACAGAGTGAGGGAGTTAGCGATGCAACCGTTTTGATGCAGTTGATTTAAATGGGATTCTCAGAATAAATACAATACATAAACTCTCAGAGAGAGGCATGCTCCAAAATTCAAATACAGAGCATTCACCAAGGGTTTACCAGCCTATAGGTGCAGCGTATAAAAGATTTCCAGATGTTTCCAATTGTATAGATTCATCTAAGTTACATTCTCTTATTCTGGGGCTTTCCCCCCTCCTATACTGTATTATAAAATGCCTTACCTATATAACCTGCATGGACCTCATGGCAAAGGCTAGGCACTTCTAACTTGACCTAGCGATAAAACATATAAGGAAAAAAATCCTACATCTTTTATCTTTAAACTTTTTATCTTTTCTCCCCCTCCTGATATTTCAACTAATATGTTGATTGACCAACAAATTAAGCTGGTGATAAGCTTACAATCCAACATTTCAAACAATTTGCATTACCAAACATTGCATTGCCTTTACTTTTTCATTCATTCATTCATTGTCTGCCGCTTATCCGAACTACACTCGGGTCACGGGGAGCCTGTGCCTATCTCAGGCGTCATAGGGCATCAAGGCAGGATACACCCTGGACGGAGTGCCAACCCATCGCAGAGCACACACACACTCTCATTCACACACTATGGACAATTTAGAGATGCCAATCAACCTACCATGCATGTCTTTGGATTGGGGGAGGAAACGGGAGTACCCGGCGGAAACCCCCGAGGCACGGGGAGAACATGCAAACTCCACACACACATGGCGGAGGCAGGAATCGAACCCCCAACCCTGGAGGTGTGAGGCAAACGTGCTAACCACTAAGCCACCGTGCCCCCCCTTTACGTTTTCAAATTTATACAAATATTTTGATTGAATCTTGTGACCCTGCAAAAGAGAATACAACTTTTCGCATACATGAGTTCATGGATGCATGTGATTGGCTAGTGTCACTGTGATTGACAGAAAGAGAGAGAGAGAGAGAGAGAGAGCGAGAGCGAGAAGCCTGGGGAATCATCAGGATTTTAACTTGTAATCTCTAGCTGTAATATTATGCCACACAGGAGCCTCTAACAGATTATTTAACCGAATCATCGGGTCCCTGACACCGCTAAAGATGGACAAGGAACTGACTGATGATCAGAGGATCATGATGAACAAAAAAAACAGCCTCCATTCCATAGAGCTACTTAATAAGACGTGATAAACTGCTTCCAGTTAAAGCTCTCTAATATCTCGATTGATTTATTCTCCGGCAAATTATTGCCAGAATTATTAGATGTGAACACGAAGCCTGCGACTTTACACTGTAGATCACATGCAGGTCTCTCATTATGCTTCTGTCTGAGCCCTTTATGGATACCAAAAAGTCATGGTGATGATGTGAATCATATGAATAGAATTATGCAGTCAGTGGAAATACCGCCACTAAGGTGGTAGCACATTTGTGTTTGTGTGTGTGTGTGTGTGTGAGAGAGAGAGGGAGAAAGAGAGAGAGTCTCCTAAGGGGGATATTAGTGTAAATAATAAACAGCAAACACACTCATCTGCTAAATGAGAGTGGCCTGCACAGGTGTGAAGCCACAATTACTTATGCAGATCACACACACACATACTCACTCTAACACCAACACACACACTCAAACAGGCACACACTACACAGTTCATTTTCATATACCTGCAGAGCAAAACTGGTAATGATGCACATGATAAACAAACTGACAGACACAGAAACTCAGCTTGGCTGTGTACTCCTGTCTAATGTCGCAGAGAAGGACAGATAGAGAGGAATGGATGACAGGTAGTGAAAGAGGAGGACAGAAATATTGCCGCTGTCCACTGGGCCGTGTCTCCCTTCAGTATAAAAATGTCCCCAACTTCTTGTCCGAATTCTAGTAATGAAGAAGGAGTGATCGCTATTCACGTGGGAGATTGAGAGAGAGAGAGGCAGCAGAAGACAGAAGAAAAAAAGGGAAAGAAAAGGTGGGGGTACATGGCGATAAATTAAAGGACGAAGAAGGAATGAATGTAGAAATAAGGAATAAAGAAAGGGTAGTGATAGAGATGGAAGAAAAAAGTGAAAAAGTAATAGACAGGAGGTGTGAAAACGAGTGAGTGAGAAAGGGAAAGAGAGCAACACAGAAGACAGTGATAGAACTGCTGGAATGGTAAGAGGTGATAAAAAAAAACAACAACAGCAAGACCAAGAATATATACAGATCATGAATAAAAGAACAGAAAAAAGAAAAGGAAGGAGAAAGTGGGATTTAAGAAAGAATAGAAGGAAACATTAGGAAAAGGGTGAAAAAAGGCAGAGCAAGGAGAAAAAAAACGCAGAGAGAAGGAAAGGAAGATAAGGTAAGAAAGGAAAGGACACAAAGGTGGAAGGAGAGCGAATGGATAAATAGAAGGAAAAGAGATAAGAACGAAATGTAAGAATGATAAACAAGGTAGCGTGGAAGGAGAGAGAAAAAGAGAATGAGAGAGGATAGGGATAAGGAGAGAAAAGAACGGGAAGTAGGAAGAAGGAATGAGGAAAAAGAAAAAAAGCAGAGAGAGACAGAGAGAAAAAGAAGACATAGAGGGAAGGAAAAAGAGATGTATGAGACGAAATAAAATAAGTGATGGAAGAAGAGAGACGTTCATTTGAATGAACTCATTTGAGTGATGGGAGGAGCTGAAAAAATTAAATGTTCAATTATTCACACAGACATCGTTTGGTGAGAATACACACACATACACACACACACACACACACACACACACACACACACACACACACACACACCTCTAGTAAAGTAAAGAGCTATTAGTGCATTTAACATTTCTATTACAGTAATGTGCTTGTTCGGCCATTCACACAGCAACACACACACACACACACACATACAAATACACATACACTATTCAATTGAGTGTCATTATATACTTAATTATTAATGATGCTGCACTTGAGGGAAGCATTCATAAGGCTGCATAACACTGACATAAGCCCTGTCTGATATGCGATATAAGTCATTCATTCATTCATTCATTCATTGTCTACCGCTTATCCGATCTATTCTCGGGTCACGGGGACCCTGTGCCTATCTCAGGCATCATTGGGCATCAAGGCAGGATACACCCTGGACGGAGTGCCAACCCATCGCAGGGTGCACGCACACACTCTCATTCACTCACGCAATCACACACTACGGACAATTTAGAAATGCCAATCAACCTACCATGCATGTCTTTGGCCCAGGGGAGGAAACCGGAGTACACGGAGGAAACCCCCGAGGCACAGGGAGAACATGCACACTCCACACACACATGGCGGAGGCCGGAATCGAACCCCCAACCCTGGAGGTGTGAGGCAAACGTGCTAACCACTAAGCCCCCGTGGCCCTGTGCACCCCCCCAACACAAAAAAAGACAAAAACAAATTGCCCAAAAAATTTGACTTTGGTTTGACTAAAGGTATTACTTTTCATAACTCATTTTAGGTTTGTGTAATTTTGGTGTGTTACATAATGATGATGATGTAAATCTGAGAAAATGGCCTAAACTATGACGTCATAGCATCAAGACATTGTCGTGGACTTTCATAATAAAATCTTACTTGTAGAGTAAAACCAAACATACTTAGAAAAAAAATCTTTGTCATTACAGACTCCTAGATGCACAAAATTGGATGGAAGAAGAGAGACGTTCATTTGATTTACCTGAAAAATGACTTCTTCTGTTCTAGAAAATGAAGCAACGCCTTCTGACTACATTTTGGAATAAGGAAGGTATTGAGCAAGTGTTATATAGTTTTCTATGTAAAGAAACATATTTTAAAACTTGCAAACTGGTCAGCTTTGTAGAGCTGTAACATCTAACATAAAGGCCTGTTATACTTTTCATCATTATTATTCACACATTCAGCTCATATTTCATTTCTCACCTCATGCAGACCTTTAGCTGTGATTGTGGGATTATTGGAAAATAGCAGCAAAACAACAGAGTAAAAAAAAAAATATTTTATCCATCCTCACTTGTGTACTCCATAGTAATCAGGGTTTGACACTTTTCCTGCTCTGTAATTCTCAGTAGTAAGCCAGAAGTTCTACAGAACAAGCGTTGATTTTAATTCTTGGGCCGTAGTGCCAGGAACTTCTTTTTTCGCTTCTCATTCAAACTATGTACTTTTCTGAAACCCAGAAACTATTGAAACTCACCAAGCTAAGCACTGAGGTTTGGTTGAAGCAACACTTCATTTCTAGATAGAAAACATAACCAACTTCACATTAAACTCTTTTCAACGATCTAACATCTATATCAGACGGCAAAAAGTGTAGTTGTTATCTTTTGTGACAATTACATACAGCATCCAATCAGAAACAATCATGTATTGTTTGAAAAGCACTACCCTTCCAGTCATGTTTGCTGTCATGTTCCTAAATTTGTTATTTCAAGTAGTGTTTTTTGCTTTTGTTCTTGTGTTTTCCAATTTGCTCGTGCATTTTTGGCTTGCTATTAACTTTTGCACTTACACACCTCCATAAACTAGAAGCTTCCATTAGCATGCCACTCACAGTAACAGCCAGATAGATTGAAAGCATAAAACTACATTGTGTGTATTTGCCACTAGTGGCAGTTTTATAGAGCTTCATTAATACGAATCACCATATTCGGGCAACAGTGTGTGCAGAAATTATATAACCTTTATCTGTGTCGCAGGAGAGTTTCATCCTCAGTTCTTCAGAAACCTCAGTGCAAATGTCTGCTGCATTTTAATGTTTATATCAAGATTCTAAATCAATGGCCCTGCGTACAAATTTTGGTTAATGTGTTACCCTCCATTTTCTCAACTGCTTATCTTATATCGTTATGGGGAACCTGGCGTCTATCCCAGGGGACTTGGCGTACAAGGTGTGGGACACCCTGGTGGAGTGCCAACCCATCACATGGCACAAATACCAAACCAAAGACAATTTAGAGATGCCAGTCAGCCTACATTACCTGTCCTTGACTGGGGGAGGAAACCAGAGTACCCAAAGGAAACCCCCAAAGCTCAGGGGGGCAGAGACAAAAATTTAACCCCTAACTACAATGGTGTGAGGCAAATTTGTCCCCTAGTACAATGTAATTTTCCATCACATTTAAGCAAGATTGTTGCTTCTATCCATTTCCTGTGACACCCCACTCTGTTATAGCTTGCACTTTGAGGACTCCAAAGAAGACTGACTATCACTGTTGTGTCTCCTCATTAAGATGCACTTTCATTTATACCCATTACTCAGACTGGACACTTGACAATGTACGTGTTTAATGAGGATGGTAACTCAAGTATCCACTCCTTACAACCATGCTGAGCAGAAAACCACCTCACCCTTAAGGCAGATGGCCTACAAAACCAAACACGAGAGCCACATTTGGTTCTCTGAGGCTACAGTGACCACACTCTTGTCACTGAGGAGAGAATATTGCTTGGTCTAACGAATCTCAAACTTCTCCTCAAATCTGCTCAATGCTGAGGACAGAATTTACTATGAAAATCATGAATTCATAAACTTACCCTTTCTTGTATCAGCAGTTCACGTTGGTGGGGGTGGTGTAATGGTGTGGGGAATGCCTTTTGGCTACTTTTTTATTATATAAAACACAGGAATGCCCTAGGGAATACTCCAGGAAAACTTGATACATTTTCTGGAAGTCCTGAACTCAGCAGATCAGTGGAAAAATTCCACAGTTTGTTTTCCCTTTTTTCCACATTGTGTAGCAAATCCTGACCCAAATCCCAAATGAAGACCACAACAGAATCATCCTGTAACCAAGATACTAGGGTAGTGCTGACTGGTAGCTAAATTGTTAGTCATTAGCTAGCATGCTCAGCCTGGTTGCTTAGCAATGGTGTTCTCATGTCTTATCTGCTTGAATGATCAGAGTATTGGTTTTATTTTTGCCTTCCCATGTACGAAGCACAAATTTCTAAGTACCTATGAAGTAACGTACTTAATGTTGCATAGTTTGCTTCCCTTTAGTGTTAATATGAACCTCAGTTATTTGGAGAACTGCTTCATGTGTCCTTAATTATACAAACTGTAGAATATTTCCAGACATAAGAATTTAAATACACTTAAATTCACTACACTTACAAGAATTTAAATGCTTACATTTCTTCATCAGTCTTTTGAACTTGCCAACATGGATTTTTGTCCTCTAAGCTGAATTTATACACCCAAGTCAAGCATAACTATCATTAAATTTAGAAGCAATGCAAAAGAAAAATAATAGAAATATCTCATTGTGGTGAAATGAAAGAAAAAAAAAAGAACCTTAGATACCGGAGGAAAGAGAGAGAGAGAGAGAGAGAGAGAGAGAAAAAAGCTGCAAACCAGGAAAAAGTAACTAATAATGAGAGATGTGAGAGGAGAAAGAGAGCGAGCAAGGGGCGAGAAGAAGAAATGAGCGACACGCTGTCTTCCTCTCTGAGCAAACGAAAGGTGAGATGTGTGAAATGAAACTCCCTACGGCTCAGACGCTATGTGTGCAAATGTTTAATCGGCTGTTCGTGCACAGAGCAATCTGTCGTACAAACACATCAGGGCTTTGTCAAGAACATACGCACCACCGGATCCGATCAGGTGTGTGTGTGTGTGTGTGTGTGTGTGTGTGTGTGTGTGTGTATGTGGGTTGTGGAAAAGTGCTAGATGCACCTAAGTACTAATGCAGTGAATGTATTCATTCTATATATATCAGACGTGTATGTTTGTGTGTGTGTGTGTGTGTGTGTGTGTGTGTGTGTGTGTGTGTGTGTGTGTGAAAAGCAAATTAATAACATGAGCTGTGAGATCATAATTGAATACCTGGGCTAAAGCAGTGCATTACTTTAAAATCTACTTCGTTTCTTTATTCCTTTGGATTTGACTTCAGAATTAAATAATATTTAGTTTTTTTTTAAATATTTCGATTTAAATATTTATTTAAAGTAATGTGCTGAATTGTGAAGGCAAATATAAAGAAAAAGTATTATTATTATTCATTCATTCATTGTCTACCGCTTATCCGAACTCTTCTCGGGTCACGGGGAGTCTGTGCCTATCTCAGGCGTCATTGGGCTTCAAGGCAGGATACACCTTGGATGGAGTGCCAACCCATCGCAGGGCACACAGACACACACACACACTCTCATTCACTCACGCAATCACACACTACGGATAATTTAGAGATGCCAATCAACCTACAATGCATGTTTTTGGACTGGGGGAGGAAACCGGAGTACCCGGAGGAAACCCCCGAGGCACGGGGAGAACATGCAAACTCCACACACACATGGCGGAGGCGGGAATCATACCCCCAACCCTGGAGGTGTGAGGCAAACGTGCTAACCACTAAGCCACCGTGCCCCATTATTATTATTATTATTATTATTATTATTATTATTATTATTATTATTATTATTATTATTATTATTATTATTATTATTATTATTATTATTATTATTATTATTATTATTATTATTATTATTATTATAAATAATTTAAAAGAAATTTATTCTCTTGCTAACTTCCTGTAACTATTGTCCTGAAAAAATGACCACTGAAAGAAACGGTAAAGGTTTCCATGGTTACCATTACTGTCTGTTTTTTTCTAACAATAATATTCTAGTTATGTTCTTCACTCTCGATTGCTTTAGAATGGCTAATTTCATTTAATAATTTAATACTTTTTGGTTTGTTTGCTAACTTATCTCCTGGAAACAAGACCATTGGAAAACTGGACTGTGGCTTCTCAGATCTGTTTCCATGGTTACCGCAATTGTGTTTGGTTGGAATTCTAATTTTGTATGTTTTATGTCCACAATGAAATAGACTGCTTCGTACGATCATTGAGGCATTAATTAAGTTTATTAAAGTGCTTTTTTGTAAGCAAATGAGGATAGATTAAATATTCACATTGAAATATTATAAGAGTTTTAGAGCTTAGACTTTTTTTTTTTTAACAGTGCTACCAAGAGGAGTGTCAGTAGAAAATCAAGTGCTTCACGTAATAAGCACTAAAATAAAAAAAAAACAAAACTAATATACAATAATATATATCAAAAAAAAAAATACCTTCACTGAGAAGGCTATGGATTTAGGAGTGATGTCTAAAATTTAAGGTTTTATATATATATATATATATATATATATATATATATATATATATATATATATATATATATATATATATATATATATATATATATATATATATATATATATATATATATATATATATATTGCACTTCGGTCCACTGTAAAATTCATATGCAAATGAATGTAATGTTATTTAAAGTGATGATGATGGTCCATGAGAACAACTGATAATGAAGATGATACATTTTTGGCAAAATTTTCATCACAACAACCATATCAATATAGACTTCCTGTACATTTAATAGTGTATTAAGATCTGTTTTTTCTTTCTTTTTTTGGCATGTTTCTGTTACAGCATGAAGCTGATTGCTTCCTCAGAACACTTTCTTTCCAATCATTTGTGCACTTAATAAAATTGTGACGTGAGCATAAAAAGATTCCAAACAACAGAAATATTTCTTTTTTCTATCAAATTCCTGAGAGCTCCTATAAAGAGTTTTTATTAATATCTCAGTAGAAAAGTAGACTTATACACAACACGTCTTAACATGAGGTCTGAGAGTCTATTCAGTACTCAGCCTGAGTCTTATTCAGTGTTTGCTTATTTGTGTGTTTGTGTGGGTCTGCATCGGTATTTCGTCGCTCAGATCTACAGGATTCTCATAGACACCTTCTTCAGCGTCGTGCTGCTGGCGAGCGAAATTCACAAACACCTGACGGAGATAAAAAATAAATTCAGAGTCAATCTGTATCACTTATTTAAAACAGTGTGTGTGTGTGTGCGTGTGTGTGAGAGAGAGAGAGTTATGAAATGTTATGGAAAGACCACACACACACACATATGAAATGTTATGGAAAAACCACTCTCTCTCTCTCTCTCTCTCTCTCTCTCTCTCTCTCTCTCTCTCTCTCTCTCTCTCTGTCTCTGTCTCTGTCTCTCTGTCTCTCTCTCACACACACACATTGAATCATTGAACAACTCGATACACAACACTACGCTGTCATTCGTCTGCCTCACAGATAATCTGAGCCTTCTCTGATAATCAGTTAAAAGATCCACTGCAACATACGACACGCACATCGACGCGGATGCCTCCACCACCAAAACATTTAATCTTTCGTCTTATTGATTTGGATGGCAGCAAAAGCCTTAAAATATACTGCAAACATGCAGGAAGCAGTTTTCAGACATTTGTCCTTAGCTCTGACCTTGAATCTGTTTGGATCAATTCCACTACTTTATCTGGTTACAATGGACATTCCATACCAACATCCTACAAACATTCAACCTTGAGATATCGACTACTGAGAATCTCGGACAGACGCGTTTACGGACCGACGGCAAAATTTGTGTTGTGATTTCCTGAAATGTGTCATGATATCCTGAACTTGAGCGTATAAATCACACCTCTATCTTGAAATGCTTAATATTTGTTCTGTCAACAATCTTTTGACCTTTGACCATTTGACCTTGCTGTGATCTTGACCCTGGATCAAGTACAAAATAAGAGATAAATCCTAGAAATATTCAAGCACTTGCTCTTGGTGCGTAACCAAGATTTGTGTACTTTTCTCCTGCTACCTTGATTCATATAAAAAATGCTATTCAAGGCCTTGAAACAGGACTCCAGTACGCTTTTAACTCTTAACATCTATCTCTTTTTCACCTTCTTGTGTACAGTTCTCACTGTCAGTATCGCTGTGTGTTATGTCTGTTACCTGATCCAGTGTGGTTTGAGACACTGAGTAATCCTCCACTCCCAGTATGTGCTGGTGTCTGCTGAACTGGCTGAAGATATGTGAGAGAGCGCCCTCACAGTGGGGCATCTGGTACTGCAGCGTGTTGTGATGTTTCTCTTTCAGCACGCTGCCTGGGAACGTCAGAGTCACAAACTCCTCAACCGTGTTCAGATCTGCTGCACCGCCTTTGACGCGCACTATCACAGTGTAACCATCACCAAACCTGCAAACACACACCCACACACACAGTACTGTCATTATTGGGTACTCCCTAACTTATGTATTACTTCCGCCAAAGTGTCTTACACAATAAAGAAAACTTTTAATAAAACTTAAAAAATAATATTTTAATATTTTTTAAATAAATAAATTAAAGTTGCCAATATTTCTAAACTTTTATGTATTCCCATTAAAGAGATAAATACATATCTGTAAATACACAAATGCTCTGTCTGTCTATCTGCCCATCCATCCATCTATCTATCTAGACAACTCCTGACCAATCAGATTGGAGAATTCAAGATCATGCTTTACAACAGCAAAGTTTCTACAGGTTGCTTTTATCCACACACACATACAATATAATAATCACACATCAGAGCAATTGAGCCAAGATACGGCAAACATCTGTGTGCAAACACATGCTGTGGCTGATGTGAAGACGGCACAAGGAGCATATGGTTAATATTATCCATCTCTCCATGGGCTTATAATTTTCTATGCAAAATACACACACTTGTTTTTTCACACTTCTCGTCTCACTGTGTCTGGATCCACACATGCTTAAATACTGATCTTCCAGTTTAATGTTTGACTGCATTTATCAATAGATCCTGCCGTGTCTGCATGCGTGTGTGTGTGTGTGTTTGTGGAACAGTGCTCCTCTTGTTAGTTCGTCATTAGAGCTCTCACAACCTGCTGTTTTCTGCTTAATTAATCCCCTAATGTTTTATTTACTCATTGTGATATGTGTTAGGAACAATCCATAAGTCATGCACAGGGAAGCAGGACTTATTACAGGCCATTCAGAATGTGTGTGTGTGTGTGTGTGTGTGTGAGAGAGAGAGAGAGAGAAAAAAATTCTCAGGGAAGAGCCATGAGGAAACAGCTACTGTAGAGTACAAGGTAGATGAATTTCATGCTGTAATTCAATATTACTCATATCCTATATCTATAACACTAACAGTAGCCACACCTCCTTTAGTATGAAACACACAGGCCACACCTCTTTCACTAGACCTGACAGGCACATCTCTTTTGCTACAACTGAAAGGAACTAGCCATGCATCCTTCACTAGTATCGGCAGTTACTAAAGTAACGGCATACTGCCTTCATTATGATTGACAGGTAGCAAGGCCACGCCTCCTTCTCCGGAATACATTTGCACAGCAACAGCGTCTTGTTTCATTTCCATAATTTGTCAGCTCCTCCTTCTGACAAAATGAGGAAATGGTGTAATGGAACAAGGAAAGGAGGAATCGAGAATAAGCATTTTTGGAAATTTAGATGTTCCTGCTTGCTGTACTATCCTTTAAAGCAATTTGAGTCAAGTGAATTCACCTACTGGTCACATGCTCATTCATTTATTCATCTTTAGTAAGCGCTTTATTCTGATCAGAGTCCAGAGTCACATTGGCTCTAAAGTCTATCACCATTACACTGCAGAAATACATCCTGAATGGTTCCCCAGTTGATTGCAAGTCACCATTTACATAGTCACACATTCGCACTTTCCTAAGAGAACCTGGAAGAAACCAAGATGAACAATGGGAGAATATGTGAACTAGGAGAACATCATTTATATTATATTATCAAATTTTAGCCTCATCAACATTCTAATTATCATCTGATATTTATTTTTTAATGCAAACCACATTTATTGGCCATCATGTAATCCCTTTGAATTAATTAATTTGAATTTAATTTAATTTAATTTTTGTGGTTTATTGAGTTTATACTAAAGGCGTATATCACACTACAACATAAACCCATTCTAATTAGGAAGCACTGGTGTAACCTTGATGTAGAAATCTTCTATCTTCTGCTCCTTTGATTCCTGCAAGGGCATTTTAAGAATTGGTGCGTCCTATACAGCAGCAGCCGATTGATTTCAGGGTCAAGGGATGAAGGATGTAGGTTTGAGGAATCAAGGGGGCTTTAATTAGAGTTTTGGGATGCAACCCCTGCTTTCATCATTGCTAGTACAAGGAGTAAAGACCTTGCTTCCAATTTCGGTAAAGGTTCGGCTTGTGTTTCTCTCATTTCCTTGCGAAAGAGACAGGAACACAGGCTGGACTGAAAAACTCCTCATTGGAGGATAGATGGAGATTGTATCCATCTGATAAAGTTTACATTTTTTAGTTGCCCTTAAGTAAAATAGGCATAATAATTCAAGCAAGCACTCCGCAGTATCCGAAGTGCACTCAGTCCAAAACACTCCAAGAATTTTAAACACTTAATACGCCATTGGGGCAGTTTTGAGCTGATTTAATCTAAATGTATCTATGAAAACCAGATTTATTTGAATAAAAATAAGCAGTTATCAAACCGATAGTATCCGAGCTTCACTTACTGCCATCTCGACCTCTTGAAAACATGTGCCAGCCTTTTCTCACAGTCTTTGCTCAAGTAAGTGTGGCACAATAAAGGTCACGTACCCACAAGCTCCAGAAAGCAAGTTCAGAGTTTATAGGTCATGGCAAAAGACTATAATCTGGCAGGCCAATTTCAGAACATGTGCATTTTACAAGCTCAGAGATGTGGGTCCTGTTATGTGTGCCTGTCCTCACATCAGATTCAGTTCTGATTTATTGCCTTTCCCAAAGTGACTGCCTGTAGGCAGGTCCAAACTTTAGACGATCTTATAAAACACTTCCTGTGTACTCAGCGTTAGTGCACTGCATTAAGGCTCTTTGTAGCATTGCGTCCTAAAAAACATCGGCTGAGAGGACAGACAGCGAGACACTCTAATGTCTGCGACAAGTGACAAGAGGGTGGTAAAAGAGCCCTTTGATTGGTGAAGGACAGGCTTATGGGGAGTTTTTATTGGGCACCGCTGTATTTGTGTTTACTTAGAGGCTGATGGAGGCGTGGCTATAAAACAGTTTACGTTTATAGAGTGATTGATTAAGATGAGTCACGAGTCTTTTTCAAACACGAAAAGAGTGTGTGTGTGGGTGGGTGCATGTGTGTATGAGACATAAAAAAGAAGTGGAAAAGAAACTACGAACAAATAAGAGATGGCCCAAACAGGAAATTAAATTTCGTGCAGATAAAACAGAGATATTTGCAAGGTCAGGTGTTAGGAAAACTTTCCTTGGCCCAATAAGTTGCACTTCCCTTTCTTTCTCTCTCTCCCTTAACAGATGCAGATTAAGTCTAATCACAAACCAAACAGCCTAGAGGTGAAGTGAAAACTTCAAACCTTTCTGAACCAAGAAGGATCTTAAGGGAGCCTGGGGCCCTGGACAATATCCAGGGGTCTGGACCTTTTCCTCACTTATTTTTAAGTCTAGACTGCAAGAAACAATAAACCCCGTAGAGATCGCCATCCATTCATCTGGTAGGTGTGGAGCATAGAGAACATCTCATACCAAATATAATTACACTTTATAAATATTTGCTGAGGATTACAACTGCTTTGATTTAGTAGTGGAAGAGTGCTTACTGAAAAAAAATGTTCCCCTGCAAACATCAGCGATGTCTTCACACGGATCCTGCTGCCAGAGCTTCCGGAAGAGTGGTATGATGGACATCTTTTCCGCTCCGGGAACAAGCCAGGAATACTGTTGCTCTGATCTTTATGGATTCTTTGAAGTACACTACGAACCTTTTAGATGTTATCCTGCAGTTTGGCTACCCTTAATAACTAATCCAAAGAAGGTAGGATCAATGAAGAAACTCAGGAGGTAAAAAAATCAACTTGACTTGGATGCTCCACTTTAACAAATTTTGCCATTAATACAGTGTCTGAGGACAAAAACACCCCAATATGGGGTAATTCCTTAAACCAAGAATTCCACTTTCTGGGGCAACTAGGACATTTTCAACCAGTATAAACAAATGAATTATTTTCTTGCTATCGCAAATCTGATATAAAATGAGTCAGGGCTCAGGAGTCATGGCTTTTAGTGTAGCTTTCCCTCTGTTAGGATAACCTTACACAGAGTTTCAGTGGTTGGAGACAACACCTCAAAATTTTAGAAGAAGATTATGGGTCTTGCTCAAGGGCCCAACGGAGGCAGCACTGGGGCTTGAATCTGTCTATCTGTCTGTCTGTCTGTCTGTCTGTCAAACTTACAGACAGCTACATAGTGCTGACACTAGAGACTCTTTCCACACATTTTAAATACTGTAAATAACTCCTATCAAAAACTTCACCATGTTAATTCTTATACTGTATGACTTATAATGTCTTCCTTTGTAAAATAGCAACTTTTTTTTAAATGTGTTTAATATTAACCTTAAGTATAGCCCTTAAATAAAACCTTTGGTCTAGAAACGATAGTAAAACACGGACAAGGGAATAAGATTTGAATTACAGCCGATACAACCATCAGAACTACGTTTATTGAACTTGAAAGTCGTTTGATATAATTTAACAGATCCGATATGCTTAGTCTGCTCGGCTTCTGTGTTCGTACATTTATTTACATTTATTCGATTCGCAGATGCTTTTATCTAGCATCACATCCTGCACCAGCTTAGCCTCTTATCACAGGCCATTAGACTGGTGAACTCTGACCAATAACACCATTAAACCCACAATACTTTATTACGATCATTTATCATATCACTTACTGTACTGTAGTGATATCAGATTCTGTCTCTGAATATCTTTGTACTGCATTTCCTTCCATAATGTGTTAATATTTTATAGTACTGAATATGTGCAACATCTCCCTCTATGCTACTGTTTACATCTCTTTTTTTGTCTAGGAAGGAGTGTACAAACGTAGCATACGAATTTCACTGTACATAGATGCTTAAGCACTCAATGCTCAGGACAAGGAACTTATGAGAAATGATTTACAAATGAGGAAATATAAGGTAAGGACGATATATGTAGTGCTTATATACCCAAGATAAACTTAAAGATTGACTTAAACAGTGCTAGAAGAGCAAGGTGCACAGAGTAGAAGAGAAGGAAAGATTGTATTCTTTATTTAAAGTGAGTGTGAGTGAATAAAAACAGCTGCTGTCCTAGAGGTGGCAGCAAAAGGAAAGGAAGAGATGAAGCAACAGTCTGAGAGAGTGGGAAAAGATAAGGTGATGTAATGTGGGGAGGAGGGAACGTGACGCTGCTAGGTGGTAAGGTGATGGAATGTTCCGGCAGCTTCTGTTGTCAGACGCACATTATTGCTCACGATCAAACACACAAAAAAATCCCCAAACCACTTCAACTGCCTTGTGACAGGAAGGGTAATGAGAAATATCACGCAACAAATTCATCCCTGCTTCCTTCTCTACCTCCTCCAACGTTTTCACCCATAACCCAATCAGAGCCATGTTATCTCCTTTAATATACCAGCAAACACCCAAATGCTATCAAGCTGAGGCTCGACCTTAGTAAAACACACACATCAGGTTAGAAAGTGGGGGAAAGAGAGACAGGGGGTGGAGGGATGAAGAGACAGAAATGGAGGGATGTAGTTTTTGTCCCAGTGTGATGCTGCACCACACAGCATGCTCTCAATGAGGGAGAAACACAAGTGAGAAAGAAAAAGAGAGACCTAATCACTTCTTCACTCATTAAGCACACCCACGCCTCCTGAATCATTAATTACAACAGCCGAGAGACACAGAGAGAGACAGAGAGAGAGAGAGAGAGAGAGAGAGAGAGAGAGAGAGAGATAGAGAGACAGACAGACAGAAAGACAGACAGACAGACAGACAGAGCAAAGAAAAAGATACCAATACCAAGTGATTTTTTGATCCTTGTTACAACCTTGCTTTATAGTGATGGTTATAACGTTTGATATTTTTGGCTTTAATTGCAGTGCCTTTATTATGTAGCTACT